>OZ014471.1:18755096-18958129 GCA_963965965.1 Trididemnum nubilum | reverse complement strand
GGGGCACGGCCCCGGAATGACCCCCCGTTATGCCGGGCCTGAACCTAGCCTACGTTTGACTTTTATCATGACAGCTGACAGGCTAAGTTTACAAAGAGAAAACAACCAGAGATATCTAGAACTAATAATCGCGTTGCGTCATATCTATAACAGATAAGCCCCTATACTGTAATTGTTTAACTGGTTGCTTAACTTTGCTAATTGCTTTAACCCAGCTACAGTGTGTATTTTAAATTCGTCAAGATAAAATATCTACTTAGTACGGCAAGATTAATTGTGGTATCTTCGCAATTTAACATTAGCAATGGCTGAACAACACTTTCTGAATTTAACAATTATTTCATACATTTTTTTTACGTTCACTAAAATCAAACTTACAAAATAATTCCAGTTTTGGTCATGAATTGGAAAGGTCATACGATGAAACCTTAAGCTCGTAGCGAGACGCGTAAATTGCTCAAACGGGACTCAAGGAAAATTCAAACTGGGTTTAACATATTTCGTACAAATATTAGAAGACAAAAAATAAAACCATCCTCGGCCAAAATTTGGAGGCAATTTTCAAATATGAGGTAGAGATCAAAAAAGCTATACCTAGACCAAAGTAGGATACACTTTGATCGTAAGATATTCGGAGACGTTACTTGTAGCTAATAATATGGCGTGTCACTTAACAGTACCACTATTAAGTGAAACTTTTCCAGTCATGGTACAAGCTTTTCCTGCTTGGCCCTTCTCTCTAGCTAGAGCCTTGCAATCAGGGCATGGAATGGAATGGAATGGAAGACGATTTTTCCATGTTCCATAGTGGCAATTTTCTTCCATTTCATTCTAAAACCTTCCATTCCATTTTCCATTTCACGCCAAAATTTTCTTTTCCATATTCCATTTCATACTTCCATACATAGGTAAGTTTAGACTGGAAACTACGCGTAATTTGCATTGTACTTTTGCAACGTTAATCTTATTTTTACAAGAGGTCGCTCGCGAAAGGTAAGCAATGAGTACAATGCGTCTCATCCCATTTTTGAAGCACTTTGGTAATAACCTACCATAAAAATTCATTCAGCAAGAAAATATCTACCTCTTAGTCAACAGGCAATAGGTTGACCGGTATGTGCTGGGTTTAATGGTTGCAAATTTATAACCAATCCAACTATAAAATTTGGCATAGCCAAACTGGCAAAAGCTTTCTACAAAAATACCGAAAAAAAGTTTAAACGCAAAAAACAACAATAAAGAATTAGGCTTAATCGAGGATAGAAAAGTACAGTAAATAAAAATTTTTGGTGCGATGAAAGAAAAAGCTTTGCCACTTGGCAAATTCGGTGCCGTGGCTATGTGGGTGGCCAGGGGAGCCTTGTCCCCCTATTTTGATTTACTAAAAATATTTGTTTTGGAACATCATGTTACGATAAGAAAACCGACAATGTTGCGAATAGGAATAATAACATTTAATTCTACCTACTTGACAAAAAACTATCTACATTACCAGTATATTGAAGTTTTTAAATACCGAAAGTTTAGTGGTTCAAGTTTCAAACACCAGATTCAACATCCAATATCCTCTAAACCTAATAGGTCATCAAGTAATTAGGCTAATCTTCTTTATTTTAAAGTATTCCAAGCCCGAAGCCATAATTTTTCAAACTATGAGTCCGGATGCAGAGCAGGCTACTAAGCGTTTACGGATATAATGGCGCAACTAAAAGCGCAAAGGGGGTTTCAGCTCCTCCTATTTAAATCACCAAAAAATTACTTTAAAAAGCAAGCGTTTAAACTTGTTTTTGAGTTGACCTGTAAGTAAAGTAAGGGCTGAAGGGGCTGGTCAATTTAAGTTTTCTACCAGCTTCTACAGCAATTTAATTTTTTCACATATCTTTAAAAACGTGCGAAATGTAGTTCAAATGGAGTTGAAATAGTTACTTTTCCTCAAATAATCAAAACATCGCTCAGCCACGTGGGCTTCGCCCACGGACCCCGTCTATGTGAGATGATTGAGTTGCATTACTTTGCTAGCTCGCCACCCAATCGAGGGGTTTTTGAAACAAAAAAAACTTTAACTTCCAAGCCCTTTCTTTGGCAAAATTTTTGTTGCACGCCAGTTTATGGATGTGTCGGAGTGTAGAAATGTTGTCCAACAAGATTGTTTATTTTGTTTTTCAAAAGACCAGCTGTTTTTGTTTTTTCAGAGCACACTCAAGGTTGATTAGGTTCCAATATCTGCTGCAGATAGATTTTTCAAGTAATTATGGGCCGTAAACGAAAAGTACTAAGAAACGCTACCGGGCTTACATGTCTCTTTTTTAAACATGATTACAGAATTTGAAAACTGCGCATATTTTGCAGCCGTACAAGATCAGTTTTAATGCGCAAAAGTTCAGTCTATTTTAATGCCCCCTCACTTTGTTTTGTCGCAGTTTCTGCTCCAGCCAATGACGTTGTGGCAGCTAGCAGCGAAATACCCACGAGCAAGAAATAATTGGAACCCATATCCAGTAGCGTACGCAGGATTTTAAAAAGGGAGGGCCAGGAACGGTCTACGACTTTTAGATGCGGACGTTTAGGCGCAGGACGTTTAAGCGCCGCCGATTATGCGCCGCCGATTATGCGCCAGGACTTTTAAGCGCCTGGACTTTTATGCGCCGAGACTTTTATGCGCTGAGACTTTTATGCGCGGAGACTTTTGGGTGCCAGAGCTAAAAATTTTTTTTTTCAAAAAAATATTTTTTCCAAAAACCATTTTTTTCTAGAAAAAAACGTTTTACATCTCAAAAAACTTTTTTTTTTCAAATGACTGTCTTTTTTCAAATAAACACTATTTAAAAAAAAAAATTTTTTTCCAACAAAAAAGTTTTACTTTGATTAAAATGTTATTACTTTTGAAGCTTTTCATCAGTTGTTTGTCAAGAAGAATTGTCAGAATAGAGAGCGCAGGAAAAGGAATTGCTATAGGAAAAAGCCGAGCAGTGATTGGCTGGAAAAGGATTGCTGAGATTCTGGAGAAAAGTATACATATAAAATAACTCTAATTCTGGCGTTCTTCCGGTGAAGTCATAGTCACAGCAAGCTTGATCTTAAAAGCCTTGTTTTTATTGACGTTTCATAAAAATCTTACGATTCATATTGATGCTACGTAGCTTCAGTCGTAGTTCTTTATCGTTGCTCGTATTCTGGTGATGTTGGTCGTCATGACCAACGAAACGTCAATAAAAACAAGGCTTTTAAGATCAAGCTTGCTGTGAGTATAACTTCACCGGAAGAACGCCAGAATTAGAGTTATTTTACTTATGCCCGGTAAACACCAAACCATTAGGCCTAGTAGGCCTATACGTACGTATACATATAAGTTAAAACATGGAAAAATCGCTGCGTGAGTGTGAACAGATTACACTTGTCATCGTGCTGTATCCCGGGACAAAATTTGAGCAGATCTGTCCTGCTCGAAAAAGTAGCAAAATCAATCAATTTTGAAGCACAAATAAAATGAGTTTTAGGCAAACGCACACTTCGCTTTCAGGCTGATTTCTTAAAAAGTTGACTTCAAGAATTTAACATTGTTTTTACTATAAGTGTATTTACAACAAGGTGTAAGGATAAAGCTTGAAAATATCGATTTAAACATTGCTTTTACTATATTTACAACAAGATGTAAAGACCATAAATAGGAATCTGCCGAGAGATGAATCCTTAGCTCCTAAAAAAGTTTGTCCTGTATTGTTTGGTTGAGGTAGACTGAAAATAACCTTGAAACGTCACACGGCTTGCTGCGTGTGCCATTATTGCACAAGTAACTTGTGTCCGTGCGCCGCAAAATTTGAGACCGCTGGCTGGAGATCGCATGCGTCTGGATTAGATTAAAAAAAAACTTTGCAAGTAAGAAGCGGAAAACTTTTTTGTTACTGAAAAAATGCAATAAAAAATCAATTATTTGTAAAAATTTTTTCGCTCTGCTTCCATCTATCTGCTTTTGAAGTCACTTTTATCAAAACTTCCAACCCCGCCCTCTGCTGACGAAAAGAATTCTTGTTCAGCTTAAAGGTAGTACACAAATGACGCTCCCTCAGCAATCCTTTTCCAGCCAATCACTGCTCAGCTTTTGAAAATTTTTTTTTTATCTTTGGGGCCTAAAAGCCTCGGCGACTAAAAGTCCCGGCGCCTAATCGGCCGTGCATAAACGTCCCACGCCTAAACGTCCCACGCCTAAACGTCCGCTCATAATAGTCACGGTCCAGGCCAGGAACTTCAGAAAATTTGAGAAGAACAAAGATCAGAATAAGAAATTGTTCCACCCAAAATCAGTCCAATTTTTTGCCCAAAATTAGGTGAAGAGCAAAAAAAAAAAGGTCTTCACTCAAATTTAGTCCAAATTTTTACCCAAACTTGGGTGCAAGCCTGCAAAAAACGTATAAAACAGACCTAATATGTGATCAAAGCTTCTGCCCAATTTGCAAGGGGTGGGGGGCATGCCACAATTTTGCATACTATGCTAATTATACTATCCTAGCTACCCAAAGGGGGGTCATGGCCCAATGCCCCCCCCCTAAATACGCCCCTGCCGATATCTTCTTAAGTCAACAGACCACAGCTCCTCATAGGTTGTTCAACCGATCCAGTTAACCGCATTCGGAGCGCGCACCTTTTGACCCGCCACAGTTTGCTCTGGCGACGGCACTAGACAAATTGTCATTCGCAAAGCAAAGATTAAGCTAGTCAGCACAACTGCAGCTGCAAATTGCAATAAACATATATAATGATCTGATAATGCACTGCAAACACTGTTTGCGCAACGTTCACGACCAAATTATCCTATTAATTTTTCGACAAATGATTAGCTGCAAAACGCTTTCACATATTTTCAGTTATCACTATCCGTATATATTTTTTTGTAATGCCATGAGCAAAATCTAGTATGGAATTGGTATGGAAATATGGAAAATTGTCTTCCATTCCATTCTTGAAATCTTCCATTTCATCTTCCATTCCATACCATGCCCTACTTGCTGTAGAAGCGGTCTAGAGAACACCGTAATCGAGTGGATTGTTAGCAACACCAATGCAAGCGTGATTTCATTTAATCTGCTCGCAGTCAAGAGCAATCGAACGCAAACCGTAGGCGCATAATTACTTTGAAACTTGTTTGTCTTGATCTTGTTGTATCCGGTACCTGGTTAATGATATTTAAAAGTAGCTGTAAATACCGAATAGCAGCTAGCTTTGCTTTCAAGCAGAAGCGTTCACTGCAGAAAAGTGTACAGCCAACTTTAAGGTTCCAGATACCAAGATAATGCAACAACTTTTCACCAACTGCCTCTGTTAAGCTCTCCATTCGTCTTCAGCATTAGCCAATTTTTGGACTCGAATGGCACTGAATTAGACGTATACTTCATATTCTTTGCAATTTCACGGTCAAACGAGGTAAAAAGTGTTAAAATAATATGACTCTTGCATTTTTTTGCAGTATTTCAACGTTCTCAGCTGCCCCATATATATCCTATACTAGACTATGGCAAAGTGATAGATTAGCCTATTCGCCAATGCTATCATTGTCACTCCAACATTTCGCTTTATGCATTTTCAGATACGTAATATCAATAACAAACTATTTTGGAGTTCATTAGAGTTCTAAGCTACCCACCTACAAAAATAATCCAACCTGCAGCAACTCTCTTTTTAAAAAACAATGCCGTTTGATCAGAAGTTTGACCGAAAATTTGAATATTATTCATGCGTGGCAAAAACAATGCGTGCCTAAATCATTATCACTTTTATTCAAATAAAATTGATTTTAATAAACTGAATAAGTTCCATTTGATTATTGTATAAATTGAAGGAATTTTGTTTGAATAAGATTGATATAATGGTTTAAGAATGAACCAAATCGTTTCTAATTGAAATATGTTCATTAGGGTTGTTCAAAAAAACTTTTTTTTTCGAATTTAACCCATTATTTTCCCAAATTGTTAGATTAGTAGTAAAAACTCCTCATACCAAATTTCAGCTCATTCGGTTCACAGGGAGAGGAGGGCATGCAATTTGTAATTTTGAATTTTCGTCCAAAACTATGGATTTTTTTGCTTTCTTTAGAATTGATTTTTGCAGTCAAAATACCTGGTATTTAAGCTTTTTTTGATTTCATATTGCTCAAATTACATATTAGACCCAGCCTAAACCAGTTTATAATGCTTGTTTTGTAAATTTATGAACAAAAAAATTTCCTGTTTTTTTGCTATTTTGACTGAAATATGTTAAGGTGCTTAAGCCATTTTGCCTGCTTTCTAACACTAATACTACTTTGCAAATCACTATATAAAATTAGAAAAAGACCGATTTCTACCGAGAAACTCATCTTACGTCTCTCTTCAAGTCCAGGCAATGACATACATGAAGTTATTGAAACTCTGTTAGTCAAGTTTAACCCGTAAGAAATATGATTTGTCATTACAATCACAACTCGTCGCTCCTATGGTATAGTCGCGTATCTCCATTTTTGTTCATTTTCAGTTTTTTATGTGAGATGAAAGCCTGTTTCATAAGCATAATTTCGGTCTTGTTTGTGTATCAAAATTCAAAGTACTAGTGAGGTTATTGCAAACGACGCAGATTCACGTATCGATTTTAGCAAAAATTTTCCTGTGCTATAGTCGCGTATCTTCAGATACGTGAGTATAGTACAGGAAAAGTTTTCGCTGTAAGTTACTGTGCTATAGTCACGTATCCGTAAGGTTTTTAACTATAATAACGCATATTTACCCAAAGTTTCTGCAAATAACAATTTAGATTGATCACGCTAAAACTAATGATATATTAAGATTGAAATTTGTTTATGTTAAGGATAGCCTACTTCGCTCTTTTGTGACGTAACAATGATTTCAGGAGAAAGTTTGAATTTTGCATTAAAATGTTAAATAGTATCGTAATAAATGTTGAGCAATTGCTGTAAACCAAGATTGACTTTTTGTCTGGTTGTCATAGATTTATGGCTGTGTCCTAGGCGGAATGCCTAGGTCTACACTGTCTGGTCCTTGCGCTCAAGAGGCTAACAAAGTAGATTACAAAGTAAACTTGTATTCATAAAAACGCAAATAAAAAAGACCAGTCCAGCAAAAATTTATCGAAGATTACCCAGCTGGGCGGAAAACACCTAAAACTGAAAGACTTCATTTAACAGCATAAATAAATAACCTCTTAACGCTACTGTCCAAAAATAAGACTGATTTAACTACCGTGATAAATTTAAAACGTTGCTACAAAAAAGTTATCAGCAAAGGCAAAACGGCGCGTCTTTCAAGCAACTTTGCTGAGTTTCTGTCAAGCGAATTATGAAAGACGCGCAACACAAAGTAATATGCAAATAAGGTGAATGGACGTGCTGAACACAGAACATAAATACCTAGGGTCGAATCTCAATAAAAGATCGTGCTGTAACACCTGTAGTGACAAAAAGAAAAAATAGACGAAAGCAATTATATATCAAAATTTAAGCTGAGCTCATCTGTAAAATTAATTGATGCCCAGTCGACATTAACCATCACTTTTACAAAATTAATAACGTAAAGGTTTGCACTTCTTTAATCAAAAAGCAGTGCCCTGGATAGAGCTCTTTCAATCAACGCCAAATAGCGCTAAGCCTTCGGTGGTATAAAAAAGCAAGATGGTTTTTGAAGTATATTTTAGGTTTATAATACTGACCAAAAAGGAACAACTTGTCAAAATTTATAACAAAAAATAATCCCGAATCTCAGCAACGTCAAACAGTCTATTCATTTTCATAAATGTCTTTTCATCATTATTATCTTGACGCAACCAATAAGATTTTCAGCGATAAAATGATTTTAACAGCGGTGAATAAGAAAGCACAATTTGGAATTTCCAACGTAAACGAATTAGATTTGCATTGTGAAGCACGATTATTATCTTGCAAGGGACTAAAAATATTAATGTTGCCAAAAAACATTCACATCTGCTTGAAAGATTCTAATTGGTGCAAAATAACCAATCAAAGGCAGCGACGTTAAATAGAGAATGTAAAATGATTTGATAGGTTGCTTTTGCGATAAAGTGATCCCCAAAAAGTATAAAAGCCAAGTAAATTTTAAATGATCATTCTACAAAAAATTATTATATATTCTAGTAGAGCAAAAATTATCTTAGAACTTTCTAAGAAGCATACTCTTGGCCACGGTTTGCAGAGTTCTGCTCTTTTACAGTCAACTTTTGCACTGCTTTCACCTCAAGTGGCCGTGGAAAATGCTGACAATTTTAGTCATGTATCTATGGATGATGAAGAAATAGATTCTAATTGGACCGGCGACAGCGACATGCCAAATCCATTTGAGTCAAGCGATGAGGAGGAAAGCAATGAAGCGGTTGAAAAGCAACGAATTGCGTACGACCAGGAAGTGATTGGTGAAAGAAGTGAGGAAGTGAATGTAGAGGTCGAGAAACAACAAGAGGAGGAAAGTGCGACGGTTGCAGAACACGAAACAATGGTTCTCCCTCGAAAAAGAAAATCCAACCCTATCTTGTGGGAGCGAAACTTCAGAAAATTAAAACGCTTGAAGGGAGATGAATACATTAATTGTACGGGAAGAACTATTCAAAGTAAACGTGTGCAACCTTCGCCTTGCATTCAAAAGAGTAACCACGAATCTTGCCTTTCTTTTTCAGAAAATCAAAGAAAATTGCTTTTTGACAACTTTTATCAACGTGGCAGTATTGAAGAACAACGTTCTTTTATCGCTTCCAGTGTCAAAGCCAAAAGCATAGAGCTTTCAAGAACCAAAAATCGACATTCTCGGCGTCGCTTCACTAACAAATATTGTTTTTCAGTTAATGGCCAGCGTATAAAAGTTTGCAAAGAATTTTTTTTGGCAACTTTAAATGTAACCGACGCTTTAATTCAATCTAGCTTGCAACATGCTTGCATGTCAAAAGGTGTTCAGTGATCAGACCGACGGGGCCAGCATCAAAAAGGAAATCAACTAGACAAAGCAAGATTGCGTTTTGTGGAAGAGCATATAGCAAGTTTTCCGGCTAAAGAATCACATTACTGCCGCAAATCGTCCAAAAAACGTTACTTAGATCAAAATTTAAACATCAGTAAGATGCATACTTTGAACGTTAAAAAATATGAAGATCTATGTATGTTGCCAGTTAAATACGAAGTATACCGAAAAATATTTGCGCAGTTTAACATTGGACTTTTTCAGCCAAAAAAAGACCAATGCTCAACATGTACAACATATCAACAAATGAATGCAGAAGAAAAGGAGACATTTCAACATGAATTCGATGATCATCTGAAAAGAAAAGATCTTGCTCGGAGTCATAGCGATACTGATAAATTTGCTAGCAAAAACAATTCGAAAGCTTTGTCTTTCAATTTCGATTTGCTAGCAGTTTTATCAACACCTAAAAGTGATGCAGGCCAAATTTTTTATAAACGGAAGCTATCTGTTTATACTCTTTGCATTTTTCACCTAGGTGACAACAAATGATTTTGTAACTTCTGGGATGAAAATTAGGGAAATCGAGGTGCAAATGAAATATCTGCTTGTGTTTACAACCATTTGATGGAATGTGCTGATATTGATGAAGTACGAATGATGTCCGATGGATGTGGGGACTACAAAAAATTGCCATTTTTGGTACCATGTGTGTTGAGGCTGTAACAAAACATCCTTCAATTCAGCAAATGGATCACAAGTTTTTCGAAACTGGTCGCAGCCAAATGAAATGCAACTCCATGCATTCCGTAATTGAAAAAGCAATTAAAAAAGCTGCAATTTACGTGCCATCAGAATGAGCTACAGCAGCAAAGTTGGTGCGAAATAACCCTGGGCCTTATCATGTCAAAGGACTCTCATTTTTGGATTTTCTTAATTTCAAGGAACGAAGACAACAAAGATTTCCACGTAATATAAAAGATTGCGATGGAAAACTTGTCAAATGGAAAAACGTACGATGGCTACGATACAATAAAACTAATCCGGACTGTATATCTTTTAAATACGATTTCGAAGAACCAACACCTTTTTTTTGCGCCCGGGGAAAGATGCAACGAAGAAATTCCAGTTCCATCATCAGTTCAGCATATAGCAACCAGCTTCAAATATGCTGTAAAAAAGCAGCAGATTTTCTACCCCTTTGCCAAGCTTCGGTCATTCCAAAGTCATTACACAACTTCTACATAACTTTGAAATCCGGGCAAACGGCAGAAGCTGTAATTGCCGAAGAAACGGACTAAGAACTTATATTTTCTAATTTGAAGTGCGGTTGATGTTATTGCTTTTAATTTGTTATTGTTATTTGTTTGTGTTTTTGCTGTTTTTAGTTCGTTTTAGTTTAATGAAAATTGCTATTCTAACATGGTTCAAAAAATTCGAGTAATAATCTATAATTCGCGGTTTCGTGGACGGCATATTTTTTTATTAGCATTTTCGTTAAAATAATTCCATAATTGCTAAAATTGAGCTCGGAAAACCCATTTCTATTTTTCCTGTTAATGAATAACTTCATAATGTTTATTTATAAGCTGAAGTAACTGTTTTTCAATGTTAATTTTATGCAAATGGTAAATAAATGCATTTAAATCAAGGCTTAATATTGATAATTTAACTACATTATTGACTATAATGCACAACAGTATTGCTTTTTATTATGTTTTACAGTGAGTCGTTTGTTAAAAAGCTATAGTTTTAGTAATCTAGAAAAAAATTGCGAAAATTCAATCGTGCAATTTTTGCATATATCAACTTTAGAGGAAAATTTTTTGATTTTTTAATTTTTTTTCCTGTGCTGTAGTCACGTATCTCCGCAAAAAAATTCCTAAATGTCAACGCAAAAGATTCTGCTCGGGATTGGTAAAAACACATTGCCATCCAACCCTTTTGCATTCATGCAAGTAATTGTAACAGATTACAAACAAATTTTCGATAAACTTTAAAAAATCGCCAAAACATGAAAACGCCATTATCTCAAAACTGCTGAAATGGAGATACGTGACTATAGCACAGAAACGACGAACTGCTATAATGTGAGTTAACAACCAGCATTTCAAGTTTCAAAGATTATTTTCTCGCGGTCCAGCATTGTTGAGTTGGTTGTTTTAATTCTTATCAAGAACAATTTCATGATCGTCCCATTTTTTGCCTCATTGATTTTTCAAGGTACTGTAAAAGAGTAAACTCACTGCAAAATGTTACAAAGCTTCGTGTCGAGGCTGACCGTTCTTTAGGTAATTATGCTTAAATTCTACCCCGGGTTGTTCTTGTAAACAGAGCTGGCCAGATACATCTCGTAAATGTTTTTGATGAATCGAATATCACTTATGCACGATACGTGTTATGGTTTGGGGCATTCATCCATCTCAACCAATCAAGCTTGAGAGAAGCTCAACAACAGTAGTAGTTAGAGCCCGTTCATACGCAGGGTTAGCCATAAGTCGCACACCAGATAATCAAGTGAAGTGTATAACAAAGCAAAATCTATAACAGAACATGTATTTTGTGCACTATCTTAAAGTATAAGGTATATGTTTTTTTATGGAGCAGCGAAGAATTGCATGGATGTATCAGTTAAATTAGTTAGTTAATCAAAACTGTTTTAAATGCTTTGGTGTACGAGTTATATGACCCAATCTGTATTTAGCACATCATAGATGAAAGCATAAAAACCCTACTGTTTCACTCTTATAACTTAGGGAGATCTTTGTAAAGGTTAACTCCTGAAACGATTACAGCTTATAGGGTGAAACAGACTGAAGGGTTTTCAATACTTTACCTGTGGTATACCAAAATTTATGTTTTTACAACCCTTTCAATCAGCTTAATAACCAACCTCTCGTGGTCTTTTTGTTAAAACAATGCAGAATAATAGAGGGGTAGCAGGGATTCTCCGATGTGTGCCTATCAAGGATATAATACAGCACAATCGTGAATAAAATTTTGCCCAACAATTTGTAGTGTTTTGGTTGCTAGCATTCAAGTCACAAATATTGGTAAATGCTCTGTTGGCTTCAGAAGGTGCTTTTTGAATGCACAATACAATCGCACTAGTAATTTTAAGTTCACCAACAAATGTTGCATTTGCCTTTTCAAAATGGGTACGCAACAAGGTCGTAGAATTGTTTCGAAATTGCGCGTGTGTTGTAAGAGTTACCATAGAATCAAACCGCAGTTTCATTTTTGTGAAAAAACACTGTTACCACTCATTTATAAGGCATTAGTTAGAACCAGAAAATAAGAGGTTGATTGGCAAGCTGATTTTGCTATTATATCACAAAATTAGTAACACTAAAACGACGCCCAAACTAGTGTTTCCTGAATTTTTGCCGAAATAATTATTGTATACTCTTGGTTAGATTGGTAGATAATTTAACATTTGGTCGTGAGACTGTGTAACACGTCGCAAAGAATCATTCCAACTTTCAACTTTTTACTATTTCACAGTACCTTGAAAAATCAATGAGGCAAAAAATGGAACGATCATAAAGTTGTTCTTGATAAGAATTAGAACAACCAACTCAACAATGGTGGACCGCCAGAAAATAATCTTCGAAACTTGAAATGCTGGTTGTTAACTCACATTATAGCAGTTGTGATTGTAAATTTCTTTCGGGTTAAACTTGACTAACAGAGTATCAATAACTTCATGTATGTAATTGACTGGACTTGAAGAGAGACGTAATGAGTTTCTCGATAGAAATCGGTCTTTTTCTAATTTTATGTAGTGATTTGCAAAGTAGTATTAGTGTTAGAAAGCAGGCAAAATGGCTTAAGCACCTTAACATATTTCAGTCAAAATAGCAAAAAAACAGGAAATTTTTTTGTTCATAAATTTACAAAACAAGCATTATAAACTGGTTTAGGCTGGGTCTAATATGTAATTTGAGCAATATGAAATCAAAAAAAGCTTAAATACCAGGTATTTTGACTGCAAAAATCAATTCTAAAGAAAGCAAAAAAATCCATAGTTTTGGACGAAAATTCAAAATTACAAATTGCATGCCCTCCTCTCCCTGTGAACCGAATGAGCTGAAATTTGGTATGAGGAGTTTTTACTACTAATCTAACAATTTGGGGAGATAATGGGTTAAATTCGAAAAAAAAAGTTTTTTTGAAAAACTCTAATGTTCTTACATGTTTGGCTCTGAATTTTTTGATCAAACAGATTGCAAAAAAATTGGTGTCAGGTCATTGTTTTGCGTTGGAAATAATCGAGATCGGAATGTTATTGTGTTAATTCAAAATAGAAAAAAAAAGATCTATCAGTAACACGTTTAGTAATATTTTTTTCTCTTGATAGATTAAAAGTAATTAATTGACGCAACAAATAACTCTGTTGCGATGTCCCCAGATATTGCTCAGCGATGTCACATTTTAGCATCAAATACGAAAATAGAACAAGATGACAGCAAAATGCAAACTTTTTTCAATTTTTTTTTCAATTCAAACGAAAAGGACAACAAAGCTGTAACATTAGGAAATCCATCCAAACTGAGTGGGGTGCAATAATCACGTATTAAAACAAAAATTAAAAAGCGAACACCATTTAAAAGGTACATTACGAAAGCAATCGAACACACATCAAACTTCACAAAAGGCCATGCTAAAAGCAGAGAACAAAAAACAAAAAATTACCAGTTACATGCCTAAGAGAGCTGTTTCGCCTAATTTTAAGGCTCATCAGTCAGGCTTAGCAGGGCCAAAATGACAAATATTACACTGATGAAACTTCCGAAAAAAAAAAAAAACTTAAAAAAACGATTAATTATTTGCAATAAAACTCTGTACCATAATAATATTTACCCAACAAATTATGCTAAATTAATTAATGCTTTCTATCTGGGATCGTTACCGAATAAAGCTAGGTTACAGCTATTCATGTAACTGAAATCCATACGGAATAACGCTAGGTTAATGACGACGAATCTAACTGATATTTCTACCGAATATAACTAAGCTACAGCCTACTAACTACATAAACTGTAAAGTTGACCAACTGAAAGTAGGATACTAGTTACAACTGACTAATATTTCACTAATTTATTGTAAAATATTAGTCGATAGCGTTTGTTCGATTGCTCTCGTAATGTACCTTTTAAATGGTGTTCCCTTTTTAATTTTTTTTTCAATGCTTGGAGGACCCAAATAATTATATTATGGGAGTTCATTGCAATAGGTTGGGTTTATAGCATTCTAAGCTACAGGAACAGAAGTATCCACGGCCATATTGAAGAAAACGTGCATTGGAGGACAAAAAAGGGTCTCCTTATAAAGCAATATTATAACACCACACAGAGTCTTTAGCCTCTACGACATTTTTTTAGAATAAACTGGTTCGGAAAAAAGTGAAAAACAAGCAAAATCTTTCACACCAGTAAATTAGGTGCAAAGTCAAAACTAAATTAGTTACGAAGTCAATTCACGTCAAAAAATGAGAGGAATGTATGTTTTCGCCTTTTCCGCGCCAGTTTCTTTCCACCGATAGCAAATTTTGTCGCATCCAGACCTTAACCAGCCCTGTAAGTGTTCTAGCTAAATGATCTCCAATTGCCCTGATCGAAAAACAACAATCGAAGTGACTTTCCGGTCTTTGAGTCAAGCTTCCACGTTCCCATATGTCTACCGTACATGGTGGAGACTCCAGTATTCTGTCCTTTTTAACTCGTCCAGTGGGGAAACTATAATTACTAACTTAATAGTTTTTTGTTTGACACCTTCGGGAATCGAAGCACACTCCACTGTTTCAATAAAAGATGCTAAGCCCTCTAGATCAACGATCAGCTCAAAGATGCGGCGGCGATATATTAGTTGATAGAGCGTCGGGTTAGTGAGCAAAAGGTTGCTGAATCCCGGTTCGATCCCCGAACGCGTAATGCGTTGTTGTGCCTTTGTGAAAGGCACTTTACGCTTTTTGTTACTTCCCATTGAGACCGAGCAGCCTTTTTATTGAGGTAAAGTGGTGGTCCAGCCCGACAAAACATTGTTTTGGCAAACAGAACCCCAAAAAAAGTGCTCCGGATTCGTGTGTTTTGACAGATGCAAAGTCTTGGTTAATACGTACGAACGAACGAGTTCCAAGATGGAATGTTTTTAGATTTTGTTCATTTCGAGATCTTTCGACCATCTCTGTGTTGTAAAATTATTGATTTTCTTCAAATTCGAACCATGGAGACTACTATGGAATGCTTTGGTATGGAATGCAAACTGAAGTGTTGGATCATTAACATTGTAATTTGTAGCCTTGTTTCACTGATCTCTCTCTACATCTTGCTTGCTTTACTTTATCATAAAATAAGGGTGGAAAAACCTCGCCAAACTGGACTTTTACAACTTCCTATTGAAAAAAAATACAGTATCTTGTCCAAATATGCGTGTATTTCCATTAACATAGCTTCTTTAGTTCTATTTGTTTGCTCGGTAAGTTTCTGGTTGGTAGAAGACATTGCAATTAGTGGGTTCAATAAGACAGCTGCTGAAACCGTGTGTGTTGGTTTTTCTCGCATCATCATTACGGGATTTACCGTTGGCAATGGCTTAGTTTATTCGTTTCTGTGGCTCAGACAAAGAGTTATTTACGTTCATCCATCGCTGAAAGTTCTTAACAACAAATATGTTAGAGTCTTTAGTTTTTTGGTTTTGATTTTGTGGATTTTGTTTTGGATTAGTATAGTGACTGCCTACTTTACAAAGGTACAATACAACCGCAGCAGAAACAATGGCTGTAGCATTAACGAAGATTCTGCTGATCCTTACAAGGAAATAGTGGTTACTTGGAACGGAGTGTCAATTTTAATGCAAATATCAATGTTAAGCCTATTTATTTACCCCATTCTCAAGCAAGCATCGTGGAGAAATCAACAAAGTAAACCCAATCTGATGAGAAAAGTCAAGAAAGCTGTTGTATTTGCATCAATCTGTCTTGGAACTGATATTGTATCAATTGTAGTTTATTCAATTTTAGGGACTGAATGTGTAGCAAATAGCACTATATGGGTGTTTGACATAAGCCTGTTAATTAATCATTTGATTACAATTGGTTGTTTTGATCACTGGAAGAAGTTGCTGTGGCCGTGGAACGAAAAAATTAGCGGAGTGGTTCGTGTGGAGTCCGATTCCAATGAAACTGTTCCTGCAGCAGCGTTTTCTGCATCTCATAGCCAGAGTCAATTGACAACAACAACTTAAAATATCCTATTGAGTGGTTACCTGTACAAATCATTTATATTATATATGTATGGTTTCTGTTGATTATATTACGTTTGAAGTTCGTGAGTAACGTGATCATTATTTTTGATTTTGATCGACTTCTAAATTAACATGAATTGTTTTGACTCTCGATTGAGTGACAATGAAACTAACTCTCGACACCGCCTACCCAGCTGTTTTTTAAAGTTTACTTCTGCGGTACAGCGCTAGACCAGGCGCTTCAGGTTGACAATTCCAACAAGACTTGTTGACATACCGGTATTATGCTTACTTAAAAACGTCATAATAGGCAGTGTTTCAAAGATTGAAGTTTGGAGTAAAATTAATTTTACAGTACTTTGATCCAATGAAAAACCGATAACTAACTGATTATCATAATCGTTATTGATGCGTTTCATCCATAAAGTGGTTGACAATCAAAATAGATTTCTAATAATTGATGCAACATTAATTTAATATAAAGTAAAATAATAAAAGTTAAACTCCATTGAACGATATTATGCTTTCACCAATCTTTGGCTTGAAACAATTAATGTCTTTTGTTAGCTTTAATTCATCGCGACACGTTGATTATTATTGCAATATTTAGTACGCGCCTGATTAAAAGGGAAGTGTTGGTGTATATAGGCCAAACCTAAATTCCTTTTCACTGAATGATTGTGATTTACGTAATTATTTAGTGTTGTTTGGACTTACGACCCTGTGAATCTGAAATAAACAATGAATAGCAATAATAGTAATGTAACAAGCTCACTATCAATCAGGGACAATCGGTGATGAAATAGTTTAGATATTCACTAGTAATCACTAGCACAAATTGTCATCAGTCTAAGCACCCAAAAAATACATTAATTTTTTGGTGAGCTCATGGAACTACACCTTATAGACCAAAGACGATTGGTGACAAAAAAGTTTTGTTATTCACTAATCACTATCATAATTTGTTATCAATGTATGTAGCCAATCGAAATTAATAGGTGGGTTTTAGGTTTTTCACTCTACCATTTAAGAGATATTCTTTTAACTAAACTCTTGGTTTCTAGTCAGAAATATGATTTATGAATGATATTCGAATTGTGAGAAAAATCAAAAAAATAAAATAAAATCCCATAAGAGGAAAAAATTCCAAATGAAGTTGTTCCAAATTGAACCATTCGTGATTTCATCCATTTGGATTTTTGATATTTTCAGAAATTTGCATTTTCAAAAATTATTTCTTTCAAGTTTTGTTTAATTTAGGATGATGACCACTTAGAGACAAGACTGCAGGTTTTAAGACCGGTCTCGATCTCGAGACCGATTTTTTTTCGTCTCGGTCTCGGTCTTGGCTCTTTTTGCACCGTCTCGTTCTTGGTCTCGATCCATCGTGGTCTCCGTCTCGTAGCTTCAAATTGGCCTTGAGACCACGCAATATTTGTTAGTATAATAAAATTGTTTTGTAAGAAGCTAACGCTATGTTTATATTATACGTTTGACAACTAGGTTTCGCACCTGAAGATTAAAGCTGTCGCGTTTACGCAATAGAAAAGAAGTCTTTTAAATATAGTGGTTTTGATGACATGCAATGAAAGCTTACGCATGTGTAAACGATCAAAAGTAGCAAGAACTAGCTTTGAAACCTGCAATTTTTGGAGTTTTTAAACCTGAAACGCATTAATAAATAAAAAACAAAGAAAATCCAAACAAAAGTACAATAACAATTTTCGCGTAATTCAAGCGCCGCAGTTGTTTTTGCAACTTACTTTAACCCCGCACGATACAGGAAGTCTCAAAAGCAATTTTACACTTTAAAATTTGATTAACAATTTAATGGGTTAGTCAAATTTGTCAAAAGTTTACAAAATTATTTTATAAACTATTAGAAATAAATTACCATCCTAATGTCTTGTTGAATTTACTTATTGACAGGATACTAGACCTCAATGTGAGAACCATTAATTTTGAGACATTTCAGCCATTTTTTTTGACGCATTCTTGCTCGTCACTTTGCAATAAATCTTGTGTAACTAGACCACATGATACCCAATTTTTTGATCCAATTCTTCAACATTTTGAGGCTGTATGGAGTAAACTTTACTCTTAAGGAAAACCCAAAGAAAAAGGCGCATGGGGTTATGTCAGGTGAACGAACGACTTATTCCAGAGGACCTCTGCGCTCGATCTGTTTATTCGGAAACAACTGATTTAGGCAATCTCTGACTCTTCCGGCGTAATGTGCAGGAGTTCCATTTTGCTGAAAATAACAGTTTTTATGCGAAGCATTAATTATCAGCTTTGGAAGGAAAAAATTTTCGAACATTTTCACATAGTTTTCCTCTGTAACAGTTGTGGTTCTTCTGGCATTCTCTCGAAAAACATAAGGTCCTATAATGCCTTTAAGCGAAAATTGCACACCACACAACAAGCTTAGGTGAATCACGCTCTTTTTCCTCAATTACCTTAGGATTTTCTTTTTCTCATATTCGAGTGTTGTGCGGTTTACTCTTCCAGACAGATGAAAAACAGCATTATCGCTGAAGCAAATTACGAAATGTTGTCAAGAATGGACAAACTGTTTTCGTAGTGATTGAGCAGCGTTTCAAACATTTCTACCCTGCGGTCATTATCTTCTTCTTCAAGTTTGAGTTCAGTTTGCAACTTGTTGGGAAACGCTTTAATAACTTTGCGTAACATTTGTTGAATAGATGAACGGCTGATCTCTAGTTCTACCGCTGCACGACGTATGGATTTTCCTTGATTCAATATATACTGTAAGTCTCTTGTAAAGCCAGATTTTTTCCTCTAAGAGTCCGCTTTTTAGTCTTCCTGATCTTTGTACATCGACTACAAATCCAATTTTTGTAAATTTACAATGAATTGCATAAATTGCTCGTCGTGTAGAAGCCGAATTAATTCCAAATTCTCTGTTAAAAAGGCACTAAGTTTGCCTTACTGATCCACATGCTTCTTGCTAAACAGCAATTTTGCATGTTATTTCTTGGGTTAATCACCTTGTCATTTTGAGGGTTGACGAAAAATGCAAACAACACCTGAATTTTACTACTTGTCCATACTATGTTCTCTGAAGAAATGAATGCCCTAAGATGAGTATCTGTAAAGCAAATCAAAATTGAAAGTGTATACGTACTTTTAAGACACCCTGTACATATCATGTTACTGAAGTTTTTGTTTCAAAGCGTGTACACAATGGTAGACAGACAAAATTAATTTATTCGCCGAATAAAATAAATCAAGTCATCAAGAATAACACTCAAAGCAATCACATCAAGAAACTAAGAAGTGAGTTATATTTCAAGTCTTTTAGTCAAGCAGGCTTCCAGAAATTGCAAATGCAAAATTAGTTAGCATTAGAAAATAGAAACTATAAGGAAATTTTGCAAATATACACAACATACTGTATTTTAAGCCCACATTAAGATACTTTACGTTTAGCAATAGCTTTGGAGGAGACTTTCTTAAAATTGGTTTTGAATCTACTGAAAAGTTGCTTTTTATCTTCAAGTGGAATGAAATTTTAAATTTTACCACCATGGTATTTGAAAGATTTTTGACATTGTCAAGTGGAAAATTTTGGTAGATAAAGTTTATTCTTTGATTTTGATCTGGTTGAACAATTATGTGCTGAGTAAAGTGGTTTAAAAAACTTTGAAAAGCAGGCGGAAGGTTTTGCTTATCATGCACGCGCGTTAGTTTAGCAATTTCCAGTTTACAATATTCAGGTAGTTTTGATATTCCTAATTCAAAATAGTGAAGATTAATAGACGCTCTTAGCTCACCATTGGTTTTTGTACAAACTGCTTTACGTTAAAAGTGCTGAAGCTTTGTAAGATAAGTTGAGTTGGTGTTTCCCCATAAAGGTAGACCAAATGCGAGGTGGGGGTAAATGAACAAACAGTATAACTATTGCAGGTAAGCGTAGAAAAAAAAATTTAACAAACGAAGTTTGACAATTCGCGTCGCAATGCCAGAAGCGAAAACCGCTCGGAAAATAAAAGTGCCAAACTTCCTTTCACAATGTGAAAACTCGTTTACACATGGCTGAAGTTTCTGTCCTGATCGCAAAAACCGCTATGCGTTAAAGCAGCGCAAGTGTTTTCGCAAATTTTCACTGATTCAAAGCAAACTAAATTTTGCACTCATTCAAAACAAACTAAGTTTTGTGCTGATTCAAAACAATGAAATTTCAGTGATTTTCTTGTGTTTGCAAGTAAATTGCTACTAGTTTAAAGATTAATGTTAAGAGCGCTGAGCGACTAACTGAGAATTTTTTGGCAGCCGACAGTTGAAAAATGCTCGCCGTTTCGCTTTTGCAAATTTACGATGCCTCTAGAGCAGCCAAAAAACCTTTACTCAGGCAAACAGAGCATCGGAAATAAACAATTTTATGAGCATGGTCACTAAAATTGACATCGATGCTCTGAAAATTTAGGAACAGATTAATAAACAAATGAGGCTAAAACTCGAAAAAAATTTAAGAACAGCCAGTCACAAGTCAAAATTTATTGGTTCTTATAAAAAAGAGAGCGAATATGTGCGTGTTATTTTATAGTCGATAATAGTGATAATAACCTACATATTTTGTCTTTTTTTCGACGGCAAACAAACCAACTACTTTGGAATTGGTAAACTTTGTTTGTTCATGATCCATAAAGTAAATGCAAAATGGTCAGCGACGCAAACAGGAGGTCAAAGAAGACTTCAGCTCTCCTCCTTTCAGCCACATCACTTTGAAAATTTAATTTATGAATACAAGCGTTTAAACGAGTTTTCGACTTGACCTGCATATGTAAAGGAGGGGGCTAAAAGGGGTGATGAATTTAATTCTTTCAAACGGCTTCCAAATCTTAGCAATTAATCTATTTCAAGCAGTTTTAGAAACATTCGAAATATGATTTAAATGGTGTAAAAACGGCTATATTTTACAAAAGTCACAAAAATTGCCTATCGATTGGAGGCTAACCTCCGGCTGTGATACGATCAATGTACACCAGTTTGCTCAGCACGACGACAAAATATTTTTCGAATAAAAAATTTTGTTACTTGGTTAAAGCCTACCCTTAGCATAATCGTAGTTGCGCTCTTGAACTTCCCCCCAATTGAAAAACCTAGCTGCGTTTTTCTGGCGACGTATATACGATACTTCAAATATACAGTACAACAACCTTTTGCGATTTTCTTTTTTCTAGTTTTAGTTTAACTAAGTTTTAATCAGTTTTATTGACAGGTAATTCTTGAAGAAAATAAAAGTGATTATGCTCCAATCTTCGAGTAAGAGGTACCAAGTTTACATGAAGGCACTCTTCAAAAATATTTTCAGAGAAATCTGTATAATATGACGTCATCGAGATGTTTTGATGGCGTATTCACTTCGACTAAAGCAATTTGTCTTCTGACTAAATTAGCATAATCATAAAACCAATTTATCACCAAATTTGACCCCCCCAAATTTTTTTCCAAAAATCAAAAAAACCAATGATGCAACATTTTTTCTTGTCTTGGTCTCGAAGCCAAAGTTGAGACCGAAACCGGTCTCGGTCTTGGTCTCGGAAAAATTTTACGATCTCGATCTTGGTCTCGGACGAGTCGGTCTAGACTACAGCCCTGCCCACAAGTTTCGTTTAATTCAAAACTTTTGCTCATTCAAAATTTTGTCCGATTCGGAATTTCGTTCATTTGAGATTTTTTCCATCGATCTGGATTTTACCTTCCTAATTATGATTTTATTTAATAACAATTTAACAAACCGTACGTCTACATTATGTAATATTATTTAAAAGTTACAAAGCAGATTTTTAAGGTAAGTATTTTTTTCACAAGATCATGTTGAAAATCTGCTCATGAAACTTTTGAATTTTCAAAGAACATATGAATAAATGAAAATTTGTTCGGATGGGTGTTGACTGGCGTTGTATAATAGCAATTTGCTTTACTGGCATTTAAACTAATTTTGGCTTTTGGGGTTCAAAATTTGTAATAGTCGTTTACACAGTTACAGTATGTATTCTACGCATGGCGATAACAACGAAGTTTGAAATATGCATATAGCATACTTTTGTGGTAAATTGTTATGCGTAGGATCATTTTCATTTTGACCTAAAAAAATTTAATTTTGACTTTATTTTAGATAAATTTTGACTCTATTTTGACCAAAACCGTTTTGGCCTTATTGAGCTCCAAATTTTATTTAAAAAAAGTTTTGCTGTCGGTATTCGCAATTCACGTAAGTTTGAAGCAGATGACCTTTTTCACTTTTCATTAACAGTATTTAATAGAAAGAGATGTCAATCAGTCATGCACTCTTGTGATTAAAGTAACTAACCACAACAAGACAGAAACCTAAGAATCAGCACACATTTCCACGCCAATTACACATTTCTTTTATAACCAGTAAGTTTTGGATTGGAATTTTCTGTTCTTAAATTTTGACAAATTTTCTGCCCCATTTGTTTTTAACCCTATGTTCCTCAACCTTTTTCAGGGCATTTACTCCTCAACGGCAGGGCTTCTGAAGCCCACCATGGTTTTTTGATAATAACTTGAAAACTACCTATGCTAGAAATTTCAAAATTTCACTGCGTGGTAGAGCATTTATTCATCTTTCAATACAGCAAAAACAGCTTTGAAATTTATTCCCGAAAGTTAATGAAATATGCATTTTATTCAAGGTCGTCAAGTTTCTGATTATAAGCGCTTACTTAATATGCG
Organism: Trididemnum nubilum; assembly: GCA_963965965.1. Taxonomy (NCBI): domain Eukaryota; kingdom Metazoa; phylum Chordata; class Ascidiacea; order Aplousobranchia; family Didemnidae; genus Trididemnum; species Trididemnum nubilum. The sequence continues at coordinate 18,935,210 of OZ014471.1, read as the reverse complement.
ATAAAAGGGATGATAATGGTTGTGCGCAATAAAGTTGAGCGTGAAATGAGATTATAATTGCTTCGCCGTGAGAAACGGCAATGTTAGTAATTAAGATAATGACGTACACAATGCGCTTATTGGCGGTCGACAAAATTGTTCAAGCATCACAAAAATTTTGGACAATTTTAATTATTTGAACTGATCTAATGATGTGACATAGTTAGATGACATATAATAAGCTCTATTCATGCGTTGTATGAATTGATATACATTGCAAAATTGCATTAATTTCTTCATGATTGAGGACAAAACTGTACCGTAAATTAAAACCCCACAGTATAATAAATTATTTGAATTATTTTTTGGGTAAAATACTGCGCATACAATGATAGCCCTGTAAACTTGAAGACAATGTACGTCAGAGTTGAAATCGGCCCGGGATTTTTGCGTCGGGTTTGGGACCTAAAGTTGACAAAAATTTCGGGCTTAAGTCCGGCCTAAGGGGTACTGTTTTTTTTTTTCGGTGTACCAAAATATAATCAAAATAACCTGGCAACATTGCTAAATTTTTCAGACCAATTAAACTTTCGCGTTTTTTTGGGCATGATTTGGACTTCAAATTAGTTTTTGGGTTCGGGCTTATATTTTCGGATTCGGGCCGGGTTCGGGCCTGAATTGGTCGGCCCGTTTACAACTCTGACGTACCTACAAAAGAGTTGTTGCAAAACCAAATGCACTACTTTTTTCATAAAATACAACGATAAGCTGCAAGCTGACCTCGTTTACTTCAATTTTGGCTTGTTGTCATATTGCTTTTAATTCAAATCAAATCTCTCATCACGCTTGCTGCATTACGCCGAAGCGTGTTACGAGTTGACGGGGCCCATCTTCGCGTCATTGCGCCGAGACAACACAGATTCATTCGAAGAAATGCCGCAATGGTGGTGAGCCGTTGGCAACATTGTGTCCAATTTGATAGGCCCAAGATTTAAACTTCAGCTTCAGTCCTACCGTTGCAGAAATGAACGCGATTTGTTAACATTTGAAACTTTTGGAGCAAAATTTTTACTACAACAAACTAACATATTATTTGAATAATAACGGCTATTGTGGTTTAATTTACAATATTTTACTGTGCTTTTACTCAGCAAAAAAAATTAAAACAATTAATACGGTTAAAGTTTTTTTTAATATAAGTTGGAAAAATCAATTCATACAAATAAAGGATTTATTCTATCATTCATTCCGATTAAATGCTGCGGAATTGCTCATATTGTATAAAAGAATGATTGTTTTGGATCCTAAAATCGTAAATTTATTGTGATCTCCGTTTTTGAAATCAACCACGAAATTACTCCCAAACGTAAACAAACAAATAAAATCATTTTCATGCGAAACAAGTAGTAGTCGTTGACAAAGTTCTCAGATAATGATTTTAACAATAGAGATAGTAATTAAAGTCAAACCACAAACAAGAACAATAATTACAATAAGCGCTAAATAAACAATACGGAATAGCAATCAGGCGTTGGTTTTTACACTCAAGTGAGTATTTTCCAGGATTGCTTATCTATATGTACAAAGCGCATTACACTAATGAATAATTAACGATTTCTAGTTTGTCTTACAAAATTGCAATATAAAAATAATTACATAATATACAGTATTTGCTATAGCTTGCAAAAAAAAAACTGGGTGTTCGTTTAATAAAAAGTAGAATGCGCTACAAAATTATCGGCATATCTATTATTTTTTATGATTTTTTAATCATGAGAAACACTTTCTGTACAATGTAAATATACGCCAAAAACGCCAAAAACTTTTGGTCGTTCTTGAGGCTTAGTTTACAAATATCCCAAGGTATGGGGGGCACCCAGCAAGGTCTGCGAGAGGGGCTGGGGGTACATTGTACCCAGGCCTGGGATTAGGAATCTGGGGAGGGTCTATAAGTTCACGCGCACTAAATTAGTAGCAGTTCGGTGAGCATGCATGTAAAAGCAGGCCGAATTTCCGGTAGAGATCTTTTTCTTGGTCTTCATGCAATTTTTAACAAAAGCTGGCCGAGTTTGCGATGAAGAGCTTTTTTTGTCTTTACCCAAATAAAAAGCTGTACTGTTGTTCTTACCCTTTAGTTCCCGCCTTGGTCTTAGCAAAAGAGCTCAATATCAGTTTTCGTACCCTGATAAAATATTTCTCTGAGGATCTGGTCACCTGGCAATGTCTAATAAAAGCAAGTTTCGAAGCAGTTTAGAAGCTTTATAGGTATTACTGCAATGCAAAATGCAAAAATTTAGAAACTGAAAACTTCTCTGATGATTATTCACGCTTGAGTAGCAATATTCTTTGATCATTATTATCAAGGAGCAATAACGTTTTGGTCTCTAGAGAGGGAGGTCTGAGGTTCAAATCTCTGGTAGGTCAAATTGGGCATAGTTTTGTGAACGGTTCGCCACCGTTGCGACATTTTGTTGGAAGAAACTGTGATGCCCGGGCGCAATGACGAGAAGATGGGCCCCACAAACTCGCTACACCCTTCGACGTAATACAGCAAGTTTAATGAAGATTTAATTGATTTAATTAGAACTATTTGTCACCTAAAACTAATTACAGAAACATTGTATTTGTAAAAATCAATAAATAATGAAAAAAACATCAACTTAGGGGCGTGTGATTGAACTAGTTGACGGCTTTATGTGTAGGTAAAATTAAAAACAAAGCTTTTCATTTTCAATTTTGTAAATTGGATGTAGGGCATTAAAAATAAACCTAGACTATATTGAGCATTAGTTCATATTTTGCATTGGCCAGTTGGTTGAACAGTTACGCAATTGCTAATGGAACGAAAAGTTAAAAGTCAATTCCCTAGCAGGTCAAATCCGACACAATTTGGTTACGGCTCGCAACCACTGCTACATTTATTCAAAAGAACTGTGCTGTCCAGTGGCTATGACTCGGAGCTGGGCACCGCAAATCTTGTCACGCGTTTCGACATGATGTTGCTAGTATTGCCCAATGAGGAATTGATTTTGATTTTTGGCATTGACGTATAGCTAACACAATCTGTGACTGCATTGAATCATAATTCGTTTTCCGCTGTAATATATTGTTTTGTTCGATTGTAGTTTGCAAGGACTCATTGCATTGCAAGCCAATTGTAACTCTATTCAATCGAAATTAGTGTAAAAACAAAAACAAAGGAACCTAATTTTTGTTTATTGCCTCGGGCGTAATAGCTTTTCGTTCACAACGTAGTCACACTAATTATTGTAATCCATCTAATCTGGAACACCAGTTTACTCTAATCTTCTTAATCTCTACCTGAAATATTATGCGTAAAATTAAAATTTTACACCGAAAGCTAGAAATTGACAATTTTTTAAAAATTTGTCAAAAACCCTCATTTTGCGCTTGAACCCCTTATGTTGTATAACCAAAAAAAATTTCATCGTAATTGGAAAAAACAAACAGGAAAAGTCTAGAAACTTCAAGTTTTTATAGTGAACCAAATTTAAGTAATTACTGTTTGTAACGAGTGTGGGCTTCAAAAGCCCTACCGTTGAGTAATAAAGAGTTAAGTTTTTATTGGAAAATGAATTGTCACAATTTCAATCTTGCTTGGTAAAAAGTTGCGTTTTGTAAAAGTTTTGTCAATTGCTGAAGCATTGAAAGCAAAACAGTAAAGTCCTAAGATTTCAAAAATCTGATTAATTCTTTGTAATATACGGTAATGTGTAACAAAAATTGACTTTTTGATTTTTGAATTTGGACATTTAGTGTTTTTAATAATTTTATTCATGTCGAGGCTGGCATTCTTATTTTATTTTTAATTTAAAAAATGAGTTTCGCGTAGTTAGAAAATTAGGTTTAGAAAGACGTTAACCCAGGCAATTGTATTGCGGCACATAGCAACTATTTGCAGAAGTTTGAGCAGCGAAACTTCGTTCAAACACGTATAAAATTGTTCATAGTACTTCATTTGTTCTCAAATATCCAGAAAAAGGAAGAAAAAAAACTTTTGTTTGCTTTTGAAAAAAAAATTTTGATCACATACAATTTTGACAAATTTTGACTTAACCCAAAATTTTGACTTTATTTTGACCTATAAAATCTACCTAAACTGGCTACAGAGCACCCGAAACCAATGTTGGTTTACGTTTGATGATATAATAAAGCCCTGTAAAAATTTTGACTTTTGTGGGTCCTAGTTATGTAATGCCATATATGGTGTTTATGCTTAGTGATGCCAGCGCAGTACGGTTGAGCTAAGTACAGTGCCAGAGTGATGCTGGTCGAGATTCATCTTTCTGGTGACCTTGTTGTCAGACTTTGATCAAAGTAATCTGAGAAGAGGGTACTATTGCAAGCGAAGAAATTGCCCTTCTGTGTGGTTTGAAGATTTGGGTTGGCAGTCAAGATAACCTAATGTGTGAATTCAGATGCTGATAAAACACTAACCTAATGGTAGAGCAGATATGTGAGGAAAGCGCTACCTCACAGTTGCGAAAAACAATAATATTATTTATTTCACTGATTCAATTCAAAGTATTAATTTAGTATGACGTAATAACTATGCATAATTTTAGATAGTTATAGAAACCAGGGCCTAAGTAAAGGGAGTTCATGGCTTGCATCGTACCAAGGCCAGGACCTAACGGACCCAGGATCAGGGGACTTGGAAGATTCTAATACTTCACGCCTTATTTGTTCTGTAAAACTTCACACTAAAGTAGTGAGTAGTGTACATGGTCAAGGGATGTCTATGCTGCCTGCATAACAAACAACTTTAAAAAGTAACTGTTTATGCAAAATAAATAAGATAGCTGTAGACATTGTCTGGGGATTCACAAAGGCCCTAGTATATTATATTAACATTAAACGTATTGACTAGATTTGGTACGGGCTGATATTTTTGCAACCTGGACTCCCGTATAGCTTGGAAATCATAATTGGTCCGGTTACTCATCCCCATAATAATGTCTAACCCACCAAAAACCGATTTTATTAATCGACCTTTAATCAATTCCTACCAACGATTGAAAGATCCTCGTTGAGGCATCCCCAAGTTTGGTCATATTTTATTTATTTTTTATATTTTTCTAGACTGAAAATTTCATGTGTTCAACTAAGAGTTGTAAGTCGGGCGGGGAGCTTCGAGTCGGGTTCGGGCCTTAATCTGACAAAAATTTCGGGCTTAATTCGGGCCTGGGACGTACTTTTTGTCTTAGGTGCACAAAAATATGATTAAAATAGCTTAGCAACATTGCTTAATTTTTTCAGACCTAACTTAACTTTCGGTTTTTTCGGGCATGATTTGGGCTTCAAATTAGTTTTGGGGTTCGGGCCGGGTTCGGGCTTGAACTACTCGGCCCGTTTACAACTTTGGTCCAACTTGAGACCAAAACTTTGAATTTTGGAGATCCCATTTGAGTGAAACCCCCTAATGAGGTACCCGTGATTTTGATTGTGTTTTAGAAGGGTGTAATTTTTTTTAAGTGAAACTAGCAGCAGGCTAGCAACTACGAACGATCTTACTAAACAGGGAGATTTTGAATCAAAAGAAAAAAATTTTCCGTTCGAAAAATCTATCCAACAAGTGGCGCGTTGAATAAACAGATATACCTCAAACGCAAAGCAGACTCGGTTATGGGGGTAGAGACCTTAGCTGTCGAAAGACATGGGGGTCAGTGGCAAAGCCCTCAGCCGCTGGGCAATTTTTATGACTTTATGGAAAAAATAGCCATTTTAACGTCATTTGGATGATATTTTACACGTTAAGAGCCATTTGAAAAAACTAAATTGCCAAGATTTGGAAGCCGTTTGAAAGTTTAATTTGCACAGCCCCTTCAGTCTCCTTACTCTCTATATACTCTTGCGAAAATTTTACGCTTCTCAGTTTAAGAACCTGTGGTTTAATGAGTAATATCAACAATGTTAAAACAAAAAATCAAAGTGTAGCAAAAGTACTGTACAGTAAAGCAAATACAAAGTAAAATTGTTTATCCCAAATTAAATTTTATGAGATTTTCAAGATAGTTCATGAGATTCTTACTGAAAAACTTTTTAGGACCGAATTCTTGAGGACAGACCCTCTCGAGGTCCAGGACAGGAGTGCTCGAGGCCAAGGACCAAGGATACTAGGCGCAAAGTGTTCTAAAAAAAAAGGTCCCCCAAAAAGTTTTCCAGGCAACCTCCAAAAAAAAGGTCTTCGCGCGAGGAGACGCCAATTTTCCGCGAAAAGTCAGGCCTTTAACAAAAAAAAGGTCTTCCCAAATTTTCCGCGATTTTCTGCCAATTTCCAAGGTAAAGAAGGTCATGGCCATGGTCCATTTTTAACGAATCAAAAAAGTGCTGTCCTCGAGCCGAGATCAGGATATTTTCGAGGACTTGTAGGCTTCAAGGCCAAGGACTTCATAATGTGTCCTCGAGGACGTCCTCAAGGCCAAGGACGCCCTCGAGGACTCCACCTCTGGTACTTAATCCGTTTTTGATTGAGACGGCTTTCTACGCCGAACATTTGGGGTGGTTTACGGGTCCTAAAGCCAAAGTCACGTGACTCTGAGCTTCGAAATTCGGAACAAACATGCAACTTATTAATCTCAAACTGTTGTCAAAATTTCATGTAGCTAGACCTAACCGTTCTCGAGCTATAAGCAAAACTCTGAAATCTCACTTTCGTTAGCTTGGAAATGGTCGAGCAAAAACAAAAAAACACGCGACGCGAGCGTCGGTCGTTCCATTTAGTACTTACTGTATAGAAATTGCTGAAACTGTAGGCGTGATACACTTTTTTATGAGCATATTTTATAAGAACACGAGGCCTATTTTGATTAAAATTTAAGAACAAATTAAGAATAATAGTACCAGCTTCTGGATAAAAAAGCATTGAAAACACTAGCTAAAAATTTACAAAGCAAAGCTTTTTTTGGCCTACTGTACATTGCCATTGTTAATTTGTTTCAGGATTATTTCGACAATTGTATTAAAGTGCAGACACATCGCTTGGAACTACCGACGCTCGCGTAGAGTGTTTTAATTCCTCGGCCAGTATACAACTAACAAATGCGAAATTTCGGACTGATTAACTATTACACTGTTAAATAAATTATTGTCAACAAATCAAATGAGTTCAAATCAAACTTTTTTTATACTAGCTGTATTATAGCGAAATGTGTCAGAAGTTTGCTGGGCCCAACTTCGCGTCATTGCACCCCAGAGTTGTAAACGGGCCGACTAGTTCAAGCCCGTACCCGGCCCGAACCCAAAAATTTAAGCCCGAACCCGAAAACAAATTTGAAGCCAAATTATGCGCGAAAAACCCGAAAGTTAAGTTAGGTCTGAAAAACGTAAGCGGTTAATTGCTTCTTTCCTAAACAATAACTTTTATGTGCTGACTGCAGCGTAGGCAGGAATTTTGATTATAGTTTTGTGCACCTAAGACAAAAAGCTACTCTCAGGCTAGAATTAAGCCCAAGATTTTGTCAAGTTTAGGCCCAACCCGATCCGAACCCGACCCGAAAAGCCCTGCCCGACTTACAACTCGATCTGTAGCACCCGAGAAACATATAGCTCCTCTTGAAGAAATGTGGCAGCGGTTACGAGCTGTTGGCAGCCCTGTGTTTCATTTCAACGGCCAAAATTTGAATCACAGACCTCTCGCTCCAAAGACAAACGCGTTACCGCTCGACCACCTGACCGGTACACTGATAAGTTTCTTATATTGTAATTTATTTACTCGATTCAAAAGGGTGATTTGCGTTTTTGTATCCAGTTAAACTATCAAATTTTTAGCTTTTTGTTGATTTTGACTCAAACAAACTTGACCACTGTAAAACATTTTATCATATTTTTTCACTTTTAATGGTGAATTTTGAAGTAATACACCTGTTAACGTCTTCGGACCTAGAGTGAAAATTTTTTCTCGCAACGTAGTCAGCTTGTTTTTTTCAAATAATTTTGATAGAACAACTTTTTTGGCAACACAAGGTTGTGCTAAGCAGCAACTTAACTAACGTAGCTTTCCAGTCAACCGCAAAAATCCTCGAACTACTAAACTTGACCACAACGTGATATTACTTCCACGTTTATTTTGGAAAATTACTAAAATTGAAAAATTATCTTCCTTGACGAGATTTCCTGTTGAAGAACCAGTAAATGCTAAACGCAATCCGTTTTTGCATACCACAACAAAACTCGTTGGGTTTTCGTTATCAAGCTGGGTAGTCAAATCGGTTCGCAAAATAAACCGTTGTGTGTCTTTTACAGGTGATAAAAACCTAATGTAGGGTTCTGGAAATCCGCAAGTAGCCTGAAATAATAAACTCTAAAGAAAGTTAATGAGACAATTTTGCTTAAATCAATATGATCAGAGTAATTGTTTGTCAGGAATTAAGGGAATAGAACAGCATACAGCATGGATCGCCAGTAGCGAGTAACTTGTTCATAATGTATTCAACCTCGACCAGATCAAATAAATTAGAGTGTGTGATTGCATCATAAAAATAGACTTAGTTAATCATATTTCAAAAAATATTATTTTAACATGTTCAATCATTGTCACTTTCCAAAAATAAGCTTATGTTCAAAATAACATAATTTTTTTATAAAGACCAATAAATCTTGGTTTGAGACTGTCTATCTCAATCTATAACTAATTTCAGCCTCAGCTGTTCTTAGTTTGTTCTTAAATTCTGCAGACTCCGAAATGATTAGTTGGAATTATTATAATTTGTGGAAAACTTTCAAACACAAAAAATCTTCCTCATTTTAGTTTATTACGTTTTGAAAAAACTTAAAAAAAAACAGATAAGAGTAGGCCGGTACAGCATTATACTATTTCTCAAACAAAAGAAACATAATAAATTAAACACAATAACAACATGTTTGTACTGTAAAAATATCGTTGCACCAAAAAATCATTCTAGCAGGGTTTATGAGGTCGGCAAGCAGAAACTTAGCAGAAAGCAAGTTTAAACACAATTTTGTTTTTAAAAAAATCCAATAAAATCTTCGATTGCTATATCAGTTCTACTTCCATAACCAACACCCAAGTAAAAATTTGCAATAAAAGTGATAAAAAACAAGACGTTAGTTACGTTTTTTCCTTAAACCTAATAATTAATAATCTAAAAGTCTTTTAGCGTTGGTGGCTTTACACTATCGACCCTTAATAAAGGGCCCTTAAAAACAAATTTCTGACTGGGCTTCAAGAAAAATTGGTATATGGGCATAATAATATGTTATGTGATTGGGCGTTTGCGTTCCTTTTAATTAAATTAGTGGTTAAGCTTTTAAGTTCAGGGGATTTTAAAAGTTCAAAGTTCAAGTTTGTGCATTGACGCCACTAAATGAACAAAAAACAAAACAGATGAAATAGAGTACGCATGGTTTATTATTAGGGAAAATGCGCCAGAGTGAGAGCGAAGGAACCGTGAGATCTTTGCGTCTGCATCCACACTGGGAAGCCGTAACTAAAATATACGGCATCTTTAAGAGAGCTAAATATAAAAAGAGAAAAAATGATAACAATAACAGATATAAAAAACAGGAGAGAGTGATTAGAAATGTACAAAGATTGCCAAAAAGACTAAAAACTGACGTAAAAAACAAACGAAAAATAAAAAAATAAACAAGAGCAACTATGATGGCCACGAAATACTAAAACTTAGGATTTTTTAGCTAACAATCTAGATAATTATAAGATTAAACGCTATAAAAATTATCCAAAAACATTAACCCTTAACATACCAAAAGGGGTCACTTAGGGGCCCCAGAGGTCATTCAGCCGACCTTCCCTATAACTTATAGGAACAAAATTTTTTGTTTCTCTGGTATGTGTCAAAAAATACATCAAGTTGATCATAAAGCAGTTAAACTTCAAAAAAAAAAAAATTTAACGTAAGCAAAATAAAACAAATAACTGCCTGGTGTCCCTATGGTACTCACTTGGTATGTTATGTTACAAAATGACAAATTTTGTAATTCAAATTTTTGAGCTAACTGGTACACCTAGAAAATTAACCAAGCAATCCTTTGTTATATAAAATGGCTCGCCAAATAAGCAGACATGAAGATATTTTTAAAATACTAGACGAGTTGGATTTATTAAGTGACCCAGGCGATGTTTTGAGTGAAGCCGATGAAGATTTTATACTGCAGGGAGCAGGAGCGTATTTAGGGGGGGGCATTAGGCCATGCCTCCCCTTTGGGTCGCCAGGATAGTATAATTAGCATAGAATAGTATGCAAAATTACGGCATGGCCCCGCTTTTGTAAATTTTTGTAACTTATGCGAGGGTTTGAGCACGGAAACAGTGGACGAAGATCTTTTTTTGGCCTTCACCCAATTCTGGGCCAAAAACCGGACTAAATTTGAGTGAAGACCTTTTTTTTCTGGTCTTCACCTAATTTTTGGGCTGAAAACGGGCTTAGTTTTGGGCTGGAAAATTTTCATTCTGGTCTTTATCATTTTCAAATTTTCTGAATTTCCTGGCCCCCCCCTTTTAAAAATCCTGCGTACGCTACTGGCAGGGAGATGTATCTGAATCAGAAGACGAGTGGACAATGCAGACAAGTTGGTGAGAGGGTACACTTGTGGCAAATGAACCTCCAGATGGCCATTCCAACTTTTCATGTACATGCTTGATATTGGAGCCCTGAACTCGTATATCATTTGGATGTTAAAAAATGTAAACTGGAACAGTAGAAAACCTAATCGCAGATATCATTTCTTGATGGAGTTGGGCAAAGAATTGACGAAACCCAAGATCATGCGCAGAGCATGCAATCCGATTGGCTTAGAGCTTCATGTCCGAAGAGCTATTGAAAGTGGAATTTTCCGTTGCTAGCAACCCTAAATGTTCTTCATCCTCAACGAGAAGATCCAATGAGAAACGCAAAAGAGGAAGATGTTTTCAATGCTCTCGAAAAAATGATCGAAAAGTTACCACTTTCTCTTCCAAATGCAAACGCTTATTTGCGAGCAGCACAGAGTCACCAACACAACTGTGGGGTTTATGAGAGACTGTGAAGGCGACAGCGACTGAACTGCATGATGGTGGTCTTGGTGGCAATGATTTCAGAAACTCTTTTGCAAAATTGTTCTTTGTACATTGATCCTACATAAATCAAATGCTCAAACGAAAATCAAATGGGTAAAGAATTTTCACTATACGTTACATTAATACGAAAACCTATGTTTTACTTTCAGTTGCAAATACTTGATATTTTGATTGACTATACTGTGCAGTAGAGGCTTTGTATAAAACACTGATAATAATAAAAGAAGATCGTAGATATTAATCGAATTATTCGTTTCTGCTGTACCAGTATGCATTGACTTGGCTGCGTTTTTTATCAAAGCCTACTGTGTAAACAAACGCTGATTTTTCAAATACTCTTGTCATATCCAAATCAGACCCAGCGCCACGGGGGGCATACCGGGGCCGTGCCCCCCAAATGACTGCTTGTGCCCCCCCAAACGGAAATTGTCCCCCCCCAAGCGAGGACTGTGCCCCGAAGAAATTAACAGAATAGGGGCTACTAGAGTGCAAATCGAGGCCCAAATTGGTGTTTTTTGTAGACTGACAACGGATTTCATGACGTTTTTGGGATGAAAACCTTTTTTTTTTTGGAGATCTTCTTTATTTCGGCCGGAAAAACCGCTTGAATTTCCGATTTCGGCCGGAAAATCCCTTGCAATTTTAGTGAAGACATTTTTTTTGAGATCACCTGTTTTCGGCCGGAAAAACCACTTGAATTTCCGATTTCGCCGGAAAATCCCTTTGAATCTTTGCTCTTCACCTTGTTCATTTGATCCAGAGCGGGATAAATTTCTCGTGCCCCCCCAAAATTTATTTTTGCCCCCCAGTCACGCTATCCTGGCGCCGGGCCTGATCCAAAATGAGTATGCTATCGAAACTAGGTTCAAAAAAGATCGCCCAACTTATTAATCCCAGTCAAAAATTTAAGCTTGGGCCATACATAGTTTATTCTTGGATCATATATGGCCCTTACATTGACAATCAAGGATATCCCAAGCATTTATGCTAGCGATATCCTATGCCCATGCTTGGGGAGGTAACACCGGTCCTAGCTTAGAACTTCATGCATGGGCCATGCAAAAAAGTCATGTGTGGTCCTAGCTTGAACTTCATGCATGGGACGTGCCAAAAATTTATGCTTGGGCCATACATAGGTTATCCTTGGTTCATGTATTCATGTTCATGTTCATGTTCATAGGTTATCCATTGTCGGCAGCGTGGCTAAATGGGTAAAGGCGTCGTTTTTACGACGACTCTGATCGCAGGATCATGAGTTCAACCCGCACCCCGGTCACGTTGTTGCGTCCTTGGATAAGACGCTTTACGATAATTATCTCTGCTTGGTGGCTTCGAACAAGCAGCAAATTTACGTGGGAAGAAATCAAAACGTTAACAGGAAAGCTTGGAAAATGGTCAACTCCTAAGCGGGTGCGGATTCGTCCAAAATATAGCGCACCGTCGCTTTCTCGTGATAGGAGGATAAAGATGCACCAATCAATCAATCAATCAATCAATCAATCAATGTATGGCCCTTACATTGGCGATCAAGGGTATCCCAAGCGTCTATGCTAGGGATATCCTATGCCCATGCTTGGGTACGTAACACAGGTCCTAGTATAGAACTTCATGCATGGGTCATGCTAAAAAGTCATGTGTGGTCCTAGCTTGAACTTAATGCATGGGATGTGCCAAAAATTTATGCTTGGGCCATACATAGGTTGTCCTTGGTTCATGTATGGCCCTTACATTGGCAATCAAGGATATCCCAAGCATCTATGCTAGGGATATCCTATGCCCATGCTTGGGTACGTAACACAGGTCCTAGTATGGAACTCCAGGTATGGGTCATGCAAGGAAGTCAAGCGTGGTCCTAGCTTGAAGTTTATGCATGGAACGTGCCAAGTCAAGCGTGGTCCTAGCTTGATCTTCATGCATGGGACGTGCCAGAAACTCAACCGTGGTGCTAGCTTGAAGTTTATGCATGGAACGTGCCAAACGTCAACCGTGGCCCTAGCATAAATTTCAAGTGAGGTTTTTGCAAGAAAGTCAGCTCTGGTTCTAGTGTGATCTTCAGGCTTGGGTTGTGCAAGAAAGTCAACCTTGGTTTTGGCTTGAGCTGTTGGCATGGGCCCGAACTATAATGCCGTAAACCTTCTGAGGTTTGCAATGAACTGAACCTGGTTATAAATTTGTCTCAAGTTGAGACTGTATGTGCCACGATAAAGTTTACGCTAATTTGTCTACGCTTGATGCTATACCAAGAAATAAGCAAAGCTTTGAGCCGTCTTTCCAATAATAGTTGCACAATTTGTCAAATTGCTAGAAATATTCAATGCCCGCATAAATCTACAAAACTAATCCAGTGAAAATTAGAGAACTTTGCAAACACAACTTTGTATGTACCCAGTACTAAATTCTTCTTGCATTATTAAAAAAACAGCACTGAAAAGAATCACAGTAAAAAAAGCACAAAAACATCAAACATTGGTTGCAGAGTCACTTTCATTAGTACCGATATCTGAATTCACCACAGTCTTGGATTCGCTTTCTGCAGCTCGTTTTGTTTTATTGGAAGGCTTTTAAATTGCTTCTTTGCTCCTCTTTTCTCTCCCACCCTCCCAGTCCTGAACCCAAAAAACAAATCTGGGTTTCTTGCGTAATGCATTTGTGAGAAGCTTCAGCAAACACAGTGCGTTGCAAAACACCTAAAAAATAAAAACAGATTCTAGAATTATCATAAGGGTTAGCATAAACGTGGATTATGCATCGTATTCGTATGTCGTTCGTCTTTTTTTACGTTTTTGTTACTCCATGTTAAAATGTACGCTTTTTCGTCCGCATTTTTATAAGTCCATATTTACATTAAGTGGACTGCCACATATATAAATGCATTATATTTTTCGAAAAACTTTTGTCCAGTATGTGATAGGCTGCTTAGATGAAATATGGAAATATGAAATACGGACAAAAAAAAACATACTTCTTCAAGGAAAAGGAAGAACGCACAAAAACAGACAAAAGCACAAAATCTATTTTCATATCCACACGATTTTGCTTCGAACTCATTTGGTGTCATGTGTTGAACACTTGTTAGCAGGGCTGTAGTCGAGACTCGAGACCGACTTGTTCAAGACCTCAAGATTTTTCCGAGACTTGCGTTTTTCGCGATCTTGGTTTAAAAACAGAGATCGGAAAAAAGTAATATTTCGAGTCAGATGACCATTTGCTGTAGTTACGATGATCATGTCATCAAAAGATCTCATCACGTCATTTTGCCAAGTTTTTTTACTGAAATTATTTTTAAAGAGTAACTTTAACCTTATTTTAGAAGAAAAGAGAGCAAGAAATGCTCCTCTATCCTTTTTGTGATAAATTTCTTCAGAAAAAAGCGTTTTTCTTCCAGCCAAATTGACTTTGAGTCAAATTTATTCACACTTTAACTTCACCATTTTTTGCTTATCGTCTTGGCATTTTTCATTTTGTTTTCAATTTCTGCCCAGTGCCCACTTCGCTTGTCAATCTGCACAAACAACAGACTTTGTTATATTGCATCTCAAGATCCATAGGTGGGCACAAGTCCTTTAATTGTTAATCCGTTAATAACGAAGATAACTTTTTCATTAACTCGTTAATCCGTTAAAATTTTTTTTCATGTTAACGGATTAAACTAACTTCTGTTAAGTTCCATTAAATTCCGTTAAGGTTTTTATCGTTAATATTTTGCACCACTCATTCATCGTCCTGGTACAAACCAATTTGCAGTGGTAACTTAGTTGCACATTAGCACGAGTTTTATAGAAAAAGCGAAGAAAGGAGCTCTTTTTTGCGGCAAATAATAAGCTGCAGCCTCATTGGTCTATTACTTATCTATCGCTGTTCACAATTTCCAAAGATTTTCCGATCGCAGCTTTGTTAGTGCATTTGAACTCATTTTTATCTTGAAGTTAGATTAGACTGTAAAATATAACTTCCCAAACGCAAAAAGACTACCATAGCAATAAATATTTCCTTACAATCAGCTCAACAACGTCAATAGGCCTACGTGTTCTAAACGCGAGTGAATGAAAAGAAATGTAAATTACATGCAAAATATTAACGAATTAGCGGGCTTTATTAACTTCCGTTAATTAAAACTGATAATACGGATTAACGTTACGGAGGTGTGAAGTTTGTTAACCGACTAGTGGTTAACGAAGCTAACGTTTTGCATTAACTTGCCCACCTATGTCAAGATTTGAAAATTAAAAACTTGATTTGGTAAAACTACTTTACTTATCAAGGTTAAAAGCTTTCAAACCAAGATTTTTAGGTCTCGGTCTTGCTTTTCACACTTTCAGTCTTCAGTCTCGAACCGTTTAGATCTTGGCCTTTGCACCAAAAATTGCTCTTAATCCAACTACAGTTTAGTTCAGCGAAAAGCTGAAAGATTGTGCATTCAGTTTTATAAATTTGTAAAAATTTGATAGGATCTAGCAGCTTAAGATTTGCTAAGAAATGATTCCATTACAGATCTAAGCTCCAAAATAGTTTAATAGACCAATCTCGAGACCAAAATTTTGCAGTCTCAATCTCGGCAAGGTGCCGGTCTCAAAAATTTTTTGAGTTCTTGGTCTCGATTGCAGCCCTATTTTTATTACTTACATATTTTATAAATACAAAAAAAAATCTAAAATTTTTAATCACTTTTATCATCGGAGTTAACAAAACAATATAACAAACAAAAGGTGCACTCGCTAGATTAATGTTCTAAACGCCACTTAATCGTAGCTGCGAAAAAACTTTTGCATGGATTTATGACTCTAAAAAAAGATTCTGGCAATTGCTTGTCACACTACAGCGTTGAAAGAGAAACGTAGGAGCAACGTATGAACGCACGCATTTTTAGCGAAACAAGGAACGTACGAGTAACGTGTGGACGCACAAATTTCCTTGTAGGAGGAAGTCTATAAGGACGCTTGGATTCTTGCATTTTTACTGTAATAAGATTTTAAGGAAATTTCGCTTATAGAATACGTTTTTGTCGGTTTTCATACTATTTTTAAAGACGAAGCAAAAGTACGATACAACTGTTAAATTTTAGTGACTTTCGTCTTTGCTATCCTCCAAAATTTTTGGCCTGGCTGAAAAACAAAGTTAGAAAAACATTTTTGCAGTCGGAATTATGTAAAAGATAGGCTTCAGGAATGGATATTCTTCAAAAATTGGTAAAGTTTCGTCAACAAGTGCGAATTTTTTCTCCATAATCTAATTACATTGGGTTTTTGAGCAGAAATTAGACAAAATAAATCAATATTACTTGCTTCATTATCACAAAGTATCGGGTGGATACACTAAATCCTGACAAAATGATATAATACTACATCTGTATTGCAACATTACCACAAAATAGAGTTTCAAAAACAATTTAGAGTTTGCATTTTCGTCGCTTTTACGAATTGCTCATGTGAGTACCGCGCCTACTGACAAATACGTAACAAATTTCAAACGTGAATACGACCAAAAAATAAATCAAAAGTGTAATGCTTTGATTGGGATGTTTAGTTGCATCTCTAAATAGATTTTTCAAAACAGTAGATTAATGAAAAACAATCTTAGGTACTTGGATTTGTAAGTGTAATCCTTCTTACACTCTTCGCAGATTTAAAATTTCAGAATTAGACTAATTAACTTGATTCCCACTGCTAACCACCAAAACTCATCTAAAAAAATTTAATGCTATAGTAGTTTTTCTGTAGCATGCTTATCAACCCAAAAAGAAACTGTAGATAAATTTCGCCTTAATGAAGCAAGAATTATACTTTTGAAATCCACTTTTTTGCGTCCCTGACTGCTGATGTAAACTTAGGCACTAAATGGGTAAATATCCGACAATCCAATACTGAGAAATGTTGCTGTTAGAGCAAAGCAACCTCCATTTCTATGATCAATTCAATGCAGCAGCACCGATACAGTTAGGCTAGCTTTATCAGAAAACGTTCGAATTATGAAGAACGTTCGAGAAACGTAATTGACGGATGAGCAACTTATCTTTTGCGTACCTCTAGCCAGTTTAGCGTATGCTGAACTTATGCGCAACGTATATTTCATACGTTGGCGTATGCTAAAAACTTAGAAGCATGCTTATACCTTTTTTCGATTTTTGCGCATGCGCAACGTATGCCTGCGTGTTAAAACGTGTCACTAGCGCACATCAGCGTTACAAACGCTTTTTCGCATGCGCTCAATTATACGCTGTAGTGAGACACCGTTGTGCCCATATGTATGCTATTTTGTTGCTACTGTACAAATAATATGATATTATACTCACCGTAATGAACTCCAAACTTTTTTCCAGCTCTTCCTCGGTCGTTGCATTACGAAAGTGAATATGGCATTCATTTCCATGTTTTAATTCTTTTGCGAGTTTGGCGATTCGAGTATCCAATCTATCAAGTTTTGCGTTCAACGTCTCGCATTACTTTCCGTGCCGATCATAAAAATTTTGACCGTCAACGGCACTCTGTAGCATCAATTAAACAACAAATTGTCATGGATACATACAATGCGATATTGTTAGTATTAATAGCCCAATATTTATTTCTATTTATTGGCGTAGTTATGCTTTTACTAAATTATAGCAAGATTACAAAATTAGAGATACAAACAAAACAATTACACAAACAACCAAAGTGTTAATATCTTTTTGTTATACAGTTATGCCAATATGTTATTTTTGAATGGCTGTTGGTAACAATCTATATGTTTGACGAAATTTTTGTTCGAGGGCCTTTAGTTGCGGCTTCGTGGCAAGGAGGGTACCAAACTTTAATGGGAGACATGGTCTCCTTACAATTATTACAGGCCTTTACAATATGCACTCATAAAAGTGTCACCACACTCAACCGTCATGGCGGTTTATGCTGTACGGCAAATAACTGAAATTGTAAAAAACAATACGCTGCAGATAATAATTCATAACTTACTGGACTTGCACAAAATGGTGCAGCTATATCTTTCCCACTTCTTTTTCGGTATGGTTTTGGTTCGAACTGATTTTTCTACATCGCATTTCGTCACAGGTCGATGAGAGTAGCTAGGTAAACCATCGCAGTTTTCGATACGCTCTTTAATTAACACGATCTTTCGAGATTCATCCTAGCGTACTTTTGTGAAAATTTAGGTCAGAGGGTCAGAGGTAAAACGGCTGCACTAGCATTTCGGGTTTTCCATATCATGACATCCCAAAGTTTATGCATTTTTTTCATTAGATATCCAGAAAATGTCATCTTTGTGTAGCTTGAGTCTTTAAAAATTTGTGAATTTTGGAGGAATCGTTTGCAGGATGCCCCATCGTGGCACTTAAAAATGTGTCATACTCTATCTTTTTGCTATATTATCCTGAATATTTCATCGTCTACTACGAGTAGTTAAAAGTTCATCCTTCGTATATCAGCAGCACTTATTATATACTTTGGAAATAAACATAGAAATATTTCTCAGAGTACGCAAAAAGTCCGACTCACCAAAATGAGCACGGCAAAACAAGAAGTCAATTTATTAGCTAGTCAACAATCAGTAGTAGTTACTGTAGCTAAAATGATTATACGACACTACATTATTGACTCTACTATTAAGAAACTGCTTCAAGGTCGTACCATAAAATAAAACCTTAGCATGTTAACACTTTACTTATAGTCAAGTTACTAAGCGGCTAACTTCATATACTGCACTACCAAAATTTTAAGGCACTATGTCACACGTGCTGTCTAAGACTATCCAATTTGAGCAGTAATTGCAGTTCTAAAGATTATGAGATTAGAGGCCTGTAAACAATACAGTTAAATTAGGACAAAGGCAGTTCTAGATTCTTAAACAAGCACAAAAAGGGGATTTTAGATTTTGAAAGAATTAAAAACACAAAGATAAGAAGATTACAGACAAAAGGTTTCTAAACGATAATCTGAAAGCAAAGATGAGAGCGCGGCGTGTATCGGTTACCACTGCTGAAAACACTTTTTGAGAGTTACAAACATGCAGTAATTTTTGAAATTTTGCTTGTAATTGGCAATTCTGCTGGCAAAATTTCTAAGGGTAAAAAGCCTTTCTAATGGGAAATCTTAGAAGGATAAACTGTTCCAACATTGCATACAAGCGTAGCATATTCTGAACTGAAATGGCTTTGCTAATTATTTGATAGAATTTTGAATCTTATAAAGTACAGTGAAGAAATCACTTTCGTTGGGTAAAAGTCACAAAAATAAAAACTGCCAAACTTGACATTTTGTGCCATTATACTTGATCAAAGCAATAAGGTGATTTAATCAACGCAAAAAATTTCAAAATTCTCGACACGCAATTCGACATTATAATGTGAGCAGTAGGGTGGTCCTTATTTCAAAATTTTGGAAAACTATACGGGAACCGGGTTAAATTTGTTGGTTTTCGATAAAAAACTGTACATGCAAAAACATCTCGGAGAAAAATTAAAGTTTACAGGTTGCACATGAACAGCGAAAACTTGAGATTAATCATATGTTACCGTATATACAATGTTACACATCACTAGATGAGCACGGCCCTATCAGAACAGTTCTAACAAATATAACCTTTGTTTGGAAGAAAAAATTGCTATACTACAAGAAAATCCGGTTTACACTCTCAACCACAGAACCAAAATTGTACAAAAATGTCGACACAAAGCCAAGTAAACCAAGAAATCATCAACCTAATAAAACCACATTTAACGTAAATCGGTTGATCACTGTGACGTAAAATGCCGCTTTGCATCTAAGACAGTGTTTAAAATTTTGTGTTTTCACAACGTTTGACAGACACGCAGTAGCGCATCAGCAGTGTTTGATTACGATGCTCAGCCTCCACAGTTAATGCTTGCAGTGTTTTGTACTAGCCGCGGCTCCGCACCATCGAGCCTGGTTGCTGCCCAAGGCTGGTGCGTACCACAGTTAACCCTAGTGGAATAACCTGGACTCTCGCGCTCGCCACAGTGCTTCCGGTGCGAGGAGGGGGAAACCTTGGTGGTTTACTGCGGTCTTTTACTGTTCTTGTTTAGTTTCTACCCCACTTGACAAACCCATTAGGGGAAAACAGCCTGTAGTGTTTGTTTTTTAGTATCTAATTTTTAACTGAACTTCTTGTGCGTTAACTGGGGGCCCTTGTCCATCATGAGCATTGTAGAAACTGGGAAAACAGTGTACAAGTCAATCATACATCATATATTTTCTATATGTCTTCTCCTGTGTTCAGAAGTCGTTTGCCTCAATAAGTTTGACTGGAATCATTTAAGTTGCCAAGTATTAATTTCTGGATAAACTTCAACCCTTCATGCACTGATTAAACTTGTTTAAATACTTAGCGAATCTTTAAGGCTACCACAAGTAACAAAAAAGATGACCTGAAAGATTTTGATGTGGACAGTACCAGTGCTCTGATCCATAGACCATCATGACAATGGTACAAAAATTTTCTTCTGCCTCAAAAGAGAATGTTAGAGCATAGAATCAATGGAAACAGGCAACTGGCAAGTCTAAAATAATGAACTGAGCAAAGAATTTGAAAGATCAAATAATAGCCTGTAATATTCTCAACATATTCTTTTTTTTAAGTTTCGATTAATAACTTAACCACTTTCAATCTTATTCAAATTTATTCTCACAAGTCCATCATCTACCTCTCATCACCTCTGGCATCTGCATAAAACATCTGTTCAAAATTGCCCCAATTCCAAATGGAACCAGTTAGTCTCAAGCAAATGGCATTGTTTGAGCATTAAAAGAATCGAGATAGGCTTAGAAAGTTTTTGCTATGGGGTAATATGTTTTTTGACATGAATGTCTCAAGCACAAAAAGCAAGAATCTGGTGCTTGTATCTCCGTAAAGCAAAACTTGAACAAAATCAGAAATTGGTAAGGGGCACCAGAACTGATTATGGCGCCCCTAAGCAGAAGTGGAGTTGAGGACACAAAGCACGAGGCCAAGGACACGAAAAAAATTCGAGGCCAAGAACAGCCCTTTCGAGGACCGACCCTCTCGAGGCCAAGGACAGGAAAGCTCGAGGCCAAGGACCAAGGAGACAACGCGGAAGTAATCTCCAAACAAAAAAGATCTTTGCTCCAAAATCAAAAAAAAGAGCTGTCCTCGAGTCGAGGATAGGGCATTTTCGAGGACTTGCAGACTTCAAGGCCAAGGACTCCAAATCGTGTCTTTGAGGACTCCACCTCTGCCCCTAACTTACGCTGGCCATAATCAGTTTACCATACGCCAGAACTGCATGGTAAACTGATTATCGCAAGCATAGACCAAAGCATCATTCCTTGTATCTGCACTAAACTTGCCAAAATATAGAAAATATCTTGGACTTGCAAAAAACGTGGCAAAATCACATTGACAAGAGAATTGGGGCAACCATAATGAAAAGATTCTGCGGTCGGGTTTGGTAAACGTCTAAGAAACTAGTGGCTTAGGTTTTTTTTGAACCAGAGGTGCATGATGGCATGAAGTGACGAATGGTTGCAGCTCTTTACGAAAATAAAAACTTTACCAAGCGTGCCATTACGAAACAACAATATTGGATAAAGTGGTTTGTTGATCAAACGCAATTAATTGGATTTTTCCAAAAAATAAAAATTGATCAAAAATTTCTATCAATTGACTTTGATTCTTGGAGTGAATTTTCTATCCAGTGTCTGGCTTATTGATGGTAGACAGAAAGTTGGATCAAAGAATCCAAGTCCCGCATGCAACTGCAGAGAGGCAGTGGCACTCATATAGGAGTACGTCTGGTTAATTAAAAAATGTGATGAAGATCAATTTCAATTCCACATGCATTTCGTCTCAAAGCATACCATATGCATGGTTTTTGCTAAGTGAGAATAAAGACAGTATACGTCTTACATGGCAATATACAATAAGTTGGGTTACACCCATAATATTACTGCTTTTGAACAGCATACACTCTGCCATCAGCGAAGCTCTTATTTTTGCAAAATTGGGTATTTTTGAAAAACTTTACTGCCTTTGTGCAACCTCTAAATGTTTTCCTATCTTGAAGATTTTTCACACACGATGGTTTTAGCCTAAAAGGAACACATTTACTTCGGTTCCCATGAAGATTTTTATTGTTTAATTTTTGCTATGTATTTAAGGACCACCCTAGTGAGCAGTGTGCACATTTAGTGTAGAAAAATAATGAAATGCCTTGATATCGCTTCCTAGCACACCACCGTAATCCAATAATGATTCGTTTCAGTCACAATAAAAAATATTTGCTTTTAATTTATCCACACAATTTATTGTACTTCATCCTGTGCTGCAGTCTGCCAATCACCTTCTTTAAATACGGAAGTCGGAGTCAGTGGCGGATTTAGGGGGGGGGATGGGGGGATGCATCCCCCCCCACCAGCCTAAACCTAACGATTTCGGGCGAAAAATCAGTCTCAACTTCGGCGAAGACCTTTTTTTTTTTTTTGTTTGTTTTGGAGACCACCTGATTTCGGGCGGAAAAAACGTTTGAATTTCCGATTTCGGCCGAAAAATCAGTCTCAATTTCGGTGAAGACATCTGAATTTTTGAGTTTTTGTGCTTAAAATTTTTATTATCCCCCCCACCAAAATTTTCTGGATCCGCCACTGGTCGGAGTTTTCATAACTAACTGCAAAAAATTTGTAAAAGGGAATAAAATTCTACAAAAAAATTGAATGTGCTGCGTATTATTTTCATCATTTACGTTATCTCTTCTAAATAAACTAAAAACCTCATTGCAATATCTTTTCGAGCTCCACCACGCCCTGCCTTTTCCAGTAGTAGCTACTCTCTTAAAATAAAATAACTCACCGCTGATCAATAGAGACCAGAGGCGACAATGGATCCAGTTTCTAGTCTTACTATATAAAAAGTCTGTAGTTTAATGAAGTCGTCTTTTAGTGTTGTAAAATTATTCAAATTACACTTTTATAGCACCTAAAAGCTAGAGAACAAGGCAAGTGCGAATATAAAACCCGATTAAAGCCCAGCATTTTGTTTAACTAAGCTCGAACTTGGCCCGAACCCAAACCAAACAGCCCGGCCCGACTTACAATTTTTTGATTGAGCGGCTCCCCCAATACCAAGCACTCCAAAATTTTGTCGTGTTTCACATTTTTTTATGTGATATATTATTATTATTAACGGGCAGCGTTGCAAGCAAATCTGCTACGGTTAGGTAAAGTCCACCGGCACATTGCGTAGGTCTCATTTGGGCCCATTCGCAACTGTTGCTGCTATTTTACTGCAGTTTTGTTTGGTTACTGGTCGAACTCCAAAAGCCTTCGAGCTTCCTTTCAGTACGTGATCAGTTTGTTAATGTTACATTTCGTTACCACATAGTGAACAGTGGTCGTGGTGATTCCAAAATAGTTAACACAAATATCTCGCAATTTTTTAAGAGATAATTTGGTGTTCCATCCTCTAGGCTACATTTTGGACACAAAGACGACACAGCGCGACCTGTAGCTTTCTGGTGTCTCTGTAGATTGCAGTGCTCAGTAAAAACTTGCACTACTCTATTTAATTGAGGCCTCTACAGGTTTTAAGGAGATGTATTGTGAGTAGTAAAGACGTCCAACGTACAGACTCCTTCATCCTCAAGCAGTCTTTCCGTTTATTCCATACAGATTTCCATCTATCTGTGGACCAGCCCTTAACCGTGCTAGCACTACAGGCATACGGGACTGTAATACAAGGTTCAGAACCATGAATTTTTGATTTAGATCCTTATTTGGCTACATAGTCTACCACATCGTTACCATTTCCTACATGCCTAGATATCCATGCAATGCTGACGTGGTTTTGTTTACGTAACTGATTTAGATTTCTGACAGCAGTTGAGCACTTCAAGTGATGTTACAGTTCTTTGATAGCTGCCTGACTATCTATCAGCACAACAATACTTTGATTGTGCATTTTTTTCTAAAATTAGGTCTTTGTCACTTTTAAAATAGTTAGGACTTATGCTAGGAACACATGCTGTGTATTGCAAGGTGGAAAAATGCTTGTTTCGTGAAGTTGTTTGGGCATTCTGCGTAAAAACCCGCACCTATCACTCTCCCAAATTGAAATTAAACTTATAACAAATGTTTAATATAAGAGCATCCATTCGGGGGTGAATTCTCAACGTGGCATCATTAAAATTTTGTCATGTTTCGTCTTCTTGTACATATAATTTTTCTTAAAATATCATTTCTTTAGCTCAAGTGGTTCAAAGAACTAAATTTTGAAAGGGCATTTTGGGAAGTTCCACCGAAAATAGCATCCCCAAAATTTTTCATATTTCATAAGTCTTAGTTTATTTTTTATTAACCTATGATAAAAATTTCATCCACCCAGCTTGAGTGATTAAAAATTCTAAATATTGGAAGATCCATTTGAGGAAAACCTTTCAGTTGTAGTACATCCAAATTTTTTATGTTCTATTTTTTCTTTGAATTTATCTACCCTAAATATTTTATTCATATGTCTAAGGGTGCGTTTAGACTGGACGCGAAGCGACGCAAAGCAACCAAAATTTGACGTCATCGACAGCTCGCGAAAGGTTGCAACCGCTCGCAACCTTCGCGAGCAGTTGCGCAACAGCGCTTGCTTGCAGGCTGTAGTACTAATAACCTACTAAATCACTGATTGGATTTTTACGATCGCAGTTTGCTAGAAAATAATATAAATAGTTTATTTGTCTGGTTTAGCGCCTATTTATCAGTCCAAAGAGTAGGCCTAGGTTGTTGGCAAAGTTAGATTCGCGATAGCACTAGGCTAGCCAAGTTAATTTGGATCTAGACAGCTAAGGCTGTAAATTCTAGAGTGATCTTTCATAGCTATGCTGGATCTCAGAGCTTTATTGTAATGAATACACCAAAGCAGTAGGCCTAGCCCCACGACATCTAGCTTTTAAAACAAAACTTTTTATTCTGTGCAGCGTAGCAGAAGCTATTGTATCAGTCCAGTGGTTCTTTTGGCTGAGCAGCTTTTGCTTTTTTGTCTTAAAGTAAACTTAAACTAACATGATGTTGCTGTTTTTTTCAGAATATAAAATAACCCACCAACAGGCTAGTTTTGAGTGTGTTGATAGTGTTTTTACCCATTGTTTGTTAGCTTGTTGTTTTAAAAGTAACCACAATTGAACAATTCCTTGAATACTGGAAAACTCGCAAAAGTTTTTTCACTGCCTTTTTGACCAAGCCAACTTGGTGAAAATAACTGTTTTTAGAATTGGTTTCAAGCTACACTGCTACATACAAGAGCTAGATAGATACAAAAAATCGAAAAATTCCTATGAACTTTTGGATTGGCCTAATTAGTAGTCACTTCTTTGAATAGCTACAAACATGGAATTTTTTCTTCTGAATGTCCTCTTAAAAGTCTTCTTGTTTCTGAAGGCTTGTGACTGTGATCAAGTTGAACTGGAAGCAATGGTTTTGGACTACCCCAAGTTTCATAATTATGAATATTGTAGTCTGGTAGTGATTTTTCACTCCAGTCCTATGTGATGAAAATAGAAATGTCAAGTGTGTTAAATATTCATTTACTGTGTCTTTGTGTAATATCTGAGTTTAGTTGTTTGTGAATTTCAAAACATTTTTACTGTCTCTTAAAATTTTTACTGCTTTACATGGTGAATAAAGTGACAAAGTAAACTATTTTAGGTCTGAAGTTCAATCATTGCAATTGCAGTCAGTGTATTTAGATGAACTAGAAAGCCAATATATATCTAACCAGTAGAAATTGAGTTCTGTTTTTTTGCTGAGGTGACTATTATTGGTAGAGAAGTACCCGCCAAGCAAGTTCATTACTATTGTTCCATTCTCGAAACTAAACAAAAAACTTGATACTGCATTTATAATGAAAATAATTGGACTGGGGAAGGAAGCGTCAGTTACATGAAAATGTGAGAACTAACAACACTTTTATTCAGATGCTTGAGTAACAATTTTCACATAAAAAAATCTAAATGTTTTTTTTTATCAGGGGCATAACCAAAAACTTGCTAAGAAGAGGCTTGACCTTACTGCTATAAGTTTGTCTGTATCTTACAAACCGTGGTTTAAAGCGAAGCCCTTTGAGGTAAACGCAACCGTCGCAACGTAGCCTACTGGTACCGCAAGAAAATACAAACTAATAAAATGATATCAAAAGCATTTAACTTCGCACTAAACATCGATACGCCCTCTGCTAGCGAGTAAAACACCAAACTTAGTTTTAGAAGCTGGCTTTTCCTCAGAGCAACTGCTGGTATTACTGTGCTAAATTCTTGTCCTTCGATGATAGTGTCAAATCATGCAAAAACTGCTATGTTTTTTTGCTTTCTCCAGCAAATCAACACAGCAATCCATTGCACAATAAGCAAAAAATCCACTACATAACTGATGACAAATCCAGCTTTCAGTTTCACTCATAGCGTTAACATTGGGAGTCGTCATAAACAGCACTAAATAACAAATACAAACAACTGTTTAAGCTTACTACAGGTATCATAACATGCTTGCCTGAAAAAGAAAAATCACATCTAAAAAACAACATGGTTTACGCTTTAAATGTACCTGTAGACTAGCCTATTGGTTTACACTCCACAAGATACCGATAGATCTACCACTACCATAATGAGACATGGATGGTGAAAGCGTTTAAGGATTTGTTAACTGAGTAAACACCTAAAGAGAACTTTTGACATCTGCTTCCAGCTTTTTGCGTTTCTGCATTAAAACCCAGAACTGTCATCGTCAAAACAGATTATGGCAAGTTTTCTGTGGAAGGATCTAAACAAATTATTGATAGCTAGTAAATAGGCTAAGTACTACTACGTTTTTGAAGAAATGACTAGTCTTTTCATTTCCAAATTCGATCTACTGTACTTCGTTTTTCACTTAAACTTTACAAACTTTTTTCTCAAGATTGTTTTGTTACCTGAGCTATTACTCTAGACTCTTCTTCACGGTTATTGCGTGATAACATAATATAAACTCAATCTTCGTTTTACCGGTAATTCCAGCGCTCTATGACGAAACAGAACCTGTGATTACTATAATAGCGCTTCAATAATAAAGTACACAAAGCTTTCTGCTCATTGAATACATTTTAAAAGTAAGTTATTGAAATTAGCCTATGAAGCGACCAGTCACGAAGATTAGCAACCACTCGCGAAGACTCGCGAAGGTTGGCAACCTTCGCAAGTGACGTAATCGACCACTCGCGAAGGTTGGCAAAGGTCGCCAACCTTTGCTTCGCGTTGCTTTGCGTCCAGTCTAAACGCACCTCTAAACGCACCTTTAAGTCTAAACGCACCTCCAGTCTAAACGCACCTTGAAGGTGCGTTTAGACTGGACGCGAAGCAACGCGAAGCAAAGGTTGGCGACCTTTGCCAACCTTCGCGAGTGGTCGATTACGTCACTTGTGAAGGTTGCCAACCTTCGTGAGTCTTCGCGATTGGTTGCTAATCTTCGCGACTGGTCGCTTCATAGGCTAATTTCAATAACTTACTTTTAAAATGTATTCAATGAGCAGAAAGCTTTGTGTACTTTATTATTGAAGCGCTATTATAGTAATCACAGGTTCTGTTTCGTCATAGAGCGCTGGAATTACCGGTAAAACGAAGATTGAGTTTATATTATGTTACCACGCAATAACCGTGAAGAAGAGTCTAGAGTAATAGCTCAGGTAACAAAACAATCTTGAGAAAAAAGTTTGTAAAGTTTAAGTGAAAAACGAAGTACAGTAGATCGAATTTGGAAATGAAAAGACTAGTCATTTCTTCAAAAACGTAGTAGTACTTAGCCTATTTACTAGCTATCAATAATTTGTTTAGATCCTTCCACAGAAAACTTGCCATAATCTGTTTTGACAATGACAGTTCTGGGTTTTAATGCAGAAACGCAAAAAGCTGGAAGCAGATGTCAAAAGTTCTCTTTAGGTGTTTACTCAGTTAACAAATCCTTAAACGCTTTCACCATCCATGTCTCATTATGGTAGTGGTAGATCTATCGGTATCTTGTGGAGTGTAAACCAATAGGCTAGTCTACAGGTACATTTAAAGCGTAAACCATGTTGTTTTTTAGATGTGATTTTTCTTTTTCAGGCAAGCATGTTATGATACCTGTAGTAAGCTTAAACAGTTGTTTGTATTTGTTATTTAGTGCTGTTTATGACGACTCCCAATGTTAACGCTATGAGTGAAACTGAAAGCTGGATTTGTCATCAGTTATGTAGTGGATTTTTTGCTTATTGTGCAATGGATTGCTGTGTTGATTTGCTGGAGAAAGCAAAAAAACATAGCAGTTTTTGCATGATTTGACACTATCATCGAAGGACAAGAATTTAGCACAGTAATACCAGCAGTTGCTCTGAGGAAAAGCCAGCTTCTAAAACTAAGTTTGGTGTTTTACTCGCTAGCAGAGGGCGTATCGATGTTTAGTGCGAAGTTAAATGCTTTTGATATCATTTTATTAGTTTGTATTTTCTTGCGGTACCAGTAGGCTACGTTGCGACGGTCGCGTTTACCTCAAAGGGCTTCACTCCAAACCACGGTTTGTAAGAAACAGACAAACTTATAGCAGTAAGGTCAAGCCTCTTCTTAGCAAGTTTTTGGTTATGTCCCTGATAAAAAAACATTTAGATTTTTTTATGTGAAAATTGTTACTCAAGCATCTGAATAAAAGTGTTGTTCGTTCTCACATTTTCATGTAACTGACGCTTCCTTCCCCAGTCCAATTATTATTATAAATGCAGTATCAAGTTTTTTGTTTAGTGGTGACTAATGAGAATGGAACAATAGTAATGAACTTGCTTGGCGGGTACTTCTCTACCAATAATAGTCACCTCAGCAAAAAAATAGAACTCAATTTCTACTGGTTAGATATGTATTGGCTTTCTAGTTCATCTAAATACACTTACTGTAATTGTAATGATTGAACTTCAGACCTAAAATAGTTTACTTTGTCACTTTATTCACCATGTAAAGCAGTAAAAATTTTAAGAGACAGTAAAAATGTTTTGAAATTCACAAACAACTAAACTCAGATATTACACAAAGACACAGTAAATGAATATTTAACACACTTGACATTTCTATTTTCATCACATAGGACTGGAGTGAAAAATCACTACCAGACTACAATATTCATGATTATGAAACTTGGGGTAGTCCAAAACCATTGCTTCCAGTTCAACTTGATCACAGTCACAAGCCTTCAGAAACAAGAAGACTTTTAAGAGGACATTCAGAAGAAAAAATTCCATGTTTGTAGCTATTCAAAGAAGTGACTACTAATTAGGCCAATCCAAAAGTTCATAGGAATTTTTCGATTTTTTGTATCTATCTAGCTCTTGTATGTAGCAGTGTAGCTTGAAACCAATTCTAAAAACAGTTATTTTCACCAAGTTGGCTTGGTCAAAAAGGCAGTGAAAAAACTTTTGCGAGTTTTCCAGTATTCAAGGAATTGTTCAATTGTGGTTACTTTTAAAACAACAAGCTAACAAACAATGGGTAAAAACACTATCAACACACTCAAAACTAGCCTGTTGGTGGGTTATTTTATATTCTGAAAAAAACAGCAACATCATGTTAGTTTAAGTTTACTTTAAGACAAAAAAGCAAAAGCTGCTCAGCCAAAAGAACCACTGGACTGATACAATAGCTTCTGCTACGCTGCACAGAATAAAAAGTTTTGTTTTAAAAGCTAGATGTCGTGGGGCTAGGCCTACTGCTTTGGTGTATTCATTACAATAAAGCTCTGAGATCCAGCATAGCTATGAAAGATCACTCTAGAATTTACAGCCTTAGCTGTCTAGATCCAAATTAACTTGGCTAGCCTAGTGCTATCGCGAATCTAACTTTGCCAACAACCTAGGCCTACTCTTTGGACTGATAAATAGGCGCTAAACCAGACAAATAAACTATTTATATTATTTTCTAGCAAACTACGATCGTAAAAATCCAATCAGTGATTTAGTAGGTTATTAGTACTACAGCCTGCAAGCAAGCGCTGTTGCGCAACTGCTCGCGAAGGTTGCGAGCGGTTGCAACCTTCCGCGAGCTGTCGATGACGTCAATTTTGGTTGCTTTGCGTCGCTTCGCGTTGCTTCGCGTTGCTTCGCGTCCAGTCTAAACGCACCTTAACTTGAGTGTTTTAAAAGTTTGAATTTTAGAGGCCCCGCTTGAGAAAGTCTTCCCAGCGTGGTACTCTAACGTTTTGTTATCGTTTATTTTCCGTTATTCACTTATCCTGAAAATTTCATATATCTATTTTGAGGGGATAAAATTTCGAATTTTGAAAAACTGTTTATAGGGGGCTCCCCAATCGCGATAGCGTCAGATTTTGTCATATTTTTTTTATATTGACCTATTCAAAAGGTTTCGACGGTCATTTCACGATGGAAGTCCTAGGGGGACTTTCCATCGTGACACCACCAACTTTTGTAATGTTTTACTTAACTTTAATGCCTATCCAACCTGAAAATTTTACCCATTTATCTCTAAGTGGTTCAAAAATATAAAAAATAGAAGGTACAGTTTTAATGGGTTCCTCTCGACATGGCACCCCCAATTTAAGGCGGGACTTAGTTCTTTCTCTGGGTCCTATACACTTCCACAAAAAACACCTTCCAGAAATTACTTTTTACCAAAAAATGCTTGGCCGAAACTTCGTTATCCCAAATGTACATTTCCCTAAACGTGCATTTGCAGAAATTACATTAACCTGAACAATCACTTGCCAAAAATTACATTTTCCTAAACATTCACTTGCTAGAAATTACATTTGCCCGAAGGCTCATTTGGAAGAAAATACGCTTGGCAGTATTTACATTTCCTCAAAAACTTACATATTTTTCAGATTTTTTACTTGAAAGAAATCACATTTGGCCGAAACTACATTTCACCGAAATTTTTTTCGAGAATTTTCGTATGCCAGAATTTGCATTTGGCTGAAACTACAATTTACCCAAAAATTTTTTTCAAAATTTACACTTGCCAAAAATTACATTTACCTGAAAACTCATTTTCCAGAATTTACGCTTGTAGCGCAGTCGCCAGCAGAGTTCACGAGCACCCAAAAAATGTATTTTTTTCACCTATATTTTTGAAATCCTGAATAAATGTTCTTTCAAAATCGCCAATATTTTCACCCAATTTCCGGTTGTTTTGGCGGAAATCGGGGATTCCCCAGCGAAACGGTGTCGAAATTTTTCGCTGAGGTAGGGTTGATTTGGATTCTAAAAATCGTATTTCTGTATCAAGTAGACAGTCGATTTTAGATTCAAACGAAAGAGGAAGATAATTGCAAACTTTTCACAAAATAATTTTTGGATTGTTTTATTATGACGTCACTATATGGCTGATTGATTCCAAATTTTTACAAAAAATTTTGAATTAGAGTGCATATCGTTAGTTATTACAGCCAAAGTTGACGGAATAATGTCATGAAAGTTGCAACATCGATAAACCAGTTTCTCACCGACAAAATGAAACCAAAATGACATCTTTATGATGTCATTAGAGAAAACTACGTAGTAAAATGAGTAGACGCGCTTTTCAAACAAATTGCACGTGACAGCGAATATTTTGATCGCGGCGCTGCGGTTTTAGCAGCAAAGATCAACAAATATCAATTTCACCGTCGTAAACGCACAAAATGACGTTTGTATTAAAACTCTTTTACAGTGTGAGTGCATGAAGATAAACTCTGTTCAAAATTTAAGAACAAAATAAGAACAATTTTATGCTCAGTGCAAGCAAAACTTTTAAGAAGTTTTTTAAAATTTTATTGCTATTTTGTGGCAAAGAATAATATTGCACTAGCAAAATGTTCAGGCACATTGTTTCGAAAAGTCATAAAGTTGGCAGAGTGAGAATAAAACGTTTTATAAGAGGTGTTTCTAGCATTTTCTTATTGAAAGGTATCAAATATTTACGGAAAACAATATTGTCACCAGCAAAAAAGCGTGGATAAGCTCATTCACATGTTTTATTTTCTGTGTTGTCCTGATCGGACTCTTTGTTCGCAAAAGTGTCTTTTAAACTAACTCAAGAATTGTTTGTTACAAAAGATATTTTGATTGTGGTTCATACAGCAAATGCTTGTAAGAAATAGCGGGAACGCTGTCACCACCGATAATCCGTCACATAATCGTAAGTTGATGGGCGAAGGAGCTAAAAATTTTTTGGGGGGCATTGCTGAGAGAACTGATGGCTCCGCATTTGGGGATATTAACCGATTTTTACAGTTAAAACATCACTGACTCCATTTTAAGGGGTAACAATTATTCACAAACACCGTATTCACCATACTCGAAAAATGAAATGTTTATCATTTCAGATCGTTTTACCCGGTGTTGAGATCATCTCATTCAAAATATAAAAAAAAAAATTTTTCTGAAGAAAAGGCACTCCCAGCGTTGACTACTTCAACGAGTAAAACAGTCTGTTAAGTGTTAAATTTTTAGTGTTGCAGTAAAGTGTACGGTAATGTGCTTGCAGTATACGCAGGAAACTTACATGCTAGTCAGTGGCGTTACCAGAGGTTAGAGCCAAGAGGCATGGAAAACCTAACTAGAAATTCGCTGCACATTTTTCTGTCAATTTTGAGTAAAGAAAAAAGAACTTTACCGAAGATTTAGTGCTTTTTTCCGTCAAATTTAGTTAAAGTCTAAAAAGGTCTTGACCGAAAATCGGTTGCTTTTTTCCGTCGAGTTTTTGGTGAAGACTTTCCGCTTTTGTCGTTTGTTTTTACCCCAAAATTTGTTGCCATAATTTATAAAGGGACCCACATTGGAGAAAAATTCCTCCCTGCCTCGCACCCCCCTCCCGTCAGTTTCTTTCTTCTTTCTGAGTTTTATTTTGAATGCCAAGTCACAACGTTGACATCAAAAAAGGAGACGCAAGAAAAACGCAAACTTACGTTATAACATGGCAAAAACCAAAAACCAAATCACAGCAGCAAAATATGATATAGTTACAATAGAGATAGAGACTGCCATGCTCACGCCACCCGGCTATCAACACAGGCAAAACAACAAACAAACAAAAACGAATATTCTGTACACACTTAAAACTAACAAAACAAAAAAAACAAAAAAAAAAAAAAATTTTTTTTCAGGATTTGTTTACCGTACCAAAATAATACAATTTCGATGCAAAAATTGATTGCCAATAAAACAAAGATAATAAATGCTTTCAGCCGTCAATAAAACTTTTGATCAAGTGAAATAAAAGAAATAACTCTTTATATTAATGACTTTAATTAAGCAACACTTTTAGTTACGCCAGTGATGCTAGCCCCTGCTATTTATGCTTTTTTTTTATTTGATCAAAACACCCCAGACGATTGCGATTACGGAAAAGCAGTTTGTTTGCAAGATTTTAAATTTTATTTTGACGCGTACTGTTTTTAAAATAGGTTTACTCACTTTTTTAATACAGTAGATGTAGATTGAAGATAAAGTCATCAAAGACATTGTAAAACTCAAACCACGTTGTCGTGTATGAAAATGACTTTGACAGTGATCTACATCTCAAAAAGTGTAGGCCTAAACGATTTAGAAATGCCTGATTTTACCAAATACCGTAGGATTGCTACAATGAGTTAAGGTGTCTGGGACGTTTGCGAAATATAATAAAACTGTTACTTTAGCAAAAACCGTTCAGCAGCAACAGGTCTTCTTGCAATTGTTAATGGTTTATAATATAGTATACTTAATGTGTCAGCCGTTTTTAAACATCTTTTGACTAAAATTATTTTGGAACGATCTACATAATTTGTCTATCAGAAAAGACCACTTCTTTAGTCCCCTTAATAAGTCTGATTGGATTTCAGCAGCTGCTGAGAGCTCCGCTCCCAAATCTCTTCCGTAGTTTTGGTTCCTCTGGCGTGTTAGCATGATTAACCGACTCATCATTTAAACTCATTGTAGCCGAACGTCACTACTTTGTGCAAAAATTAAGTGAAGAGCCATACAAGACTTCATTTAATTAGGGTTCCTCTCACTAAAAAGCGTCACGATTGCACTCGCCAACTCTCTTTCTACTGGCTGCTCTGTGAAAGTAGCCCATAGCTATACCTGGCAAACTCCTGGGATCATCCGCTTAATTACCTTCTTTTACATTGGGTCAGTAAATTACAATCAAATTTATCAAACGGCTGTATACGTCATCGAAAACTTTAGTTTGCACAATTTCAGGCAAGTGGACTTGCACTATACGCACTTACGTACTGTGCCAGGGTCATTAGGCAGGAAGCCTGCAGTGTGGTTTGGGGTGTCTAAAATTTTTCTAGGAGCGTGATAGAGTACTGAAAAACCTTTCAACGATGCTAATTCTATAATTAGTCTCATGTCTTCAAAAGATTTGGATCTTATACACATTCGTTCATAGGCGTAGTCAGCCCCCCCCCCAATTGACATGCTACCAATGATAAAATGTCACAAAAAATAATATTGCTTCTTCAGTTTCAGTTTCTTTTAGCATCTTCGCGTACAACAGTACACGCGTACAGCAGTGATTAACAATAATATTGATCCAGGGGGTCGGGGCCCCTTCAATTTAATGTTTGCCAATCAATTTAAACGTATAGCCCGAGTAAAATCACGGGTTTTTATCCTAAAAGTTGCTAACTGAAGCCCTCATCTAACCTTTTTATGAACGTAATGCAACAACCAGGTACAGATTTAACATATGGCTCGTAGTGCCATGGGCAGAGCTGGCAAGTCCGCAAGTTAGTCCGCAAGTCCGCAAATCCGCAATTGCGGACTAACGAAAAAAGTTGCGGACATGCGAACTTGCGGACTTTGGCAGTTTAAATTGCGGACTTGCGGTTGCGGACTATTTTTGATTTTAGTCCGCAATTCCGCAAGTTTTATTCAAATATTGAAAATTCTTACTATTTTCGTACAATATTTATGTTTTTACCCAGTCAAACATGAGAAATCAATTTAATTTTTTCGAGTTCAGGCTGACATAAATGCTAGGTTTGCTTTTCGACTTAATCGCTTTCTTTTAGTTGACATGCTATTTGGTAACGTGAGAAACGAATACATGCCGCGTTTTCATCTTTTATGCAAATAGTTGGTTGATCTTTTAAAACATTTTAGAACCCTCTTTTGTGTTTGTTTTAAGAATCTTCTAGAGCTGTCATTGTGGTAATTTTAACTGTATTGTCTTTAGACCTTTAATCTCATAATCTTTAAGTTTGCAACTAGTACTCAAATTAGATAGTCTTCGACAGTACGAGTGATGTGGTGTCTATAATTTTCGTAGTTTAGTGTATCAAGTTAGATGTGTAGTAAGTTGGTTGCTGATGTTTCTATTTCTATAGTGAGACCTCGAAGCAGTTTTTTAATAGTATAGTCTAGTAAAGTCTAGCATAGTGTTAGTATAATCAATAGCGTAAATTTTGGTCTAGTAAATTTTAGTTAATTGATATTGATTTGGCTAGCTGATAATTGACTTCTTGTTTTGCCGTGCTCCTTTGGATGAATCAAATTTTTGGTGTTCTGTGAGGAATAACATTGTTATATTTATATCCAAAGTGTGGTATGATTGCAGAAATATGAAGGATAAGGCGCACGGCGAGACAGGCTATTACAAGCGGGTCTAACCTGATTCAAATTGTAGTCAACACTGTTTTCTCGAGTTCGGCAAAACAACCGACTTTTTTTGGGTTTAAGTTCGAAATTGCAGCCCTGGTTCAAAGTATGGCTTTGTTGTTTTTTACCGTGAATTTACAAAATTTGCCACTGAGGTATCATTTTTTGTAGTGGTAGCCAGTGCCGTCGCTACGGTGGGGCCAGGGGTGCCGTACCCCCTAACGACTGCTTGTGCCCCCCAATTTTGGTTCATTCAGAATACTTTTTTGGAGCAACGCGTAACGACAAGACAACATGCAATAATGGAAAAAGGAATAATCATTTTCAAGCATGATTCTCGTTTGAAGTTTTCTCGATTGTTTGCAAAATTGCTGGCCACCAACTGCTTTACATAAATGTGACCCAATAATCCGTCTTATTAACACGCCTTTACGGATGTGTCGCGGAAGAGGGATGTATGCCTACAGAAGCGTTACCGGTATTTCGTTAGTGATTATGACCTGAAACAATACGTTAAAACATTTTTTTTAAAGATCAGCTGTTTCTTTTAGAGCACACTCAAGATTTATTTTAGTTCGCAGTCAGTGGCGCAATTAGGGGGAAGAGGCTAAAGGGTCATCAGTCCCCTTTAACCAAGTCATTTAGAAAATATAACCAAAGAAAGATTAAGCGTTTAAACGTGTTTTGGACTTGATCTAATGTATATGGGGGCTCAAGAGGCTAGACAATTTAAATCGTTTAATGACTTCTGAATTTTAGCAATTTACTGTAATTATTGATATGGTTTTAAAACGTGCGAAATGTGATTCAAATGGCGTTAAAATTGCTATTTTTGCCGCAAAATTGCAAAAATCACCCAGCAGCTGAGCCCCCTCTGTAACACGCTAGAGTAGCAACGGTTTGTTCAGCACGGGACCTAAATTAGACAATTTTTGTGCAAAAAACATTTACTTTTGGTTCAAGCCCCCTCTCTCTTACTTAACAAAACCCTGATTGCGCTTCTGGTCGCATTCACTCCTGTAGACATATTTTTCAAGCGATTATACCGGCCGCATGCGAAACGAGCTAATAAACGCTGCCGGGCTTATATGTATCTTTTTCCAAAGATGAATACAAAATTGTAGCTCTAAAATATCAGATTTATGTGCAAAAGTTCAGTCCATTTTTGGCTAGGGCCCTCTCACTTCGTTTGGTCTGGCGACGGCACTGCTGGTAGCGTGTGCTTATCTCATTCCTAGAGTATTTATTGAAACTAGGGACTAAAAATTTAGTAATACGATTAAGTTAGTGATATGAATGTTTTTTGCCTTCTGCTGCCTTTGCCTTTTCCTGCTTCGAAAAAAAAATTGTTTTCTTAGAATATGTTGTTGCAAGCGGAAATGCGGATTGTGCTTTGCTATTTGATGGCTTCTCACTGTAATTCAATGGCTTTTAATCTCCGAATCCCTAGCTTCATTGTAGGATATTTGAGGGTTCGCCGGAGGGTTGTGCATTATGCTTCCTCGCAGTTTAGGCACCTACTGTATAAGCAGAAGCGCAACCAGGAGGGCTGGGGGCAAAAAACCCTTAATCAAGTCACTTAAAAACTTTAACCAAAATTACAAGCGTTAAAATCTGTTTTGAGTTGCACCTGAAAGTAAAAGGAGCTGGGCTATTCAATTCTTAAGTTTGCCATCCGAAAAAGCAGCTCAATAACAAGTCATGCTGTGGTCCATTTACTACAATTAACGATTGTGAGTAATTTCTTTTATTGCGTGGAATGTATTCACCATATGTTTGCTATACTTCCCATAAGTCACAAGTTTTGACTTATTTTTGCCAATCAACTCTGAGCAGTGATCACTTCGGGACGTGATTGATTGCAAAACTTTTTCACTCGGTTCATAAAAAGTTGCGGACTTGCGGTGCGGACTTCAAATATTACGAAGTTGCGGACTTGCGGTTGCGGACTTCAAGAATTAGGAAGTTGCGGAATTGCGGTTGCGGATTCAAGAATCTCGAAAAGTCGTTGCGGACTTACGGTTGCGGACTTAGCTTTTAAACGTCCAATTGTGGACTTGCGGTTGCGGATTAAGAAAATTGAAATTCGGTTGCGGATTTGCGGACTGCGGACTTAAAAAAAAACTTGTGGTGCCCAGCACTGGCCATGGGCCCAGCGCTCAGATAAAACTTTTTTTGGTCTTCACCTGTATTTGGCAGGAAAATATTGCAAAAATCTCAAAATGCCAGGGGCTCAACTCAATGTAAATTCGGCCCGGGCATAAACAATTAAACATGGTTTGTAGGCGTAACTATCTATTGCACATTTTTCAATAACAATTCACCTTCACCTTGCCAGTTTTTTTGCACAAAATACTTCTGAAAAAAATTAGCTACAGCAAGAGGGATGCTCGTTGAACAATTTTTTGAATTGAGAGGACCTGGGCCCCCTCGCCATACATGTACTCCTATAACTGGTTGTTTTCATGACAAAATAATCTCTAAGGAAAATATTCGACTGGATTGTTATTTACTGCTAAAATATTGCAGGAGGCATGCACTTTACTTCCCCCGACCTGGGTCAAATCACTAACAAAATTTAACCCCAAAATGCAAGATTTTAAACGTGCTTTGGACTTAAATTGCAAGTAAAAGGAGGACTGAACAACTTAATGTTTTCAATTGGCTTTGAAATGTTAAAAATCTAGCACTTTCAAATGGCTCTGAATACGTGCGAAATGTGGTCCAATAGTATTAAAATAGCTTTTTTCCAAAAAATCATAAAAAATCGCCCAGCAGCTGGGGCTTTGCCCCCAGACCCCCATAGCCTCCGGCGGCTGAGGGCTCCGCCCCCAGATCCCCCTCTGTGATACGTTTGAATTACAGTACACTTCTTTACTCAAACACGTCTCCCAATTTAGACATTTTATCTATTGGTTTAATCCCCCTCCTTGAACGAATACCTAGTTACGTGCCAACACCAGACCACGGCTTCTGATCTTCCATTCTACGATATCTTTGCCCCCACTAAAAATTCCTCTTTCGAAGTTTCTGATGAGTTCATTGCATGTGATTTGTGGTTTGGGTCTCCCCAATCAAAAATCCTGGCTACGCTTATGCATTCGTTTAACAAAGTTATGGTAGGACGCATTGTGAAGCCAGGAAAGCCAGAAGTCTTCCCAATATACGTTGTTTTATAAGAACCGTAAATTTTGGGTTGAGGCTGGTTGTTCTTAAATTTTTACAAGTTTTCAGCCTAAACTACACAAATTATCTTTCTTTGGTTAAAATTTGTCTTTAATTATAGGT
The DNA here is from genome assembly GCA_963965965.1 of Trididemnum nubilum. NCBI lineage: Eukaryota > Metazoa > Chordata > Ascidiacea > Aplousobranchia > Didemnidae > Trididemnum > Trididemnum nubilum. Next base: position 18,896,305 of record OZ014471.1, on the reverse strand, counting down.
CATGCTTACTTTTAAACAACTTAGCAATGGTAATACAGAGAACGATAGCAAAACTTAGTTGATTTCTTACAAAAAGGCTTTACAAAACATTTTATTACTTAGCCCCTTCAGCTTCCCTTGGTTTTCAAAGCACGTTATAAAGCGTATCTGGGTTAATTTTTTAAGTAACTTGGCTGAGGGGGGCTTCAATTTAATCCTAGTAATTACGTCACTTGTGGTCGAATGTCACGCTTACCGTAACACGGTTATGTATGCGTTCAATGATTTCAAATAATTATCGGTGCTTCTAAAACTGTTTGTTTAAAGACTCCGCTCTTGGTGGATGATACAAATTATGCTCACAAAAAAGCTGTATAGACTCTGGTTCCATCCCCAATCGAGCTAAACTATATAAAGATTCGAATTCACAGCTCTCCTGCTTGACGATCAGATAAGACGTAATGTGAAGCTTCCATTACTTGTGGTAGACATGTAGGAAGATAGCAGTTGGATACAAAGATAGCAAGGTCTTTTGTTGTCTCTTGATCAAAGCAAATTGCCAATGATAAAATAATTATCTAATGTTGTTGATAATTTCTTTGTACGATTTTACTTTTTAAGTTTTAATATTCTTAGATACTGAAGATCACAATTTTTTTTTGATTATATGGGGGCAATTTGATATAAAAATTGTGCACTATTTTACACAAATAATCAAATATCTTTTGTAACAAACAATTCTTGAGTTAGTTTAAAAGACACTTTTGCGAACAAAGAGTCCGATCAGGACAACACAGAAAATAAAACATGTGAATGAGCTTATCCACGCTTTTTTGCTGGTGACAATATTGTTTTCCGTAAATATTTGATACCTTTCAATAAGAAAATGCTAGAAACACCACTTATAAAACGTTTTATTCTCACTCTGCCAACTTTATGACTTTTCGAAACAATGTGCCTGAACATTTTGCTAGTGCAATATTATTCTTTGCCACAAAATAGCAATAAAATTTTAAAAAACTTCTTAAAAGTTTTGCTTGCACTGAGCATAAAATTGTTCTTATTTTGTTCTTAAATTTTGAACAGAGTTTATCTTCATGCACTCACACTGTAAAAGAGTTTTAATACAAACGTCATTTTGTGCGTTTACGACGGTGAAATTGATATTCGTTGATCTTTGCTGCTAAAACCGCAGCGCCGCGATCAAAATATTCGCTGTCACGTGCAATTTGTTTGAAAAGCGCGTCTACTCATTTTACTACGTAGTTTTCTCTAATGACATCATAAAGATGTCATTTTGGTTTCATTTTGTCGGTGAGAAACTGGTTTATCGATGTTGCAACTTTCATGACATTATTCCGTCAACTTTGGCTGTAATAACTAACGATATGCACTCTAATTCAAAATTTTTTGTAAAAATTTGGAATCAATCAGCCATATCGTGACGTCATAATAAAACAATCCAAAAATTATTTTGTGAAAAGTTTGCAATTATCTTCCTCTTTCGTTTGAATCTAAAATCGACTGTCTACTTGATACAGAAATACGATTTTTAGAATCCAAATCAACCCTACCTCAGCGAAAAATTTCGACACCGTTTCGCCGGGGAATCCCCGATTTCCGCCAAAACAACCGGAAATTGGGTGAAAATATTGGCGATTTTGAAAGAACATTTATTCAGGATTTCAAAAATATAGGTGAAAAAAATACATTTTTTGGGTGCTCGTGAACTCTGCTGGCGACTGCACTATATTGCCATAGTTTACATTTGGCCGAAATTACATTTCCCCCAACACTTATTTTCCAGAATTTATATTTGCCAGAAATTATATTTGGCCGAAATTACATCTGCCAGAATCTCGTTTCAGCCGAAAGTACATTTCCTAGAAAACTCATTTTGCAGAATTTACATTTTGCCGAAATTACATTTCACCAAAAACTTACATATTTTTCAGAATTTACACTTGTTAGAAATTACATTGAGCAGAAGTAAGTATATTTGGAGCAGACCACACCAATAAAATTTAAAAACACTAAAACCCGCTACAGCCTGTTTCACCTTTCGGTTCTTCAGGAGGGTGAGTACCGTTCAGCACAACTGTTGAGCAAAAGAAATATTTACCCAAAAATCTTTTTTGAAGAAACTTTTTTTTTCGCGGAAATTCATTTTCTAAAAGCTATTTTTCATTCGAAAAATTATGCTGTAGCTTTGTTATTTATTTCTAATAAGTAAAGTGTTTTTGTTGCACAAACCAAACTAAGAGCTCGATGACGCTACGATAGAGCATGCACCAATAATAAAAACACCAATAAAATTGTTAAAATAATGCCCAAAAGGCTGTTTTGCAGTAAGGCTCTTCGGGGGGGTGACAGCAAATTTTATTAAAATTGACTGCAATTCTGGTTTAATAAGATTTGCTGTCACCCCCTGAAAAACCTTACGGCGAAACTGCTGTTGAGGTTATTATTTTAACAATCTTATAGGTGTTTTTATTACTGTTATTTCTAATAAGCAGTTTTAATTAGAACAGACTTTTTGTTAAACTGGAGTAACGTAACAGTTAACTTACTAAATAAGAAATATAACCTTACTTGGTCTATTTGCTTATATTTGGAGCGTAATAAAATGTAGCAATTTAAAATTGATGCAATTATACAAGTATTACCTTATCATTTTCACTCAAGCGACGGAAGATGATTTTATCCCAGGTTATATACATTTTTTTATAAGAACCAGTAAACTGGGTTAAAGGGGCTGTTCTTAATTTTTTGCCAATTGTCAGCCTCTTTTATTCCAAATAAATTTTGAGAGCGTGAATGTCAATTATGCGAACAAGTTTGTAAACTGTTTAATTACGAAAGCTTTGTCAGCTTGGGAAAAGGCGTTTTTGCTCTTTTTGCAATGTCGTAAAATTTTAAAAGCGAAAAAGCAGGCTCTTTCAAATTGCATTACAGTCAAAAAATTGTGCATTATAGTCAATTTGGCGGTCAAAACACTACATTATAATGAGCTGCGTCGAGTGGTATTGTCAATGCGGATATAACTGGACTACAACTGTGTTAATAGGTTAAGAATTCCAATTTCCTGCCGTCGCAATTCTATGCTGTGTGCTTTTTTTGACCGCAGAATTTTGAGTTGATAGTTGCTTGCAAGCTACAACCTGTTGTTTCCTGCCAATCTATGCATAATCGGTGTCAGTAAAAGATCTAAATTTTTCTTTTAAATAATTTTGCCCACAAAGCGCGTCATGTGCTCCTTAAATCATAATGACAATTTTTTCCTTTGTTTTGGATTGTGCAGTACATACCATCGAAATGCAGTTATATTATTACAAGTCTGAAACAAATCAAACCATCTCTAGATGTTTACTTTCGGAGAAAAATAATAAGTAACTGCTGCCCATCCTTTTCTACTCGTATTCTCCGATTTATACTTTCAAGTTTGCCGTTATTCATTTAAAAACCAATCGACTGGTGAGTATTTCGTAAAGTTCAAATAAACGATAAAGCAAACAGAAAACAAAATTGTGTTTGAAAAGGCATGCTGATTTTCTTCTGTTCATCAAACGCGCTTGCAAAAAATGCTAAGCCGAAATATATCACGAAACAACGAGATTCATTACATTTGCTACATGTCTCAAGCCGAAGAAGATGTTGCCGTCGCGAACATCACGTAGCCTATATCTTGTCAATGAATTGCTTACGCAAAGCATGAGCTTAAATCCGTAACCAAAACAAAAAAAAGGAATTTTTTCATGTAAAACTCGTATTCCACAGCCTCAGTTATCATAGGCATCGCAGTAGAAATCGAATAATTTAAAACAAAATTAAACTTAACAGTTTTGACTGGAAAATTTTTGGAAGTGGCTAGTATTACCTTACATAGCGCCCATAAAGAGAATAAGAGAGCAAAGAGTTAGTGCTCATTTGCGCATTTACTCTTTTTTGTTTTCTCAATTATCGTTAGGGTTTGGGTTAGATTTTGAGTTTGGGTTACGATTAACGTTGGGGTTAGACCTAGGGTTAGAGTTTGGGTTAGGTTTAGGGTTGGGGTTAGGGCTAGAATAGCGACTTTCTTATTCTTATGTAACGTAACAGCAGCCTCTACCAAAATTTTCAATAAAAAAAAATACGAGGTGATTAATTCTGATAATTCAGCATTCGAACCCAGCTAGACACTCTACCCAGCACTTTAGTTCAGAATCCAGCAGCTTCAAAAATATTATGAGAGAAAAAAAGTAGCCCAAATTCCACTATGAAGTGCATTAAAACAAAAATACAAGACAATTTTACTTAGAGAATAGAACCCGAGACTCTCTGATCATATGAAATGCCAAACTAAAAAAACAACTACTTGATTTTGTCCATTGTAAAAAAAATTATGTCGATTTTATAAAACAACTAATATCCCACTTGGGAATTAAATCCAGCACTTTTTACCATCCAATGTTCGACACACTAGCGCTTTTAACCCTATATATACCGGGCTATTTTTACATCCTATTTGTACCGGGGGGGGGGCAAATTTGCCCCCCTATCTAAAAACCGATTGGTAAGTGATAGAATCGAGATTTTTTGCTTGCTGATGCTACTTTTTGTTAAATTTTTAAAAATAATTTTTTTGAGGTTGTGACGTCACGAAAACAATGATGACGTCATCAAAACCAGAAAATCTTTATTACAGCATGAAAATTTGCCTAAATGTTGTGAAATATTAGTTTTAGTTTGGACTTTTGTTATTTCAAAGACATATCTGATAAAGTTACCGCAAATGATGACGTCATCATGCATGATGACGACACATGCATGATGACATTATCGTTAATATATTTTGTTGATTATTCTTTGTAATTTTTTGTGACTGAAATATAACATATTTCACAAAATTATAGAATACTGCAGTATAATTTTGATTTTATCATTCAACAGCTGATGAAAATGAATATTTTTTTATGCAAACGCAGTTTATTTCGAGAAACAGCAGAAAAATCAATATTTTTGAATTATGACGTCATCAATGACGTAATGACGATGCAATGCATTTATCAGTAAATAAAATATTTTATTCCAGCAGAAGATTAGCATTGACAATGAATATGCAGTACAATGAATAGAATATGCGCACTGATAAGCATGAATAGTGCTCAAAACTGCAAAAAACTCCTTAGGTGCCTCTAACAAAGGCAAAAATGACGTCACTTCTGGTTGTCCGGCTGACTCCAAACTTCCTGAAAATGTGTGTTATTAAATTTGATTCAAAGTCAGGGTGCATCAAAGCAAAACTTTTTTTCGTTTAGGAGCTATATTAAAATAACTGAGAGGGGGGGCAAATTTGCCCCCACCCGTTACAAATAGGGTTAACTTCAAAACTATCTCAGCACGTGCACAAGGTTGAACAAAAATCATTATTAAATTTTACAGAGAGTAGAAAGTCTTGGAGTAATGTCTGGTTACGCTAAAATGTTAAAACCATAAAACGTTGCTAAATAGTTGTTCTTGTTATGCCCAATAAATTGGCAAAGTTTTAATTGACAAGTTCAAGCCCCTTAGTAGCAATAAGAACCCCAAAATGGAACAATTTTTGATCCACACCACGTGACCTACCAGAATGACTTCTTTTGCCAATCCTACTCAACCCGCTACTTGAGAGTTAATTTCTAAAACTGAATAAGCCTGTAAAGTTTACCTAATATAAATTTTACCAAATGAAATTTTGGGCTAGTATATGTATAATTGTTTTGTAGTTTACGTGCTATCAGGCTTAAAGGCTCCCATCGCGGAAGCCTAAAGAAGAGCCACCAGAACAGCGACTACTTGAAACAAGAAAGCAATGTAAAAAGTTGTCTTCCCACAGAATTCGAATCTGAAGCCTTTGGATTACCGGTCCACTGCCCTACTATTGAGCCACAAAAGACGTCTCCTCGCATGTTTAAATTTGGCTATTTAAAACCAGCAACTTGCTTGTTCTATGATGTTACTAATAATTTAGTTGCAATGTTTCTATGTTTTCGGCATAGGCGTAGCCAAAGGGGGGCATGGAGCCCGGGCCCCCTCCAATTGAAATGTCAACAATGATAAAAAATGTGGCCAAAAAGCCTACTAGTTTCTTCAGTTTCAGTAATTTCTGTCAGCGTCTTCGCGTACAACAGTACACGCGTAAAACAGTAATCACCAATAACATTGACGACCAGGACTCTCATGTCCTCTCAATTCAGTTTTTGCCAGCCAATCTAAATGTTTAACCCGGTGAGATTAAGGGGTTTTGTTCTAAAACTTGCTATCTTAGACCCTCATCTAACCTTTTTATGAATGTGTAATGCTATAACCAGGGCCGGAATTACCATATGCACAGTGTCGGGGACCCCACGCGTTCAAATGGTAACTTTTTTGGTCTTCACTTGTATTTGGTAGAAAAACGTTGCGAAAATTCCAAAGTGCCAGGGGCCCCGGGCAATAGCATGATTAACAGGCGTAACCATTTACAGTATTGTACCATTTTTCAAAAAGAACAATTTAGCTCCACATCGCCAGTTTTTACGCGACAAAATACTTTCGAAAAATACGTTTGAAAAATAAAATGCTCATTGAACAAATTATTGAATTTGAATTGAGGAGGCCTTGGTCCCCTGGTTGGACATGTACTCCTACAACTGTTTATTTTCAAGACAAAACAAAAACCTCTAAGAAAAAGCTTCAAGTAAATCATTATTTACTGCTAAAATATACCTCACTTCTCTCTACGCGGGTCAAATCACTTCCAAAATTTAACCCCAAAATGCAAGATTTTATTGGTGTTTTGGACTTAAATAAATTGTCAGTCAAAGGAGGATTAAACAACTCAGTTGATTCGATCGGCTTTAAAGTGTTCAAAATCTAACTCTTTCCAATGGCTCTGAACACATGCAGAATGGCATTAAAATAACTTCTTTTTTCAATAAATTACTAAATATCGCGCAGCGGCTGGTGGCTTTGCCCCCGGACCCCCGTTTGTGTTCCTTTTGAGTAACGCCACTTCCACTCTACTCAACACGTCTCCCAATTTAGACGTTTTCGCTTTTTAACTTTTGGTTTAAGCACTCTCCCTTTAGCAAAATCCTGGTTAAGTGTCAAACCAGGGCATAGTTTTAGATTTTCCATTCTACGATATCTTTGTCCCTCAAAATTTGCTCTTTCGAAAATTTCTGACCATGTCATTGCATGTGATTTATGGTTTGAGCCCTCACCAATCAAAAATCCTGACTACGCCTATGGTTTGCGGTGCCAGAATTTTAACGTATAATCGCTTACATGCTATCTGTTGGCCCAAAGGCTACCAGTGGGAAAGCTTGAAGAAGATTCAAAATACCAGTAATCTGAAGGATGCAGATTCGAATCCTTTGGGAAGATTAATTTTTCGCATTGCTTGTTATAAGTAGTCGCCGTGTTGGTGGCTCTTTCCCAGGCTTTCGCGCTGGTGGCTCTTGAGGTCAAACAGCACGTAAACATTTAAACATTAAAACTCTGGCCCCGCAAACGTTAAAACATTGCAATTAACCCTCCGTCTACCATGGGGTCCAATGGACCACAAAATGAAGTTTAATCTTGCATTACTTAAAAAGGATAGCAAATACGATTTCCATGTTTCCTGACTTTTCCTAAGTTTATTTGATCTTCAACGATGTGGAGTATCAAAAGTCTCAGATAAACTGATATGGCCTATAAAATAAAAACAGCATCGTATACCATGGGGTCCAATGGACCCAAATCTAGTGATGTAAATAAAAAAAACAAAGCTTGTTTTAAAAAAAAAACGGTTTTTTTGCTTGTTTTTTTTTTGGTTTCAAAAAAAACATTGTTTTTTTTTTGTTTTTAATTGTTATTTTTAAATAATATCACAAGTCATTGTTCTTTTGTAACACCCTTTAGCGAGCTGGTCCTGAAAACCGTGAAAATCTTTAACAGGTTAAAAGCTTGAAAAAAGACATCAAAACTAATATTTTCTTATTGATGGATTGCACGTGACCTCATTACGCTGCTAGTCAAACCGCTGGACGTCAAAATTGCACATCGGCCCTATGTAAATGATGCAAAAACAGTAATAGTTAAGATATAGGGCGTATTTTCAGGCTTTAAATCAGTTGACTCTTTGTAAAATCAAAGTTGAATAGCAGATAAAAGCTTGCAAAAACTGAAAAAGAATTTAATTAGTCAGAATTCGGTTTTTGTTTGCTTTTTTCAGTGATGTAAATTCGGCTTCCTGTCTAGTAACCACGAGAATTATGTAATTAAGATGGTGGTATTTATCTTCGGTTATCAAATCACGATCAAAGTCGAGGTTATTATTGATGGCGCTGAAATAGAACAGTTGTATCTCCTTAATTTGTGACAAAATTAGCACTTCTTTAAACTTTTGTAATTTTATAAGTCTATTTTGCAGGATCTATGTTGATTTTTTGGATTTAGTGTTGTTATTAACGGCTAGCGCTACGATTGCTTATAAGTCAAAACGCATAAACTGTTGTTTTCATTAAATTATATTTCGTAGGTATGTCATTTGAGTTTAAACTAATGATTTAACTGCCCTCAGTGTAATGTTTTTCGAGCCTTAATTTGCATCTATTTCGACTTTAACTAGTGGTCTTAACAATTATTCGTAATTAGTGCTTGATTTAAACGTTAATCTATCGCATGGTATTTCTGTGGCGTAAAATTTTATGTATTTTAGGATATGGCCAAATTTACGGTGTGAACCAAAGCCAAAAACCGGGCAAAGTAGACAATGGCAGGCACAATAGACGAAGAGATTTCACAAAAGGCATAACTTTCTAGATCGGTTAAGTTATATAAGCTGCTTAAATTGCTCCTGGTAAATTTCAATTAAAGCCGGCTACCTACAAAAGTTTAAACTTTAAAATCAAATGCTTTAAATATGCCCACTGAACAAATTAAACATTGGTTTTTACCTTTAGTCATTTTCCATATAGCCACTGCCCATGTATGCAACCAGTTTAATGATGCTTTTCACCGCTAATTTCTTTGCCACATTTCAAAAGCATCAATTTTTATCAAAATAGGCCTAAAATTAAGTTATTTTTGCAAAAAAATACAAAATTTTTGAGCGCTGGGCTCAGCCCACATACCCCCAGAACAGCCCCATTGTAGATTTCTGGTTAAGAGTCTAACCATGTTTTTGCTTATTTCTATGCCACCAAAATTCTCCCTGATGCCACGTTTTAAAAGCATTTTATCAAAATAAGCCTAAAATTAAGTTATTTTTACAAAAAAAATTTAAATTTTTCGAGTGCTCGGGGCTCTGCGCCCAGACCACCAATGGCCTCCGGCGGAGCTTACAGACCCCCAAAACAGCCTATTCCCCATTGCAGATTTCTAGTTACACGCCTGAATATAAACGTGTGCTGCCACGGTGCTGCTCATACTCCTAAGTTATCGAATCTTACAATGAGAATTTATTGAGCTAGCAAATAACAACCGCAATCTACGGAAATGAAGTAGTACCGTTATCTTTAAAATAACACCTTTTGCAGCTTGCTATACATTATAAAGGGTGACACCACAAAATTCCATCCTGAGTGTCACTATCCTTAGCGACGCCACTGCGAATTGTTGTGAAATAAACCAGTCAGTGAGTAAGAGAGTAGCAGAGTTGCCATTCCACCTTAACTACCGAAACTTCCGCATTTTATTCTCTCAGAAGGCAATTGTTAGGTCTATGTAGCTCAAAAGAAGCACAGTACCTAACCAAATCTTGAAAAACCATTTAAGTATTCTCCATTATCTAAAAACTACAATTACATATAAAAAAACAAAAAAAACGACAAAAAAAAAACAAAAAAACGAGGTAAAAAAAACGCCCTTCAAAAAAAAACCGTTTTTTTACAACACTACCCAAATCTAATAGCTAACCTGCATTGTTTAGTTTAGAAGAGAACTTTACCACTCAAGGAGTACTTTAAGCACTAAAAACAATGGGGTGTTGAAAAGACCCTCCATGGTATGTTACGATGGTGAATTAGGCTTGATATGTTAAAGGTTAAAAGCGCTCGTTACCGACAAATTCTATTTAAGTAAAGCTACTTTTGTCACTTTACACCTTTGGTTGAAGGTAAGTTTCTTATTGAAGACGAAAATCAGTGAAGTTGTAAAAAGATTCTAAATTTCTCTCGAAAATTGGATCACTAAAAATACCGCTAAAGTGCCAAAAAACGCTATTGAGAATCGCATATTAAAAAAAAAGCGGATTACTGTATACTTCAGCTCGTTTTACGTCAAGGGGGGAGATTTGTAGGTTCACTAACTTTGGTATGGCGTGGTAAAAGGTATACCGTTATAAAGCATTTTGCGTGCCGAAACGGCAGCTTTCTAAAAAGACTAAAGCGCATAACCAAGGTTCTACTCTCACCATGGTCTCGTTGTTACATCGTTAGTTAAGGCGCTTTACAGTCTTTTAATCTCAAAGTAGCAGCAAGTTGACTGGGAAGAGCGTATCTGTTTCCGAAAAATTACAAACCTAACTTCTTTATGATAAACTTGATTAAACTTATGTTTAATCGAGTTTTAATCTTTTTTTTGATACGCCGATTTAGTTAACAAAAATAATACTAATTTTGCAATAACACGTAGAAATCGCCAGTGCTGGGCACCGCAAGTTGTTTTTTTTAATCCGCAGTCCGCAAAACCCGCAACCGAATTTCAATTTTCTTAATCCGCAACCGCAAGTCCGCAATTGCATGTTTAAAAGTTTAGACCGCAAGTCCGCAACGCCGTTTCAGGATTCTTGAAACCGCAACCACAAGTCTGCAACTTCGTAATTCTTGAAGTCCGCACCGCAAGTCCGCAACTTTTTATGAACCGAGTAGAAAAGTTTTGCAATCAACCACGTCCCGAAGTGAACTGCTCAAAGTTGATTAGAAAGCATAAGCGAAAAGTTGTGACTTGTGGGAAGTATAGCAGGCGTATGGTGGATACATTCCACACAATAGAAGGAATTACTCACAATTGTTGATTGTAGTAAATGTACCACAGCATGACTAGTTATTGAGCTGCTTTTTTGGATGGCATCCTTAAGAATTGCACAGCCTCTGTTACTCTTAGGTCCTACTCAAAACAGATTTAAACGCTTGTATTTTTGGTTAAAGTTTTTAAGTACTTGGCTAAGGAGGGTTGTAGCTCCCAGCCCCCTGGTTGCGCTACTGCTTATCCAGCAGATGCCTAAACTGCATGAAAGCATAATGCACAACCAACCGAAGAACCCTTAAAAATGCTGCAATGAAGCTAGCGATTCCAAGATTAAAATTTATTGAATTACATTGAGAAGCCATCAAATAGCAAAGCACAATCCGTATTTCCGCTTACAACAAGATAATTTAAAAACACTTTTTCTTCGAGGCAGGAAAAGGCAAAGGCAGTAGAAGGCAAAACAACATTCATATCACTAATCGTATTACTGGATTTTTAGTCCCTGGTTTCTATAAATACACTAGGAACGAGATAACCACACGCTACCAGCAATGCCGTCGTCAGACCAAACAAAATGAGGGAACCCTAGCCGAAAACAGGAGGGCACTATAAAAATAGGCTGAACTTTTGCACATAAAAACTGATATTTTAAACCTACAATTTTGTATTCATTTTTGAGAAAAGAGATTTATAAGCCCGGCAGCGTATATATTAGCTCGTTTCGTATGCGGGGCCCGGATAATCGCTTGAAAAATCTGTGTGCAGGAGTGAATGCGACCAAAAGCGCAACCAGGGTTTTGCTAAAAGAGAGGGCTTGAACCAAAAGTAAATGTTTTTTTGCACAAAAATTGTTTAAGTTAGCCCCAGTGATGAACTGACTGTTGCAACTCAAGCGTGTCACAGAGGAGCAGAGCCCCCAGCTGCTGGGTGATTTTTGTGATTTTGCGGCAAAAATAGCAATTTTAACTCCATTTAAATCACATTTTGCACGTTTTAAAACCATATCAATAATTGCAGTAAAATGCTAAAATTCAGAAGTCATTGAACGATTTCAATTGTGTAGCCTCTTGAGCCCTCGTATAGTTCAGGTCAAGTCCAAAACACGTTTAAACGCTTATTCTTTTTTTGGTTATATTTTCTAAATGACTTGGCTGAAAGGAGCTGATGTCCATTTAGCCCCTTACCCATAGTTGCGCGACTGACTGCGACCTAAAATAAATCTTGAGTGTGCTCTGAAAAAAAAACAGCTGGTCTTTTAAAAAAATGTTTTCACGTATTGTTTCAGGTCATAATTACTAACGAAATACCGGTAACTGGCTACCATTACAAAAAATGATACACCAGTGTCTAATTTTGTGAACTCACGGTAAAAAACAACATAACCATACTTTGAACCAGGGCTGCAAATTCAAACTTAAACTCGAAAAAAGTCAGTTGTTTTGCCGAACTTGAAAAAACAGCATGTCAACAAAAAGAAATTGATTAAGTCGAAAAGCAGGCTTAGTATTTTTGTCAGCCTAAACTCACAAAACTTGATATTTTTGCCGTTGAAATCAAAAAAATTAAATTGATTTCTCATGTTTGACTGGGTAAAACATAAATATTTCACGAAAATAGAAAGGAATTTCAATACTAGTATAAAACTTGCGGAATTGCGGACTAAAAATAAAAATAGTCTGCAACCGCAAGTCCACAATTTAAGCTGGCAAAGTCCGCAAACTTGCATGTTCGCAACTTTTTTCATTAGTCCGCAATTTCGGATTTGCGGACTTGCGGAATAACTTGCGGGCTTGCCCAGCTCTGGAAATCGCCATTAACTATGCCATCACTGTGCATTCTGTAGGTGATTAGACAAATTTTGTTTTCTATTCTAGCTTCAGACTCTTCCATTTATCAAGTTTCAAATGGAAGAGTCTAAAGCTAAAACAGATAGCAAAATCTTACCAGTACTAATAATAAAGGACTAGATACTCAGCTTGAAAAAAGAAACAAAAAAAGAAAAATGTATCGCAGGGTAAATTAGCACATTTATTAAGGTCACCAAAGCCGTATTTTTTTCTCTCACTTCACCAGCTTTGAGTTATCTACTTCGCTTCAATAACTCGTGACAGAAGTCACGAAACGCCGCCAAAATTAACAAGTACAGTACTGTAGCCTATTAATAGAACCTCTTTATCTTTATTTTGTGTCCAAATTTCAGTTTCGACAGTACGTCAGTCCGTTCTTATGCGAAAAACCAAAAAAAAAAAAACTTTATCTAATACCATCACGTACAAAAAAGCGCGCGTAGAAACAAAGGAACTCCGCATTTTACAAATTTTAAAAGACTTTAACTGAAGGACTGTCCGTTTTATCAACTTTAGACAACGAACATCCGTTATGAAAGTGGCAGGTGGTTTTTAACACGCAAAAATTTTTTTTATAAATACGAGTATTAATTAACTTGAACAACAAGATAACAACGCTACTGCATATACAGCGTGATTGAAAGTTGCTTTCTATTTTGGAATAACTGTGTTTGATTTCTAAACTTGAATTTCTGCAATCATTGAACATTAGAAAGTGCATTGCATGAAATTTTATCGCGAATTTTGCATTGAGTTTTATTTAACTTTTAAAAGTTTGGTTTGGTTTCCACTATTTGCCACCAGCTTCTACCTAATGTCGATCAGAAACCGCATCACCTGATTTCACAAGAAACTCTTGCGGGATAAAAGTCATCAACTTCACGGATTCGCTCTTCACAATCCTCTTGAGTCTATGGTTTGATTGAGTAGACTTGCTCATTCAACCAATCCCGATAAAAAAATCGAAAGATGTTAAGCAAGAACATTCTGGCTAATCACTTGAGCGAGCCATGACGACCAGACGCGTAACCAGGATTTCGCTTCAGTGTGGACTGTGTTGAGCAGGGATCGGCAAACTTTTAAACTAGTGGGCCACATTCAGTCCTAACAAGGTTCCAGCGGGCCGCCACCATTCCAGCGGACCAAAAAAGGAAAATTTTTGCCAGAAATTTCGGCCTTTTTTCGGAAGAATCGGTGGCGAAGACCAAAAAATAAGGTGAGAATCATTTCGGCGTTTTTTTGCGGCATTATCTATTTTGAAAAAAGAAAAAAGGTCGCGGATCGGATGACAATAAAAGGTCGCAGGCCGGGTAAAATGCCTTGATGGGTTGTAGATTGCCGACCCCTGGTGTAGTGTGTAAACTCAAGGCTAAAATTTGCCTGCGTTTTTCTGCACAGCCACGCAGCAATTTTTGTAATTTTTGAAAAAAACTACATCACAGCTTAGATTTTGGCGATAATTGCACTTTTACATTAAGCTTGTTCTTTCTTTTCCCTCAGAAGCTTAAAAAAATTTTGACGCAAATATTAGTAATGTACCACGCCACGATAAACAACGTTGAGTAGTAGTTTTTTTCCCCCCGCACCAATTTCAAATATCCACCCATTGAAAAACAATGTAAATTCATTTTCAAATTCTACAGAGTACATCATCTTGCAAACAATTTTCGCTTTTTTCTTCAAAAGTAAATGAAATTGAAAGCTCGTTTTTTTGTCATTTTAGGAATATTTTTTGCTGTTTTTGGTATATAATTTGGCTAGACAGGGATTTCACTTTAAAACATTCAAGCAAATTTCATCCATTTTTGTATAATCGTTTTATTCTTCAGCTCTCCTGATTGCTTCGGTAAACGCTTTTTACTTGGTGTAATTTTTGTTTGCTTCATGATAAAATAAACAGGAAGCTTTTTCATCTTGAACCAATGCCAAAGTATCTCTTAAATGTCTGAGCATAAAGAACCTACAGTATAGAGTCTGAGTAACAGTAACTAAGTGACGGTTTCCAGTAGAGTGCACGACAACTGGACAGTTAGATAGCCGGCAAAATTGCAAATTTTATCATTTCGTACAATAAAAAGTATTTTAATTCAAAAGAACAGTCTTTTTCATTTTTTCTCAAATAAGTTTTAAACTCAGGCTTGCATTACTTTTAATTTGTTCTTACAGTCGAATAAATCTGCGCCAAAATAGGGCCCAAACTGGAAAAAATTGCAAGAAATGGTTTTGCGACGGTTTTTGGTGCTACACAATGTGGAGACAATACAAAGAGTCTACCAAAATTCACCCATCAGAAAGTTAAAAAATTTGGGGGTGAAAAAAGGGGGCTTTTCCAAAATTAGATACCGGTAGTAGCCAGGAATATGCCCAGTAACACCACTACTCTGTGCGAAAGGCTAGAAGAAAAATTTTTTTTTACGGAGTAAGTCTATATTCTTCAGTTTTTAAAAATATTAAAATAGAAATGATGACGTCGCATTTTAGCGTTTTACGTCATTTATGAGCTAAAAAGATACAGTAGTGTTATAAAGTAAAATAATGGTATTCAAACTCACATAAATGCAAAAATTGAAGTAGTTCCGAAATTAAAACAAAATTGTCAACTTATTCAAAGCACAATGTGATAGCACCACGCAAAGTTATAGCAAAAATCTCAATTCGCTTGCAACAGGAACTAAAAATATATAAATTGAGGGTAACATTAAAGAAGGTGATTTCGCATTTTTTTACTTTCAAGACAGCAAAGCTACGCAAATATTTTTTGTTACGTAGGTAAAATGTCTATTTGTGAGTCAAAAATTTTTTACCGTGAAATGATGACCTCTCAGTTTTTGTTAATAATGTCATAACATTAAAATTCCCTGTGGTATGTGCCTTTCTGGTCTAGTCAGAAGACACGTCACAGTGCAGAAGTATATATTTTTTCACCCTTATGGTGATGTTTAGCCCAGCTTGAATTTTACTGCTAGGTGATCTCACTACAAAATTTTAGTCTATTGACGCTCCTGCGATGTCAGGTTAGCAATAAGTTACAGTTTTAAATCGCTTATTTCAGGGCTTCCCAAAATTTTTTGCTCGCGACCCCCTTTAATCTTCTAAAAATTTTCGCGACCCTTCACCGTTAACATAACAAACACTGCGAACTGTGTATTTGTGGTAATTATTCAACGGCAAAAAAATTGTAGCAAGGCACTACTACCCAAAGCCAATACAAATTTACACGTTGGTACAAAACGCAAACAAACGATTACCTTTACCGCTGCTTCAACATCACCCGCAGTAGGCTTACTACCGTTATCGTTCAACTTTTTTAACCAGCTTTCCGTTGCTTAGAATCTAACCAGTTGTAATAGTATGGTAGTTATACCCATCATTTAAACTGTAAAATATTGCATGGGGGGACGCTTTCGCAACCGTGACCAAACGCATTCGGGTTGCGGCAGAAATTTGGTAAAAATTTTGCTCCAAATTTAAGGTCTTCTTTTTTTGGTATGGATTTTGGGTTTAGCCCCCAAATTGCGGTGAAGACGAAAAAAAAGGTCTTCACCGCAATTTAGTACTATCTTCAGGAGAAGTGGGCACTCGGTACTTTTAAAGTACCGATGATAACGGTACAAATACTTTTCCAAAAAAGTACAGACTGTACAATATTAGGTACTTTTTGAAAAAAGTACCGTCGATAACGATACTAGGCTCTAGTCTCGCTACTTTCTAAAATTTGGTCCTAAAAATTGTAAAACATAGGCAGTCAATTTTGATTAAAAATTTCTTTTTACCTGTTTTTTTTTAGTAAATATTTCAGCTGATGTAACTACTGCATTTTCTGGAGAAACGCAGAATGCATTGATGCTATGGCATTATAGTCGGCTGTGTAGTCAAACCAAAGGCAATAATAATGAATATTCACAGCTTACCTGCTTGATGCTCGGCATGAAAAGGTACAATATGAAGCTTCCACCGAGTGTGACAGGTAGCTGGAGTGGAGTCCTCGAGGACGTTCTTGGCCTCGAGAACACATTCTGAAGTCCTAGGCCTTGGCCTTCAAGGTCAAGTCCTTGGCCAGGAAGCCTACAAGTCCTCGAAAATACGGTGTCTTCGCTCGAGAACAGCACCACTTTTTGAGTTGTTAAAAACGGGCTAAAGGGCATTAACTTTTTTTCTTGGCCTGAAATTTGGCGGAGAATTTGCGAATTTTTGCCCGAAAACCTTTTCCTTTTGGAGAATGCCTGAAGTTTCGCGGAAGATTTGCGAGAAGACCCTTTTCCTTTTTTTTTTTTTTTGGAGAACACATGCGCGTTGTGTCCTTGATTCTTGACCTAGCTCGAGCCTTGTGTCCTCTACTCCATCTCTGACTTCTTGCATTTTCGGATAAGATGTTTTACGACAATTAATTATCTCTGTTTGGTCGATCGATCTTACGAGCAGCAAATTAAAGAAGTGAGGATACAATCGGAAACCCAAGGAACTGACAACTCCTATGCGAGTCTGATTCCTTTTCTGAAGTACTGTCAGCAGTATCACTGTTAGTTGCTTGCGAAGTTGGCTAAGTGGTCAAGGCACTTGGACAGCAGTCCAGAGGGTATATTTTTTGATTTGTCATAGGGTCATGTATAGGAGAGCCACCGATTTATATATCAGTGATGTTGTTTTTGAAAATGGGAAACAGGCGTAACAATTAAGATGGTTACGATTTACTTTGTTTAAGACAGTGGTTCCCAACCTTTTTCAAACCGTGGCTCATTTTCATTTTGAAAATTTTTCATGTCCCTACTCTCAAAGTGTTGCTCAATTGCAATTTTCCTCTATCCTGAACAGTAGCGTAGCCAGGATTTCGCAAAGGGGAGGGCTTTTTTGGAAGCTTGAAACATCAGTAAATTTAAGAAATTTATAAGCTAAGTTGCATCAGTAAATTTAAAAAATTTATAAGCTAAGTAGCATCTAATTTAAGAAATTTATAAGCTAAGTTGCATTTGTGACTTGAGAAAGTTTTGAAAGCATTCATGTCGTGATTTATGCAAATGGCGTCAATAATTAGTTATGGTTGCTCAAATTTTAATCGTATAACGGCTATGATGTCATATGATGTTGTGCAAGAGAATACCAGTACAGATTTCGTGCGCACATAATTCGACGCGCAAGCGCACATCATCAGTTTTGACTTTGCTTTATGCATATGACGTCATGGCGATTGTTCAACACTGCCAGTTACACCACCAAAAATGCTGTTTTGATTTTTCAATACGCTGAAGATCTAGCTTGCACACATTAATGTATGACGCACCATGTATTTAAAGTGCTATGTTGTAAAGCAAATCGCAAAATTTTAAACCTTGAAATAAATCTCTAACGCATAACGTCATGGCGTCAATTTTACGAGTTGAATTATCGCAACAAACCTTAATGTTTTAAATTGGTAAAGCAATAAGCAGTAGATTTTTAAAAAAGCAAGTCGAAATTCAGTGCTTTTGTATCAATAAACGAGCCAGCAAATTTTGATCATTTTTTAAGGATTTAAATATGACGTCATGGCGGCTATTTTACAACTTTTATCATTGTGATACAAATTGTTTCGATATTTTGATACTCTGGGTTGTTTAGTTGCTTGAAATTTCGAAAGGCATTATGTTGTCCAAAGTGCTGTTGTAAAAACAACACTTATGACATGGCAACGTCATAACATTTTCGACAAAGTTTCGAAAAACATGAGGTAATGGCGGATATTTTATTCCACATAACAACTCGTGTTTTAAATTTGTGATACAATTCTGCTTTGATAAGCAAGCAGTATTAGGTGACAAAATATAGTCGAAATGTTTTATCAGCAACGCAATTGATTAAGGATGACAAAATTTTCGATCCTTTTTTAAACGTTTCGCTTAACAAGACGTCATGAAAGCTATTTTCAAACCAATATTATCGCAGCAAAAATGGTTTTATTTTTGGCAAGTCGAAGTAGGGAGCAGAATTTATCGAAACCGCCTGAAGACGAAATAAGAAATAAAATTCAAAAAAATTACAATTAATGTTCCAAAGTTTTACCCTTATGTGACATCATGGTGGCTCTATTGTTTGCCCTGTCGCAATAACAACAGTTGTTTAAACTTTGAAATTTACTACTGAGATGATTTGCTAGCAGTAACAGTTGACACAATTTTTTAATTACTCCCAAAAAGATACAATACTTCAATAAAGTGGATTATCATTCAATGTTTTTCCTGTTTTTCTCTGGACATGACGTCATGGTAGTTATCTTACGAGTTGCATTTCCATTACAAAACTTGTTTCAAATTTGCAGTGCAATATGAACTTGAGAACTTGCAATTTCAAAAATTGTTATATGACCTGTTCTACTGTGATTGCTTACTAAAAAAAGTTACTTAGCGCAAATTTATTTCAAAATTTTGCTTTGTATGACATCATGGCGGCTATTTTTGGATTGCGTAATATTACAAAAATTTCTATGGCGTTTTGAAACTGATGCTCAAATACTATTTTTATGACAAAACTTGTTGAAAGTGCTTCAATAAATAAGAACCTTTAATGACTGAATAAAATTTGGCCACTTAAGTAGCCTACTATATAATCTTTCCTAAAGTGATGTCAAGGAGAAATATTGTTTGTGTCAATACAACACGTTGTTTCAACGTTACACAGCAATGATGAAGAGCTGATGATCAAGAAGTACAATTTTGCGGCACATCTTGTCCCAATTTTGCGGCAGGTCTCTTACACGATCAAAACTAAACAGAAAAATCCAAATTTTTGTCACAGCAACATCTAACTTAGTGACGTCATCCTTAATGAAGTTATCAGATTCAAAAAATTGCAATGATTAAAGTGATTAGTTTTATAATACAAGTCCGAAAGTGTAGAGATGATGCATTTCACCCGTAAAGTGGTTGACATTCAGCATGGATTTAATAATTGATACAACATTGATTTAATATGGATTTAAACAACAAAAATCAAAAATCATTGAACGCTACAGTATTATGCTTTCACTAACTTTTGGCAAGAGGGGAAGTCGTAAATACTAATTTCCTAGGTTTGGTTTAACACCACCGGAAATCGAAACCAATTCCACTGTTTCCATAGAAGACTCTCAATCCACTAGACCTATGATCAATTCCAAGATCAGTGCGGTGGCAATAGATCAGTTGATAGAGCGTTGGGTTACTGATTAAAAGCCCGCAGAATCCTGGTTCAGTTCCCAAACGGGTAATGCGACGTTGTGTCTTTAGTAAAGACAATTTATGCTTTTTTTAAATTCCAATTAGGGCTGAGCAGTTTTTTCATTGAGGTGAACTGGCGGTCCAGCTCGTCAAAAAACTGTTTTGCTAACAAAACCTAAAAAAGGTGCTCTGCATTTTTGTGGTTTGACACACGCAAAGTACTTGGTTCATACGCACGAACAAACGAGTTCCAAAATGAAATATTTTTAGATTTTATCCTTTTCGAGATCTTTGAAGCATCTTTGTATTGTTAAATCATTGATTTCTTTTGAAATTCATGGCAAATATTACAGAATGCACTGGTCTGGAATTCAAACTAGAATATTGGATTAGTAACATTGCAATTTGTAGCCTTGTTACGCTGATCTTTGTCTACATTTTGCTTGCCTTAGTGTATCACGAAATAAGGGTAGAAAAACCTCGTCAAATCGGATTTTCGCAACTTTCCATTGAAAAAAGATACAGAGTCCTGTCCAAATATACATGTATCTTGATTGCAATTGCTGCTTTACTTCTATATGTTAGCTTAGTTAGTAAGTGGTTGGCAGAAGGCACTACAATATTCAATGGGTCCAATTTGACTGCAGCTGCCGAAACCGTATGTGTTGTTTTCAATCCTATCACCAATGTTGCCGTTACCGGTGGCAATGGCTTAGTTTATTTGTTTCTGTGGCTCAGACAAAGAGTTATTTACGTTCATCCATCACTGAAAGTTCTTAACAACAAATGTGTCAGTGCCTTCAGCTTTGTGGTTTTGATTTTGTTGATTTTGTTCTGGATAAGTTTACTGATCGCCTATTTTGTGATGGTACATTACCATCTTGACAGAAAAAGTGGCTGTATCATTGACAATGATTCTGTACAACCTTACAGCAAAATGGTGTTTACTTGGACAGCGGTGTCAATTTTAATGCAAATATCATTGTTAAGCTTATTCATCTACCCCATTCTTAAGCAAGCACGGTGGAGAGATCACCAAATTAACTCCATTTTGATGAAAAGAGTCAAGAAAGCAGTTGTATTTTCAATAATTTGTCTTGGAACTGATATTGTAACAATTGTAGTTTATACATTTTTTGCGACTGACTGTTTTGCAAATAGCGCAATATGGGTTTACAGTATAAACTTGTTAATCAATCATTTGATAACAATTGGTTGTTTTGATCACTGGAAGAAGTTGCTGTGGCCGTGGAATGTAAACTGTTGCGGAGTTGTTCGTTCAGAGTCTGATTTTGATAAAACTATTCCAGCAGCATCGTTTTCTGCATCTCAAAACCAGAGCCAATTAACAACAATAACTTAAAGTGTGTTGTTTAGTGGTTATTAGAACAAATCATTTATGATTGTATATGTGTTGTTTGTGTTGGTTCTGTTTTAATTATATGTCTAGTTTGAAACTAATCAAAAGCATTGTTATTTCATTATAACCAGTCAACATTTGATGTCTCTAGCAAAAGTGGTAATTGATTAGTGCTGATTTTGATTGACTTCCAAATCAACACGAGCTGTTTTTATTAGAGATTTAGTGACAGGACAGTAAGAATAAAATTCCAACTCTCGACTCCGCCTCCCCAGATCTGCTCCTAAAAGTTTACTCCTAAGGAACAGCGCTAGACCATGCGTTCCAGGTTGACAATTTCAACTAAACTTGTTGACATATTATGCTTCATTTGTTACTAAAAACGTTATTGACATTAACTTGTTTAGTTACTAAAAACATTAACTTGTTGACATATTATGCTTGATTTGTTACTAAAAACGTCTGAATAGGCAGTATTTCAAAGACTAAACTTCGGGCTTAACTTTACATTTTTTTGAGCCGATGTATTAGTTAACGATGAAGCAAACAGAAAAACCGATAACCATAGATGGGCTCAAGTCTGTCAATCGTTATTCCGTTATTAACGAAGCTAACTTTTTCATTAACTCGTTCATCCGTTTACAAGTTTTTTCATGTTAACGGACTAAATTAACTTCCGTTAAGTTCTGTTTACTTCCGTTAAGGTTTTTATTGTTAATATCTTGCACTATTCATTCATCGTACCGGTACAAACCAGATAGCACTGGTAACACTTGTTGCGCATTAGCACGAGTTTTATATAAGAAAGCAAAGACAGTAGATTCTTTTGTGGCAAATAATAAGCTGCAGCTTCATAGGTCTAATAATTATTGTTGTTCTCAATTTCCGAAGATTTTTCGATTGCAGCTTCGTTAGTGCATTTGAACTTATTTTTATCTTGAAATTATGTTAGACTGTAAACTATAACTTGCAAAACACAAAAAGACCACCATAGCAATTCAGCGATTTTTTCACTTGTTTATTTTAAGTACCACATGTGAAAAATTGTTTATTCCTAAGAAAGCCTCTGCCGCTGTGCAAGCCCTTAAGGTTTGTCCAGTTCGGCCAAGAGTCTTGTTCAGCTGGGGAATAACTTTGTTAGAGAAGCTGAGGGCTGCCGATGAGAGCTAAAAGCTCGAAACAGCGCGGTCCAGCTCTGTGCATCTTATGACTCGAGCTGCTTTGTAGCTGCAGGGTTGGTGGTTGATCTGGCCACCTAACTGCCAGTGGAAGTCGTTATGATTTCCCAGGAGTCGACCACGAAGGACGTCAAACTTGTCGGTAATAAATACTTCCTTACAATCAGCTCAACAGCGCCAATACGTGTTCGAGAAGCAAGTGAAAAAAAGGAAATGTAAATTAAACGCAAAATATTAACAACTAACGGACTTAATTAACTTCCGTTAATTAAAGCTGAAAATAACGGATTAACGTTAACGGAGGCGGGAAGTTTGTTAGCGGACTAGTGGTTAACGAAGCGAACGTTTTGCATTAACTTGCCCACCTATGCCGATAACTCGCTGATTATCATGACTGCTATTGATGCATTTCGCCCGTAAAGTTGTTGACAATCAGGATGGGTTTAATGATTGATGCTACATTAATTTAAAAAGTAGTTAAATAGTAAAGTCAAACTTTCTTGAACCCTACTATGCTTCCACTAACTTTTGGCTAGAGACAACTTAATGTCTTTTTATTAGCTGTAATTCTTCGCTACACCATGATCAGAGCTGGGCGTTTAAAAAACACATAGTAAAACGCATACGCAAATTCTGCGACCAAAATCTTAAAAACTTAAAGCGCCAATTGCAAATTCTGTTACCAAAATTCTAAACGCTTTAAAGCGCAAACATAAATTCCGCAACCAAAAATATTGAAAATAGTACAGCGCAACTATAAATTGATTGCTTAAGGAGAGCACACAAATTTCGCGATTAAAAAAGGGTTATGGTACCATTTTCAGCTAAGTTGCTCTGGAATAAACCAACTGCAATGCCTTTAGGTTTATAACTAAAGGCACACATCCATGAGCAAAGAAAAAATTATTTTTATTGTTAGAAAAAGCAATTAAACTCTTAAACAAAAAATAATAATAAACAACAATAAGAATAAATAAACACCAAAGGAAAAAAAAGCACCACTCATTCACATTCAGAAATACTGCGTTATTCATGGAGAAAAATTGACTTTTTTGAACACTTTTCATTCTCACACAACAAAACAAACTTTTCAAAATTTTCCTTCGCCAATAGACGATCTTTTCGGTCGCAAAATATCAGACCAGCAGAAAAAAATCTGCACAGAGCTGGACAGCGCTGTTTCGAGCTTTTAGCTCTCATCGGCAGCCCTCAGCTTCTCTAACAAAGTTATTCCCCAGCTGGACAAGACTTTTGGCCGAACTGGACAAACCTTAAGAGCTTGCACAAAGGCAAAGCGTTTGTAGGGAACAAGCGATTTTTCACTTGTGGTACTCAAAAAATAAACAAGTGAAAAAAAATCGCTGCTTGTAATAAGGACAGCCATAGGCTATTCGTACTACAAGGGTTCCCCTTGTGTGACCAGAGCTGAGAGCTGCCGATGAGAGCTTAAAGCTCGAAACAGCGCTGTCCAGCTCTGTGCATCTTATGACTCGAGCTGCTTTGCAGCTGCAGGGTTGGTGGTTGAACTGGCCACCTAACTGCCAGTGGAAGTCGTTATGATTTCCCAAGAGTCGACCACGAAGGACGTCAAACTTTTCAGAAAATAATCTCTCGATGGCGGCCGAACTAAGGATAGCGGTGTTGAATTTTTTGAATGTTTGCAACCACACATCTCTCTTGTAGGCAGGAAAGCAACCTTTGGTGATTTTGTCGTTTGCTTTTCCGACCCATTCATCTAATCTTTTTTCTATTGTAGCGGCCAAGTTTTTGGCTACTAATTATAGTACAAAAAACAAAAGGTATTTTGTACTTATTTAGTAAAGTATAGCTTAAACTAAATTATAATAATAATGCATCACTCTTTGTCTTTCAGCAGTACACAGCTTATAGTTTATCTAAAGAAGAAGTACTGCTATTAGGTATAGGCATTTCAGAATAGTAGGCTATTTCAGAATTATTCTGAATAGCTAAAACCGAATCCAGAATACCGAATCCTATTCTGGCTTAAATTAGCTTAATTTGCTAAAAAAGTGAACAACCAGTCAACCACCATCGATATTCAAAAAAATTTATTTAACGATTTGGTTAATTAAAGCAGCGCTTTACTGCATTGCATGACATTGAGTGCTTCTAAATGTTCACCATTTAATTGCATTCTTAATTCGCTCACAGTCAAGCCTGCACTGGAGAAGCACCTTTCGGAAGAAGCTGATGGTACAGGAATGCAAAGGTTGCTTCAATAGGAAAGTTGAAAATTTGTGGACCACCGTTTCATGTATCCATTTTAAAAGGTTAAAAAGTTTGAATTTTGGAGAGCCCCGTTTGGGAAAACTTTTTTCATATTTACCTACCCTGAAAATTTCACGTGTCTAGCGTAAGTGGTTAAAAAGTTTGAATTTCGGAGGGCCCGTTTGGGGGAAACCCCCATTGTGGCAACCCCAAATTTTGTCAAATTTTATCTTTCCTTTATATTTACTTACCTTAAAAATTTCATGTGTCTAGCGTAAAAGGTTAAAAAGTTTGAATTTTGGAGGGCCCGTTTGAGGGTAACCCCCATTGTGGCACCCCCAATTTTTGTTACGTATAGTTATTTTTTGATATCTACCCAATCCAAAAATTTGATTCATCAAGCTTTAACGGTTTAAAGGTCCAAAATTTTGGAGGACCAGATTGAGGGGGATTTCCTAACCTGGCACCCTTGATTTCTGTCACACACTAGTCCTCCTTGATGTATTCCATCGCTCAAACTTTAAATACAGCACGTTTAGCGGTTTAAAGTAGATTATGCAGAAGAAAATAAAACAAGAAAAAAATCTTTTTATCAGCAATCAGCATGCATCTGCTATCACGTGATCATGCTTCAAATCTATAAAACCAAAATTTATTTATTTTTTGACAGAGGCATGTAGATCAACATTTAAAAATTATTGTGATTGCGCATTTTGGGAAAAAATTCGCAATAAAAGTGCAACAAATATTAGATTTACCGATTCGCAAACGCAAATTGCGCAAGCGCTGAAAAAAAGGACATAGTGCGCAACGCAAACTGCGCATTTGCGCAGCTTCCTCAATTTGCGCAACTTGCGTAACTTGCGAGCTATTTTGCGAAACGCCCACTTCTGACCATGATTATTTTTGCAGCATTTTGTATGTGTATGATTAAAAAGAAAGTTTTACTGTAGTACGCTAAACGTGATTTCTTTTTCTCTGAATGATAGTGTTTTCTTCTAATTGTTTGATGTTGTTTGTGCTTTGGACCCTGTGAGTCTAAGATCAACATCAAATAAAAATAGTGTAATAGTCAGTGCTGGGCACCGCAAGTTGTTTTTTAAGTCCGCAGTCCGCAAATCTGCAACCGAGTTTCAATGTTCTTAATCCGCAATTGCAAGTCCGCAATTGCACGTTTAAAAGCTTAGTCCGCAACCGCAAGTCCGCAGCGACGTTTCAGGATTCTTGAATCTGCAACCGCAAGTCCGCAACTTCGTAATTCTTGAAGTCCGCAACCGCAAGTCTGCAACTTCGTAATATTTGAAGTCCGCACCGCAAGTTCGCAACTTTTTGTGAACCGAGTAGAAAAGTTTTGCAATCAACCACGTCCCGAACTGATCTGCTCATAGTTGATTAGCAAACATAAGTCAAAAGTTATGACTAGTGGGAAGTATAGCAGGCGTATGTTGGATACATTCCACGCAATAAAAAGAATTATTCACAATCGTTGATTGTAGTAAACGTACCACAGCGTGCAGTAGCGTTCGCAGGATTTTGAAAAGAGGGGGGGGGGGCCACGAACTTCAGAAAACTTGAAAATTTGAGAAAAGCAAGGATCAGAATAAGAAATTGTTCCACCCAAAATCAGTCCGATTTCTTGCCCAAAAGTAGATGAAGAGCAAAAAAAAGGTCTTCACTCAAATTTACTCCCATTTTTTGCCTAAAATTGGGTGCAGACCTAAAACAAACGTATAAATCATACCCTTTGTGTGATCAAAGCTTCTGCCCAACTTACAAAGGGGGGGGGGGGGGGCATGCGGCAATTTTGCATACTATTCTTTGCTAATTATACTATCCTGGCAACCCAAAAGGGGGGGCGCCATCACCCAATTTCCCCCCCCCCCCTAAATACGCCCCTGACAGCATGACTTGTTATTGAGCTGCTTTTTCAGATGGTAAACTTAAGAATTGCACAGTCTCTGTTACTTTCAGGTCCAACTCAATACAGATTTAAACGCTTGTATTTTTGGTTGAAGTTTTTAAGTACTTGGCTAAGGAGGGTTGTATCTCCCAGCCCCCTGGTTGCGCTACTGCTTATACAGCAGGTGCCTAAACTGCATGAAAGCATAATGCACAACCCACCAACAAACCCTTAAAAATACTACAATGGTGCCAGGGATCCGAAGATTAAAATTTATTGAATTACATTGAAAAGCCATCGAATAGCAAAGCACAATCTGTATTTCCGCTTACAACAAGATATTCTAAAAAACATTTTTCTTCCAGAAAGGAAAAGGCAAACGTAGTAGATGGCAAAACAACATTCTTATCACTAATCGTATTACTGAATTTTCAGTCCCTACTTTCTATAAATACTGTAGGAACGAGATAACCACACGCTACCAGCAATGCCGTCGCCAAACCAAACAAAATGAGGGGACCCTAGACGAAAATGGCGGCACTATAAAAATAGATTGAACTTTTGCACATAAAAACTGATATTTTAAACCTACAATTTTGTATTCATCTTTGAAAAAAGACACACATAAGCCCGGCAGCGTTTATAAGCTCGTTTCGTATGCGGGGCCCGTATAATCGCTTGAAAAATCTGTGTGCAGGAGTGAATGCGACCAAAAGCGCAACCAGGGTTTTGCTAAAAGAGAGGGCTTGAACCAAAAGTAAATGTTTTTTTGCACAAAAATTGTTTAATTTAGCTCCCGTCCTGAACAAACCGTTGCAACTCAAGTGTGTCACAGAGGAGCAGAGCCCCCAGCTGCTGGGTGATTTTTGCGATTTTGCGGCAAAAATAGCGATTTCAACGCCATTTAAATCACATTTTGCACGTTTCAAAACCATATCAATAATTGCAGTAAAATGCTAAAATTCAGAAGTCATTGAACGATTTCAATTGTGTAGCCTCTTGAGCCCCCGTATACTTCAGGTCAAGTCCAAAACACGTTTAAACGGTTATTCTTTTTTGGTTATATTTTCTAAATGACTTGGCTAAAAGGGGCTGATTCCCCCCTTCGCCCCTTACCCATGGTTGCGCGACTGACTGCGACCTAAAATAAATCTTGAGTTTGCTCCAAAAAAAAGCAGCTGATCTTTTAAAGAATGTTTTCACGTATTGTTTCAGGTAATAAGCACTAACGAAATACCGGTAACGCTTTTGTTGGCATACATTCCTATTCCGCGACACATCCGTAAAGGCGTGTGAATAAGACGGATTATTGGGTCACGTTTATGTAAAACAGTTGGTGGCTAGCAATTTTGCAAACAATCGAGAAAACTTCAAACGAGAATTTTGTTTGAAAATTACTATTCCTTTTTCCGTTATTGCCTGTTGTCGTGTTGTAATGTGATCCTCCGAAAAAGCATTCTAAGTAAACCGAAATGGGGGGCACAAGCAATCGTTAGGGGGTGTACGGCGCCCCTGGGCCCCACTGTAGCGACGGCACTGGCTACTAGAAAAAAAAAGAAACAACAATGACTAATTTTGTGAACTCACGGTAAAAAACAACAAAGGCATACTTTGAACAAGGGCTGCCAAATCGAACTTAAAGTCGAAAAAAGTCGGTTGTTGCGCCAAACTCGAAAAAACAGCAAGTCAACAAAAAGAAAGCGATTAAGTCAAAAAGCATTCTTAGTATTTTTGTCAGCCTGAACTCACGAAACTTGATATTTTTGCCGAACTTGAACTCTAAAAGAATAATTGATTTTTTATGTTTGGCTGGGTAAAAACATAAATATTTCACGAAAATAAAAAGGAATTTCAATATTTTTATAAAACTTGCGGAATTGCGGACTAAAATCAAAAATAGTCCGCAACCGCAAGTCCACAATTTAAACTGCCAAAGTCCGCAAATCTGCATGTCCGTAACTTTTTTCGTTAGTCTGCAATTGCGGATTCGCGGACTAACTCGCAGACTTTCCCAGCTCTGGTAATAGTAATGTAACAAAGCTTTCTATCAATCAGTGACGATCGGTGACGAAATAATTTAGATATTTACTAATCACTATTGTATTTTGTCATCAGTTCATGCAATCAATCGAATTTAATTTGTCTGAGTTTTGGGTTTCTATAACTCAACATTTGAGAGATACCAATTTTTAAGTTAAACTTTTGGTTTCCAGTCAAAAATTTGATGTATGAATCATATTAGAATCGTGTGGAAAGTCACAAAAAAAAAAAATCGTATAAACGTACAAAATCCCAAAATAGGGACGTCCCGCATTGAATCAATTGAAATTTTGTTCGTTAGGATTTTTGTCCTTTTCAGGAATCTGTCTATTTGTGAATTATTCCGTTCGAACTTTTGTTTAATTGAGGATGATGGTCATTCAGGGATTTTGTTCAATTCAAAAGTTTTTCCTCATTCAAGATTTTGTCCGATAGGGGATTTTGTCCATTTGGAATTTTTCCATTGATCAGGATTCATCTCCGTAATTTTAATTTTGTTTATCAACAATTTAACGTACCGTAGATTTAAAGTATTATTTTGGTATGACGTAATATACGTATGCATAACTCTAGATAGTTGTAGCAACCAGGGCTCACATAAGAGAGATTCTTGTGGTACATCGTTCCAGGGCCTGGACCTAAGGGGCCCAGGATCAGGGAGCGCGGAGGACTGTATTGTGTAAAACTTTGTATTAGAGTTGTGAGTGGTGTATAGAGTGAAGGGATAATATCTACATACCTGCTTAACTACCCACTTTAAAAAGTAACTGTTTGAGCAAAATAAATGAAAGAACTGTTAACATTGTCTGAGGATTCACAAAGACCTCAGTGTATTATATTAACATCAAATTTATTGCCTGGAGGTGGTACGGGCTGACATTTTTGCAACCCGAACCGCCCGTGTCTTAGAAACCGTAATTGGTTCGGTTATTTATCCCCAAAAATTAAGTTCAGCCAGCCCAAAATCAATTCTATTAATTGATTTTTTATCATTTAATCCAAGATTGAAACATCCCCTTTGTGGCATCCCAAAGTTTTGTCATATATTATTTTTCTTTTATATTTAGCTATCCTAAAAGTTTCACTTTTCTAGCTTAAGAGATCAAAACTTTGAATTTTGAAGATCCCATTAACGAAGAGACCCCTAACGTGGCACTATTGATTTTTGATTTTTATTGTGCTTTAAAAAGATGCAACTGTTTTAAGTGAAGCTAGTTGCAGGCTCGCAACTACAATCTTACTAAACAAGTAGAATTTGAACCAAAGGCAAATTTTTTTCCGTTCGAAAAATCTACCCAACAAGCGGCGCGTTGAATAAACGGATATACTTCAAACGCAAAGCAGACGCGATTTTGGGGTAGAGACTCCAACTGTCGAAAGACATGAGGTTTGGTGGCAAAGCCCTCAGCTGCTAAGCCATTTTTGTGACTTTATGGAAAAAAAATAGCCTTTTTAACGTCATTTGGATGATCCTTTACACGTTAAGAGCCATTTGAAAGAATTGAATTGCTAAGACTTGGAAGCCGTTTGAAAAATTTAATTAGTACAGCCCTTCAGTCTCTTTGCTTTCTACATACTCTTGCGAACCTTTCACGCTCCCCAGTTTAAGAACCTTCGATTTAATGCATAATATTGACAACAAAAAGTCAAAATGTAGCAAATATACTGTACAGGAAAGCAAACACAAATTAGAATTGTTTACATCAGATTATACTTTATGAGATTTTCAAAATAGACAATGAGATCTCACAGAAAAACTTTTTACTGAGTAAAAAATAATTTGTCGTAACTTTAATTTCGATTAATCAAATTCTGATGCGTAATTATTATTTTTTGTTATTAAGTTGAAAAATCACTTATTCAGTACATGCAATACGCCAGCAAACAAATAAAAACTACAGGTATATAAAACCAATTCCAGTCACTGGTCTATAAGATGTACGTACTACTACACTGGAATAGATAAGCTTTGATTATCGGTCAGGTAGCCTTAACTTAAAATTATTGATGTTGAGTTTCCCTGCTTGACTTTCGACAACAAAATTATGCCGCCTCAACCGTGCGTGGTAGGCACCAAACCGGTATCCATCCATTCAATGTCTCTTGGACAAAGTAACTTGACATGAGATGTAACGAGAAATTCAATTTTAGGTTCAATTACAAATTTAACTAGTTCACTTTGTTTGCACTGTTTCGCCACATTTTAGTCGTTTGTCACTTCGATAGCAACACAACACTACAATCAAAACCACAACAATACGGACCACAATCGCAGTAATAAGTATAGGTGTGATGCATGAAATGCATTGAAGCTCTTCATCTATTAAAATATAGGTTTATTTCGTGAGTGATTAATGTAAAAAGGATTTCTTACAGCAACTTTTTCATCGTTTTCATTCATGTCTTCAATCACGATTTCTATAACTAAATTGGATGTTGCTAGTACTAAAACCGTTCATCGCCACCAGACTTTTTTAAAGCATTAAAAGCTCAATAAAATTCAGAATGTACATTTTGATACATTCTACAAGAGCTTACAATATAATTCATCTGGAATTTGAACTGGAACTGAAGCGGACGTATGATCAGTGTTAGATTTAAAATTGAACACCAGTCCTAGTTTGCAGTCCTATTAGGGAAAGCTGAATGCAAGAATAAAATTCTACTCATTTGCAGAAATATTTTTTCTGGAAAAGCAAAGAGACTCAAAGCTATTTGATAAAAGAAATCACTGTAGCTAAAAGAAACAAGTAAATAAAGAGACCGCCATTTTTTAACCACATTCCTTGAAGATGATTGGGGAAAAGTTTATTTTGGTTGAAAAAATCAATATGAATGATCAGTTCTACTGTATGTAGTCAAGAGTATCCATAATTATAAAGATATTTTATTCTTAATAACAGCACTTCTCAGCTCAATAATCACCCGGACTGTTACTTTTCGATTTTTGTTTTGATTCCATTGGGAAATAATGATATTACATCTGCATATATATCATTCAATGATGTTCACTCTGCATGGTGCATTTTCAATGGAATTTTCTGAAAAAAGCAAAACGTTGTAATCGGGCCTCCGTATATTCCCATCCAGAAAAAAATTACGTCTCTAGAGCGAAAAAAATATGTTATTAAATTTACTGGGCCGACAAGATTAAGCTGTCAAAAACTAAAAGGTCGCCTGTATCAGTTCTCAACCTTGTAATGGCCTCTCCCCTCACCGAACATAAATACTGGATGCCACTCACAGGACTTCCTCTTCATTTCTGAGGTTTGGCCATCATCTTGGGGCGTGGCTCGATTGCTGAGTATCTGCAAAGCTTCTCCTCGAATTCTGGCCGTTCCTCAAAAGTGGTGATGAAGCACCAACCACCTAATCTACTAAATCTCTCTCTCTCTCCAACGTCATCTTTAGTCAGTGCCCTAGGTGTGCCGTTCCGACCAGAGTTGTAAACGGGTCGACTAGTTCAGGCCCGAACCCGGCCCGAACCCGAAAACTATTTTGAAACCCAAATCATGCCCGAAAAAACTCGAAAGTTAAGTTAGGTCTGAAAAATTTAGCAATGTTGCCGAGTTGTTTTGATTATATTTTTGTGCACTCAAGACAAATAGCACGTCTCAGGCCTGAACAAAGCCCGAAATCTTTGTCAACTTTAAGCCCGAACCCGGCCCAAACCCGATCCAAAAAACCCGGCCCGATTTACAACTCTGGTTCCGACAATTGAATTTCGGCGGAGTTTCACCACGCCGTCACCTTCAGCGCGAACCGGTTGCTAAGTTTGGAGAACCGATTACAGATCCGGTTCCTCCAAATTTGAACAGCGCCATTGGTAAGGAAGAACCAAGCACTACTTCTCTAACTTGCTCTGATGGTATTTGGTAAAAGCTTGGACTGTGGCCCGATTGTCGTGTTTAAGCGACGTTTACCCGCGCCTCAACACCATCCCTCAGAAGAGGCCAAATAACACAATGCAGCTAATAATCGACTGAATCATTAGAATGTTTCAAAATTGCTAGCTACTTTATGGTCAACCGTATTTCAAAGAACTAAGTTGTTACTCCAGCACAAGGATTGTTGATGACGCGAGGAAGAAAATTGATTCAAGTATCAACCATTGGGTCAGGTTGGTACAATATTTAATCAAAGTGAACACAGTGAACTTCATTTATTATAAATCGCAAAGGAAAGACGTCGATTAACTTTAATCCTCAAATTATCACGTTTCTATCTTCTACACCGTTGAGATTAATACAATAATATAGACTGAATTCGCAATTTCTGAGACGTAATCCTTAAATTACTTTATAATTGTTGCAATTTGCCCAGCCATTTGCCTATATTTTTTG
This sequence comes from Trididemnum nubilum, assembly GCA_963965965.1. Lineage (NCBI taxonomy): Eukaryota > Metazoa > Chordata > Ascidiacea > Aplousobranchia > Didemnidae > Trididemnum > Trididemnum nubilum. Next base: position 18,863,304 of record OZ014471.1, on the reverse strand, counting down.
CTTTAAAGGTTTGGTAATTCGTGGATTAAAGTTAATTCAAGTTGGTGCATTCGGCCCAACAAATTTTAATAAAACTAGATGGAAAGACAACGGCAAACATATAAAAAATTGAAAATAAGCTTGTACATTTTCAATTTTCAAGCAACTCAAGTTTGTACGATGCAATGCAAGCGATGCATTGAGTAAGCAATGCAATACAAGGGAATCCGACGCAAGCAATGCAATGTTTTACAGTGCCAGCAACACTGGATAAAAATTTCTCTACTTTTTTGTGATTTTAATAAGGAACAAACTCTTCAGATATCACAGAATTGGTCAATAGTGTCAACGTAAAAATAATAAAACTAAATTGAAGTATACAGTTTGTAAAAATGTTGATGTTCCTTCGTTTCCGCGATGAGTTAGGCGCTTTCGGCAAAACGAATTTGAGTAACGGAATGAAGCAACTTACTGGTGCTGTCGTTGAAGCTGTGTTGTAAACAACACAGTTCTAGAATGAAGCATGGTTGACAAGATTTTAAATCCGCTAAATGCTAATAAAGCTAGTTTTTTCACTGTTTAACATCCAATCATTAATGAAAACTGGTCGAAAACGCTCGTGCTATATAAAAGTTTGCAGCAATTTTTTGTCTTAACGTGATATTTTGTTTCCAGTTTAAGCTCCAGTTTCAAGACACCGCGTAAATTGCTTAAATATAAAGTAATTTTTCTTCATTTTTTCGAGCAAATAAGACTTGGACAATATTAGCATTTAATTTACATAAATTGCTGAAACTGTAAACGTTATACACTTTTTTATTAGCACATTTTTTTATGAACACGAGGCTCATTTCTGTTTAAAATGTAAGAACAAATTAAAAGTAAATGATACCAGCTTATATATGAAAAAACTACTTTAAAACACAAGTCAAAATTTAACAAAGCAAAGCTTTCTTGGCCTTTTCAATTCCGCCGTTGTTAATTTGCTTGGGAACTATTTCAATAATTGTAAAATATAACATTGGGTCACTTTATTCTCCAATAGAATTTAACAGCAAATTGAGAACAAATGAGACTGAAAATTTGTGAAAACGAGCCTCAACCCAAAATTTTATTAGCATTGCTTGATGCTTATGAAAGCATTAAGCTACTTTTGGATTTCTGGAAAGCTTTTTACACCATACTCCGCAATTACAGACACTTGTCGATGAAATGCAAACGCCTCCGCACCCGCGAATGTCGTTAACAAAACCTTCACTTTGGCACGAGGATGAAGCCACACAACTGCTTCCAAACCATCCACATTGCTCGTAGTCAGGCTGAAAAACAATGCAGCTTCTACAGTTTGTGGCTTTGGCACTGCAGTTCAACAGTTTGACTGAAAATAAAGCATTGAAATCTGCGAGTTTAGCAGCTAAATGGCATTTGTGTTTATTTAGCCGCAAGATGGCGCTAATAAGCTACTCAGTAGCTACGTTGCATCATTATAAATCATAAAAGCTACTTGAATTTCTTTCCGTAGGGAAAAATTATCACAATGCACATTCCTATATGGTGACTTTTGAATTACAAATTGCAATCGCTACGTTGTTGTTGTTGTTCTATTGAATATTTATCCTCTTGTCACCGGACTAGCGTTACACATTAATCATTGATGATCCATAGACTTTTCATAGCGGAAACTACTTCGAGGTTGGAGGAATTTTCACCTGCTTAAGAATTTCCAGTGATGCAATGTTCTTTTGGATTTTTCCAAATTTCTTGTCCAATGAATTTGCTGCTTGTTTGAAGCCACCTAACAGAGAAAATCATTGTAAAGCGTATTATCGAAGAAAGCAACAACGCGACCATTGTGCGGGTTTAACCCACATCATGCAACCAGGATTGTCGTAAAAGCCACGGAGCCGCTCTAATAAAGGCACGTAAAATGAAACAGCCCACGGTACTTTTATGAATAACTACGTAAACAATAAGCAAAAATAATTAGCTTTACATTATCAAATCGATAACTGAGCAAAGGCGGTTAAGTCCTTTTTTTCACCTCTAAGAAAAATGCCTGAGTTTTGAAAAAAAACATGGATTAAAAAGTTGTGGTTGCACTAAAATTATTGTCAGCTTTATTTTGTACAATAATATTATCAACAGATTTTGGCTAAAAATGATAACTATTCAGAAAATAATACTATTGGTTACTTTTTCTAGATCGCGTGCAAAAATAGTAAAAGAGTCTGCGCAAAGTTTACCTCTTTTGCAATATTCACAATAGCTGCTTTTTTTGCCCAAAGTTTTCAACCTGGTAAAATTCCGCAAAAATAAGAACAATTGAAAAACTTGTATAATGAACCCACACTGAGTGGGCCCCTAGCTTTTGTTGTTGAAACTTTATTAGCGTTTGATAATTACCAGAAGTAGATTCCAAGGAAGGGACACCGATAACGTATAGTTGCTTCCATGCATCAAAAAGACTTGTAATGTGGAGTAAGTATTAGAACAAGTCAATTGAAACAACAAAAGGATTGGTAGCTGGCCTAAAAAATGAACGAGGTCCATTCAACAATCGTTTTTGCTCATTTGGAGCTCGTCAGATTTAAAATCAAAACGTCAGATTTGCTCCTTAAAGCAAATTACATCAAATAGCTTAAAAAAAAACAAGAACAAATAATGTTACAAAGGTTCCAAATTTGAATAACAACTAGTGTAGATTTATTCACTTGAAGCAAACGCATTGCTTCCAAAACAAAAGTACGGGACTGGCCGATAGAAATAGGGGATTGACCACTAAAAATTTTTGACAAGACAGGGCAACTAGAGCTTCTGCGAACAAAAATGCCGCTGCAACTACAACCAAAACTGCATTCTCCTTTGCTGGTACGAAAAGAACAGCCCCATTTGCTCCCACACACGATGAACATCTTTAAAAAATCAACAACTTTATAATATGCTTAATTCTGGAAAATGAATCCAATAAATTTTGTTTGCATTTAAAATACTTGCATTTGGAGTTTTTAAGTGCTTTTATAAGGCATTGTGGCCTGCACACTCACAATGCACAAACACGGGAAATAAAACAATAATTTATTGCGGTTTCGTGCAGCAGTTAATAGAGTATATATACTAGCAATGACTCAGAGCAAGTCTGTATAACGCATACATTAGGCCGCATGCTAAACATAGCACAAGTTTTTCCAAACACTTAAAAACTTCACAAATTGTAATTACTGTATATGGGCTAAGTAAACCCTCTGTTTGTTGCGTGTAACTCCAATAATGTTGAAAAGAAAAGAGGTCAAAGAATAAACCACTTCCTAGGCTACTCAAAACATGTCTGTTATAATTGCATTTTTACAAAAATAGCTCAATACAGTAGTGGTTTCACGAAATATTTCCTCTCATCAAATAACTGTATACCTTTCAGGAAAAATATCAACTTTATTCAAAATTTGACGGAAAGCTGATTTTATTTGCGCAGTAATGTGATTTGGTAAGTCCTTATTAAAACTGATTTGTTTAGAACTGATGTGCATGTTATGCAGCTTTATGCTGAACTTTAAAACACTCGTTAAAGCCTACTGTAACTTATTGATATTTACTTTATTTATTGATATTAACATCAAAAAACAAGTTGAGAACCAAATACGAGGTACACCTTCATTTTTAAATTTTAAGAAATTCGAAAAAAATCTTTGAGTATTTTTATGTGCTATTAAACGGCTCTATTTATGGAATTTGAGTGCAGGGAAACAGAGGAAATTTTGTGGACACAAAACCCCATCTCCTCTAGTGAGTTGTACAGTCATATCCAGAAGATCTAAAAATAGGTATTGTACAATGCAGATTGTAGTAGAACACAGCAAGCTCAACAGTGAGAAGTTTAGGTTTCGAGTCTGGGGGTGGTCAAATCTTTGTATTGCCACTGATTATTGCAAATAGTTTTGGAAGCGGTCAAGAAAACTATATTGCGAAAAATGGCGGAGAGATTCTTAACTTACAGTACATAAACAAAAACTGTAACGCAAAACAAAAACAATTCAATCTCGCTAAACACATGGTAATATTTTCATTTGGTCAAAACATTTACGCATCAATTTATAAATTATGATTTGGTGCCCAGTGTAGGCCAATGTCGAAGCGATAAAACCAGCACATCAAAATGTACATTACTTGAAGTTTTTACCTCTGTCAGTTGGAATGACGTCAGTAGAGAAGGGATAAAAAGGACAAGTCACCATATTCGGTGACCCTACGACAGAATTTTCCCACAAACCAGTTGGAAATCCATTTGCACTTCCCAGGGTATTAAATTGACAACCATAATCTTCTTCGGTTGATAGTGCCAGATTAACAATATCCAAATTAATCTGAAAAAGATAAAATGTTTTACTGAAGTTAGAATTCTTCGAGGGGGCGACTGAGCGGAAAGTCAGGGTAGCACCACAAAGAAAGACTGTGCAAGGTAGCTTTCACATTAGTCCTGTAGTTGCTCTCTTGTCCTCACTCCAGAATTTGCTTGGAATTAAAGCATCGAAGACGTTTTATTATCTTCACCCTTAAACTAGCCCGAAACGTCGCCCAAATAGAACTGAACTGCTCTGGTCATAACCTAATTTTTTTTTTGAGGGCAGGGAAACAAATGTTTGGGGGCTTTGCAAGGAAGCCACAGACCATGCGAGGTTAAGAACCATTATTCTATTAGGTCAGAACCCCGATCAAACTTGAACCCGACCCGAAAAGCCCGGGCCGACTGACAACTCGATCTGTTGCACTCGAGAAACACTGCTTCTTTCGAAAAAATGTGACAGCGGTTACGAGCTGTTGGCAATACTGTGTTTCATTTCAACGGCCGATATTGAACCACAGACCTTTCGCTCCAGAGACAAACGCGTTACCGTTCAACCACCTGACCAGTACAGTGATAAATTACTTACAGTATACTGTAATTAATTTTACGATTCAGAAGTGCGATTTGCATTTTGGTATCCAGTTAAACTAATAAAATTTCAGCTTTTTGCTGATTTTGACTTAAACAATCTTGACCACTGCAAAACATATCATTATATTTTTTCACTTTTAATGGTGAATTTTGAAGTAACACTTCCGTTAACATTCTCGGACATAGTGTGAAATTTTTTTCATGCAACGTACGTAATCAGTTTGTCTTTTTAAAATAATTTTCATAGAACAACTTTTTTGGCAACGCAAGGTTGTGCTAAGCAAGGTTAGTAATGTAGCTTTCCAGCCCATCGTAAAAATCCTCGAACTACTAAACTTGGCCACAACGCGATATTACATCTACATTTGTTTTGGATAATTAGTAAAATTGAAAAATTATTTACCTTGAAGAGATTTCCTGTTGAAGAACCAATAAATGCTGAACGTAATTCGTTTGCGCTTACTACAACAAAAGTCGTTGGATTTTCGTTTTCAAGCTGCATAGCCTAATCGGTACGCAAAACAAACAATTGAGTGCCTTCTACAAGTGATAAAAACGTATTGTAGAGTTTTGGAAACCCGCAAGTTCCCTAAAATTATAAACTAAAAATAAAGTTAATGAGACAATTTAACGGTTTGTCAGGAATTAAGGGAATAGAACAGCACATAGCATGGATCGCAAGTAGTGAGTAACTAGTTCATAATGCATTCAACCACAACCAGATCAAACAAAGAGTGTATGATCACACCACAAAAAACTGACTTAGTTAATCATATTTCAAAAAATACAAATCGTATTATTTTAGCATGTTTAATCATTATTGCTTTCCAAAAATAAGCTCATGTTTAAAATTGCATAAATTTTTTATAAAAGCCAGTAAATCTTTGGTTGAGGCTAGTTATGTCAATCTATAATTAATTTCAGCGTCAGCTGTTCCTAGTTTGTTTTTAAATTCTACAGACTCTAAAATGTTTGGTTTGAAATATTATGATTTGCGGAAAACTGAAGATTTATGTTTCCGAAAAAGATTTATGAAAAATCTTCTGCATTTTAGTTTTTTACGTTTTGAAAAAAACTTTCAAAAAAAACAGGTAAGGGTGGGTCGGTACAACATATACTATTTCTCAAACAAAAAAGCATAATAAATTAAACACAGTAACAACATGTTTGTACTGTAAAAGTATCGTTGCACCAGAAAATCATTCTAGCAGCGTTAATGAGATCGACAAGCAGAAACTTAGAACAAAGCAAATTTAAGCACAATTTAGTTTCAAAAAAATTCCAAATAAATCTTCGATTGCTCTAAATTACACTTCCGTAATTCACACCCTAGTAAAAATTTGTAATAAAAGTGGTACAAAATAAGTTACGTTTTTTCCTTAAAACCAAAAAATTGAAAATTTAAAAGTCTTTTAGAGTTGGTAGCTTTACACCATAGACCCTTAGTAAAGGGCCCTTCAAAAAAAAAATTTCTGACTGTGCTCCTAGAAAAATTGGTATGTGCAGAAGCATATGTTATGTGATTGGGCGTTTGTGTTCCTTTTAATCAAACTAGTGTTTAAGCATTTAAATTCAGGGAATTTTAAAAGTTCAAAGTTCAAGTTTGTGTATTGACCCGTGCCGTTGCCAGAGCAAACGAAGTGAGGGGGCACTAGCCAAAAGTGGAGGGGCACTAAAATGTACTGAAATTTTCCAAATAAAAACTGATATTTTACGGATCCAAATTATTCGCTATTTTAATAATTTTGTATTCATGTCTGTAAAAAAAAGACGCATAAAGCCTACAGCATTTCTTAGCTCGTTTCGTAAGCAGCCCATACCCTGGGCCCACACAATCGCTTGAAAAATCTGTCTACAGCAGTGAATGCGACCAGAAGCGCAACCAGGATTTTGCTAAAAGGGAGCTTTAACCAAAAGTAAAGTTTTTTTTCACCAAAATTTTCTAATTTAGGCCCTTGCTGAACAAACTGATGCAACTCAAGTGTATCACAGAGGGGGCCTGGGGGCAGAACCCCCAGCTGCGGGGCGATTTTTGTGATTTTGCGGCAAAAATAGCGATCATAACGCCATTTCAATCACTTTTCGCACGTTTTTGAAGTCACATGAATAACTACAGTACAGTAAATTGCTAAAATTTGGAATTCATTGAAAGAATTAAATTGTCTAGCCCCTTCAGAACCCTTATACTTAAAATCAAGTCAAAAACACGTTTAAACGCTTGTGTTTTGGGGTTAAATTTTCTAAATGACTTGGCTAAAGGGGGCTAAAGCCGCCTTAGCCCCTTTCTCCTAGTTGCGCAGCTGACTGCGACCTAAAAAAATTTTAGGTGTGTGCTCTAAAAACAAAAACAGCTGGTATTTTAAAACATGATTTCAAGTGTTGCTTCAGGTCATAATCACTAACGAAGTATCGGTATCGATTCTATAAGCTAAGCACATATTCCACGACACATCCGTAAAAGCGTGTTAATAAGACTTTTATGTACTGTGTATTAGGCATAAAGAAATCAGCAGTGTACGAAAAATATTGCGTCACATTTATGTACAACAGTTGGTGGCCAGCAATTTCGCAAAGAATAAGAAGAACTTTAAACGAGAATTATGTTTGAACGTTATTATTCCTTTTTTCATTATTGCCAATTGTCTTACTGATACGTGATGTTCCAAAAACATATTCTGTGTAAAGCGAAATGGGGGGGGCACAAGCAGTTGCTAGGGGGGGGGGGGGGGCACGGCCCCCCTGGCCTCCCGTAGCGAGGGTACTGGTATTGACGCCACTAAATAAACAATAAAAAAAAGATGAAAAAGTGAGCATGGTTTATTATTAGGGAAAAAGCTCAGAAGTGAAAGCGAAGAGACCGTGAGATCAATGAGTCTGCAGTCACTCTGGGAGGCCGTAATTAAAATATACGGTATCTTTAATCGAGCAAAACACAAAAAAAAGAAAAAAATAATAATAATAACAAGTATAAAAAAGAAGAGTGATTAGAAATGTATAAAGATTGCCAAAAAGACCAAAAAACTGACGTAAAAAAACAAACAAAAAAACATAAACAAACAACAGCAAATATGATGGACCCGAAATACCAAAACTTAGTATTTTTAAGCTAACAATCTAGATAATTATAAGAATTAAAATCTATCGTATATTATGTATGCAATATGTAATTTAATCAGCACCTTACACTTTAAATTATAGAGACAAGAAAATTATCACAAAGAGTTCAATAAAATTTTGTTTGGTTTGTTTCAAAAACTTTCTCGATAAGAGGTGTCTACTTTCATTGGAAATGGAATTTCAAGTTTTTGCACCGGAATATTCAATGGATTGTTGTGTTCTTTTTGTTTTGTAAAGAAGAATTGTTACAGTAAATTGAGGGATGCAGTAGTTCGAGTTTGTCTACCGTGCGAAAATTTGGCCAATGTAAAATAACCTTACAAATTCAGAGATAGACGCTGATGGATTTGATATAGTGTAAATTTGGCAGTCTCAAATTCATGTAAACTTAGTAAATTCAACAAGTTACATTTTTGATAAAAAGGCAAAGAATTTTTATACCATCCACTTCCTGTACCAGTTCGTAAAGCTTGGTTTTGAAACGTTTTTAATAGAGGCTTTTTTTTGAATAGATAAGTTGGATACGTACTCCTCAAACTATACGCCCTTTAATTAAACGCGAATGCTCTAACGAGATTAAATGAGAATGTACAAAACAAAAAGTAGGCTAACTTACAGTTGTTGCATTTCAGCAGTAACGGTAATATAAGCAGTTTTTTGTCAAGTTTTTAAATGTATTATTTAGAAAAGTTTGTTTGACAAAATTAACCTAAATTTTCTAAGAATCTGAAGCACGTGCAGATTGTTTTTTAATCTACGTTAGTTGAGCAATAAACTTTCTCTGCACTTTGCTCAGTTTATGCAGAATGCATATTGTTCGTATAAGTTGTTTTCATAGCCCTTGGTATAATGCGAAATTGATACAAGTACTCTTTTTTTAGCTTGAATTGAACATTATATTTGTCGCATTTTATAAAAAGGCAAATCCAACCAAACTCAACCATTCGTTTAAAAGCTCAAGTCGAGGAACGCAAATATTTGAGAATCTATGAATTATATGCCAAACATTTCTTAACTCTGATGAATTTAAACATTGAAATTGTACAAAATTAAAATTTTTGTTGAAACTCTGAATTGTAGATGAACATATTTTAGCAACATTGTTAGCGCTATTGCGAAACAACACAAAAAAAGTGTTAAATGTTACTTTCGCTTCAACTACATCAGTTGCTAAATTTCTGTTCGAATTGCATTACAGTGTGATTTCCATGTAAGTTTGAATGCCTTGATTTAGTTGAACTCGATTCTTTTTATCTTCCACATCATTTCGAGAAAAAGTGAACGTAACTTCGTGACAATATCGAGTAAGTTTCAGCTCAATATTTGTTGCATTAGTCCACTATATGTAAGCGTAATCCTCATTCGTCCAAACGAGATGATAGATTGCCTGTCTTGTTCTGTAGTCTTTAGATAAATCTTGTACAGTTGAATCAACAACCGAAAAATAACTTCAGTATTTTCCAAACTGGGTGCAAGTAGCGTCTCGATCGGGTCAGGAGATCTGCCTAGATACGGTAAGTCGTTGTCATTACGATGTTATTGAGATAAACTGCTGCAAAAATAGAAAAAGTAAGGTTTCGTCAGTTTTGTATGCTGTTTTGCTAAGGGGTTCACCAGTAGCACGTTATAATTCCAACCTGTCACCAAATCGTCTAGTAATATTGTCCAACATCAATAAGTCACAAGTTTCATAAAGAGGTCCACTAATTAGGAAACGATCTCTGTATGACAAAAGCAGAGTGTTGTAGTAGAAAAAAGCAGAGAGTACAAAAAAAAGGAGCAAACCAAGATTCTTTATGATCTGCCGGACCGGTATCAAACTGTCTTATCTCTAAAAAGTCATTGTCCAAATGAAGAATTGCATTTATAGAATGAAATTCAGCGTCACCAAGGGACGCTGAAATCAAAACAAAATTTCAAAATCATTCGAAGCAGGTATATACAAGATTAATCTTTGGTGTAGCGTTGTCGCAGTTCAAATAGTTTATAAGCTACAATACTTCGAACATCAGCAAGAAAACCGCCTAGCTGTCCAGAACTCGAAGTCCATTCGAAGGTCGGGTTTAGTCCAAAAGTTTTTGGCCGCGGCGCAGAAGTCATAACACAGCTTTGAAACGTGTGGTTAAAATGCTTTTATCAACCATAACTATGCTTAAAAAATCTCTCACGCTAATTTAATTTGTTTGTTTTTAACTTGACCTCAATATACGGTAATTGTAATTGTAATTACATTTTATTCACCAAGTTGCCTTGGCCAAAAGACAGCGAAGGGGCCTTTCGGTCTTCGAGTCAAGCTGCCACCTGCCCATCTGTCTACCACACACGGCGGAGGCTTCACACTGTCCCTTTTAATGCTGAACGTCAAGCAGGGAAGCTGTGAATACCAATTTTTATAGTCTTTGGTTTGACTCGACTGGGAATCGAACCCGAATCTACCGCTTCAGTAGCAGACGCTCTATCCACTCGACTGATCGGTTAAAATCTGTTCTTAAAAAACTGCAATTAGTCGTAAACGCAACTCCGTTTAAAAAGTTTAATAATAATAATACTATTTTTAGCTCTTTCTCTTTTACTTGCGAGTTTTCAAATTGAACGATTGCACCCCTTTTTACTACAAAAAGTTTGGTTGGATACATAAGATGCGTTTACATTGGACGTGAAACAACCAAAATTTGACGTCATTGACAACTTGCAAAAGGTTTCAACGGGTCGCAAACTTCGCAAATGGTTGCTTAAGTTCACCCAAACAAAACTGCTTTTGAATGGTTGGCTTATTTTGAGCAAATGACGTAAGCGAACACTCTCGAAGGCGGCCAACCTTTGCATTGCTTCGCGTCGAGTCTAAACACACCTATAATCATAATTTTATTAAAACTTACCATTAGAAAGAGGAACATTTATGCTAGCAGCTGATAAAAATTGGTTTACTCTGCGAGTCCTTATTGAAGCTATGCTTTGTATAATCCAAGCAAGCATTCCGTAAAGCAACAACCGTCCCCGTAAACGATTTTTTATGTTAATTGTGAAAATGAGTCATTTCTATAACAAGAATACAAGCAAAATTTAGCCTTCAGCTACAATTTAATACAAAAAAGCATTTATAATTTAAACTTATTTCGGTACAAACCAAAAGCCTTAATTTGGCTGCTTTTTATGTTAAAAAATATTGCATGGGGTTGGGAACCTTTGGGAAGTTGTTGACTTTTGGGGCGCAAAACAGGGGGTTCATAAAACGACTAATTTTTAATCTTAGGGTAGCAACTAGCTGCAGATGTTGTATTTGGCAAAGTGAGTGCCGAGGAAATAAAATCTAAATTCAATCCTCTCTACACTTTAAAATGAATCTTATTTAAATGGCGCAGAAGCTACAATTACTGGTTTTTAGTTTTATGTTTTGTTGAAATGCGTAAGACTAGCTATATGTCTCGTAATTACTGAGCCCGGAAAAAACAAGGAATGTGAAATGGTATGCCCAACAAAATACTAGGACTTAATTACGTTGCGAAATTAGTAAAATGAACGTTGAACGGCGCAAACCGAAAAAAGATCTAAAATTTTTATACTTTTTATAAGATTTTGAAGAAAGTAATACGTCAAGTTTGCTTACCCGTATTTAATTTTATAACTTATAAAGCTTACACTTATTTTTTCATAAGAACAATTTTATGAAAACACAAGGCTCATTTTTGCTCAAAATTTAAGAATAATGCCAGCTTTAGACTGAAAAGAATAATTTAAGAATTCACAAGGTAACGCATTTGTTTGTAATCAGCAGGTTTCTTGGCCTCTTCTGCATTGCCGCACTTTCTTTTGTCTAAGAGCAATAACGATCTACAAAAGACATCTTTTAACCACGAAAGAATAAATTTGTGTCACTCTATTCTTCAACAAAGTTAGGGAGTAAGTAAACAAATGAAGCTGAAAATTTGAGAGTAGGCAGCCTTCATTAAAAATTTACTGGCTCTTATGAAAACAAAAAGTGTCTTTCATTGTGTCGATAAAATTGCAACGCTTGCTGCTGAGTACGTATTAAACATGTAAATTTTTATCAAAAAATGAAGATTTTTTTAAGTGTCAAAAACATTTTTTTTAGTTTGTACAGTTGATTGAATCGTAGATATATTTCAATAAAACGCAAAAAAAATTTTTTGTCATCTTTTAGTTAAAGGGGTAAAGCATCCAGCGAATTCCGATAATTTACAAGAGCTAAAATCGAAACACAATTTTTGAATGTTCTTGTTTAGGAGCTGCGGCTGGAAAGATAGTCTGCAAATGCATAAAGATATCCCTTTTAAAAAGTTTTTGAAATTGTGAATAATGTTTTCTCGGTCTGAACTTTCAGGAAAATAAAGAGAGACTGAATAACATTTACCCTTTCAGTAACATCACAAGCGTATTTATTTTTGGTGAACTTATGCCTGTCCAATATTGGTAAGCTTACTACTTTTTTTGGAAATTCAGGCTGGGAGAACAAACAAACTCAGGGTTTTGAAAAACATTTTTGGGGGAATATCTTTCTGTATTTGTTGAATATCTTCGTGACCGCATCCCCAAAATGAGAGCAAAACCTTTCAAAAACTAAGTTTCGATTTTAGCTATTTAAACTGCCAGCATTGGCTAGATGCTTCACTACCTTTAAATAGCCTCTAACTGCTAAATCTTTCTTCAAATAGCCTAAATTTGCAACCGCAAATATCCTTGCTAAAATAGCGGCCATACCTTAAAATTTTTGCTTAAAGAGTTAAGGGCTTAAACTTAAAGCTAAATTTTTCTGTGTCGGAAAATGTATCCGGCAACCGATGCGTCGAGTGACCCGATGTATTAGCTTCTAGTGGATCCTAGCCGCTGGAGACAATGAAGAACTGTCCAGGAGAATCCTTTTTTGTGATTTTGAAGATAGCTGGGAGCTGGGTAAACTACGTGATTTTTTGAAAATACAGTGTATAACCATTTAATGTCACCTGAAAGAAATATCACACATTTTTAGGCATTTTTAGGGCCATTTGAAAGAATTAGATTGTTAAAATAAAATATTCTTACTCTTTTCCTACTTTCTGGTTAAGTTTAAAACATGTTTAAAAGCATGCATATATGGGAGTTATCTTATTAGAAGATTTGCTGGGAGGGAGCTTTAGCCCTGTTAGGTTGCCTCGCACAGCTTTGAATGGTGTTGTTTATTCTCAATTTAACTAAGCCCAATAACTCTCTTGTAGTTAACCGTGTTCAATTTCTCCGTTTGACTGAAAGACAGTATTAACATACATTTGCACCATCCGAACTCCGGAAGTCTGCACGATATTCGTAAATGAGTCTATTTATTGGTGCGTAATACAATAATTCGTGATTGGATAAAATTTATTTATTGGAATTTGACACTTCATAGCCCAATTGGATAATTATCCGGAAATTCCAGATATTTCCAAATTTAAATCTACATTTTATTCAGGTAACAGAAATTGTGTTTTTAGACAATCTTCTGGTAAATTGTTAAAAATACCTAAAAAAATTTGGCAGTCTAGTCTGTTGAGGTATTTTTTTCATTTCATTTCACTGTATAAACAGTTTCATTTTTACAGTAGGTATATTTTTCGCAACATAGCTTGTGTTAGAGGAAGTAATCATCCCTATTTTACTCTTGTTTATTTTTGTGATAAATCCCTTCAGAAACCAACTTTTTACTTCAAATCCATTTGGCATTAAGTCAAATTTATTCACAAGTCAATCCTAAAAATTTGAATTAGGCAAGTTAGGAGAAGTTTTCAAATTTTGAGGATTTTCAAAGACACTTTCCAAAATCCGAGCAGTTTTTGGCCTCTAGCATAACTGACGTGAGGCAAATGCCTTCCTAGCAGCTCAGATGCGGGCCCCTTTCTAAAAATATGCCCTCTTCGGCTTTCATTGCTTTCAAAATTGATTTGTAAACTTCTTTTTATCTTAGTTAAGATTCTGCTGCTGCTACTTGTGTCTTGCAAAGTTTTGCAAGAGTGGTTTTTCAAAATATGGTACTTGCATAAGCAGTAAGTTAAGTTTGGTTAATACTGCAGCAGTATTCTTTTGTGCATGACCCAATTAAATTAACACAACTACAATTTATTTAAAAGAAAAACTGAAAAAGCAAAAGCTGATTTAAAAAGTAAGCCTTTATTTCACCGGAAATTTCTATCTAGTTTTTTTATTAATTTGGACTCAAATGTAACACAAATCAATAAATATTGGGCTGGTTTTAAAAACATCTTTTGCAACTGGTTCTGAAGATGAAGTGGAATCCAAACCTTTTTTACAATGTAAAGAAAACTCTCATTAATCTGAGTTGCACAAAAAGTACCAGAATAGTTTTTCGGAAGAGACACCAAAATTTATCTAATTTTTTTTATTCTGATCCAAATTTTACCCAACCTCGAATTTTTACTCTAAACCTAACCCAAAACCTAATCCTGACCCAAAACCTAACTTAAACCTCAATCTTAACTCTTAAATCAGTAAACGAAAAATGTGTGGATGAATATTTCTTGTTTTGGATTAATTCTCTTAATTTAGAAATTTTTGATGAAATTGTCACTTCCTATTTTTTTCTTCTATGTTATCTCGGAAGGCATACAAAGAAGCATACGAGATTTGCTGTTATTGTTTTGCTTAGGGTGTAAACTCAAGGCCAAAATTTGACTGTGCTTTACAGCACAACCATTGATCAATTTTTGTAAAAAAAGAAACATTGAACTTAGAAATTTCAAACCCTTGATCGATTACAGTTATCAGTAATATGCAGAACTCTCCTTGAAATAAGGAGAGGCAGATGGGGGAGTTCCCTCTAAACTGGCCGCCAAAAATCAGAAACTATTTAAAGTTTAATCAGAATGCATCTAATTTTCAGATCGGTAGATTTAGAAGAAAGATAAAAACTGACAAAGTTTGGGAATATCACAATGGGGGTCGTCTTCTTACCGACCATCCAAAATATAAAATTCTCAGTTGCTTGAGCTAAAAAACTAAAACAACTCTCAGGAAAGGTATTGCACGTTTAAATGAAAGAAAAGATGATAATATTCGGAGGGGCCAAGTTAGAAAGGTAATCTTTTGGAAATCGCTTTGTTGGAGTAGCCTTTCCATTGAGATGGACTGGTGATCCAGCCAGACAAAACGCTATTTCGCAAACAGAACCAAAAAAAAAAGTGCTTTGCGTTTGTGTGGTTGGAAAGATGCAAAGTGCTCGGTTCATACGCACAAACGAGTTCCAAAATGGAATGTTTTAAGAATTCTCGCCAAATAGGGTTTGTACAACTTTCTATTGAAAACAGATACCATGTTCTGTCCAAATGTATGTGTATCTCCATTGCAATAGCATCTATTTGTTAGTTAGGCTAGTTACTGTTCGATAGAAGGCATTGCAATATTCAGTGGGTCCAATCAGGCAGCTGCCGAAACCGTGTGCGTTGTTTTTTTTCGTATCAGCATTGTGGCACTGACCGGTGGCAAAGGTTTAGTTTACAGAATTTGTTTCTGTGGCTCAGGCAAATGGTTATTTACGTTCATCCATTGCTGAAAGTTTTCAACAACTAATGTATCAGTGTCTTCAGTTTTGCAGTTTTCATATTGCGGATTTTGTTTTGGATAAGCACACTTTCCGCCTATTTTATAAAGGTACAATACAACCTTAACAGAAAAAGTGGTTGAATCCTTGATAAAGTTTCTGAAAAGCATGGTGTTTACTTGGACAGCGGTGTCAATTTTAATGCAAATATCATTGTTTAGACTATTTATCTACGCCATTTTCAAGCAAGCGCAGTGGAGTGATCAACAAAATAACCCTAATCTGATGAGAAGAGTCAAGAAAGCAGTTGTCTTTACATCAATTTGTCTCGAAACTGATATTGGAACGATTGTAGTTTATTCCTTTTTTGCGATTGGATGTGTTGTAAATAGTGTCAAATGGGTGTACGGTATAAACTTGTAAATCAATTATTTGATAACAATTAGTTGTTTTGGTCACTGGAAGAAGTTGATGTGGCCGTGGAATGTGAAATGTTTAAGAGCTTTTTGTGCAGAGTCTGACTTCGATAAAACTATTCTTGCTGCATCGTTTGCTGCATCGTTTTCTGCATCTCAAAACCAGAGTCAATTAACAACAATAACTTGAAGTGTGTTGTTGAGGGGTTACCAGGACTAATCATTTATATTGTACATGTATTGTTTGTGTTGATTATATTTTAATATGCCTTGTTTAAAAGGAATCCAAAGCATAGTTATTTCATTACCACCAGTCAACATTCGAAGTTCCTGGTTAAAGCAGTCATTAATTAATGCTGGTTTTGATCAATTTCCAAATCTATACGAATTGTTTTGACTCGCGGTTCCGTAACAGTAAGATTAAAATTCCAACTCTCGACTCCGCTTCCCCAGCTGTTCCTAAAAGTTTACTCCAGCAAAATATTGCTAGACCAAGCGCTTAGGTTGACAATTCCTACTAGATTTGTTGACAAATTATGCTTACTTAAAAACGTCTTAATAGGCAGTGTTTTACAGGCTGGTGAACTTCGGGAATAAAATTGATAGTTTTTTGAGCCAATGTATTAGTTAACGATGAAGCAAACAGCAAAACCGATAACTCGCTGATTGTCATGACTGTTATTGATGCATCTCACCCGTAAAGTGGTTAACAATCAGGATAGATTTAATGATTAATACAACATTGATTTAATATGAAATTTAACAACAAAAGTCAAAAATCATTGAACGCTATTATGCTTCCACTAACTTTTGGTTTGAAACAATAATTAATGTCGACTGTTAGCTGTAATTCATCGCTGCACCATGATTATTATTATTGCAATATTTTGCATGTGCGTGACTAAATAGGAAGTGTTACTGTAATACGCTAAACCTGGTTTCCTTTTGACTGAATGATTGTTTTTTTTTCTAATTGTGTGATGTTGTATTCACTATGGACCCTGTGAGTCTGAAATAAACATTGAATATTAATAATAGTAATGGAACTAAGCTTTCTATCAATCAGGAACAATCGGTGACGAAATAGTTTAGGTATCCACTAAGTACTATCATAATTTATTATCAATCTATGCATATAACAAAGATATTTCCAGTCACCTCATACAACTACACCTTATAGAGTATCACTCAAATTTAATTGATCTGGTTTTGGGTTTCTAACTTTATCATTTGAGAGATATTAATTTTACATTAAACTTTTGGTTTCCAGTCATATATTTGATGTTTGAATGATATGAAAATTATGTGAAAAACCAAAAAAAAAAAAAACTATAAACGAGCTAAATCTTGAGCGGAGAAGTCCCGAATTGAACCATTCGAGATTTTATCCATTTGGAATTTTGTCCTTTTCAGGAATTGAGTTTTTGGGAATTTTTCCGATCAGACTTTTGTTCAATTCATGATGATGGTCACTGAGAGATTTTGTTCAATAATTATAAAATTTTTGTTCATTCAAGATTTTGTCCGATTCGGGATTTTGTCCATTTGAATCGTTCCCATCGATCGGGATTTTATCTTCTTAGCTTTAACTTTATTTATTTATTATTATTTTATTCACTAATTCAACTATAAAAAACAATAAAAGGTTAAAAGCACAATAGTTTGTTTCGTCTTATGGATTCCTCAGGTGATAATCTGTAAAAGTATTATGTGCCTTAAACGTAAAAATTCTCTTGAAAGCTAAGCTGCATAATATAGGACAACCTGGTAAGCTAAAACACTACTACAACTGCAAGCTGCAAAATTGTCGCGTTGAAATGCCACACCGATTAAAAACGTCGGTTAAAAACATCGTTAAAAACAATAAAAATGGTGTAACACGTTCTTCAGCATGTATTTGTTTTTATGCCTACTGTACATTTCCCCGTAAGCTCTGATCTTTTGTTGAACGCACTTACAGTAGTATGTTTGTCAGCTAAAATAATATTGCGAGTTTCTCAGTCAGATATAAATTGCGACACCGAGATCCGGGTTGGTAAGCAGCGGCTCGATATGCAATAGATTATTTGACTGCAGGCTCATGGACAGAATCTTCAGCATTTCAAAATGCTATTGAGAGTTCCGTCTCACTTCGTTCCTCTCGATATCTACAGGAATGAGCTTGTGACTGTAATAACGGGTCTTAAATTTGGTTTCGGTTCACTCTATCTAATGTTTGGAGGTGTCGCTAGATGTAATCGAGGCTTTGTACATGACAGTCTTTTCGCTGCATTCTCCATTGAGAGGGCAATTCGCCGAGTTGCGGCAGCTGCGAAGAGGAATAATGGTTTTTGGTTCCTGTTTTTTACTTTTTACTGTTCCTGTTTTTGTTGTGGCTAGACATAGTTGTAGTCATGTTGGGCATGCAACTGTTGCTGACTTTTAGGTTATTGCGGTTGTATACTTTCCGTAGACGGTGGTGAGGGGAGGTTCTTATCGACAAACTTTAGGAATTCTTTGTCGATTCTGTTCTTAACATTTTCGCTAAAGGTTGGATTAAACCATAATATACTGCGCTTGCGATTTCTTTTTTCGTTCGCAGGTATCTGTAGCATGGTGGTCGTAAATAAGTCATCCACGGTAACCAATTGTCTTCACGGCGATGTTGTATGGTGTGGCGGCCTTTGCAAATTCCTCACGGTTACAAGATAGCTCAGCTAACCGCTTAGATCACATGCTGGGCATTTGTTTTTTTTTATCATTGGCGGATGATTGGATCCCGTATTGACGAAGACGAGAGGCTGGTCGTTAGGTTAACGATAAGGCCAGTACTTTCCAGATTTTAAGTTGAATGTGACATCCAGGAAGTCGGTTTGAATGAAGCCTAATTCTGCTGTAAAATGCAGATTGTGGTCCTTGAAGAGCTTTTTGATTTTCTTTCTAATTTGATTCGTTTGGGGACCTGAAGTTGCTTAAAGGATTACCGAGCCATCATCCCTGTTGAGGCGAATATTCATTTTGTCTCCAATGACAGACGATAGATGATGCAGCTTGTAGAGGCCCACTAATTCGCACACTTCAGCGTCATCAAAAGAGCCCATAGCGACATCAAAATGGGGACTGCAGCTTTTTTAGACCAGGCACAATCGCTTGAAAACAAAATGGATTGAACGCAGTCCATGATAATGTTCGTAGTTAGTTCATCAACCTCAACATAGTTCTGTGCAAATTTGAGTGATTTTGGAAGTAGATATTCTGTGATAGGTGGATAACAGTCCACGATTTCAAACTTAACAGTTTGCAATTGTCCTTGGGAGGAATTTTCTGGAACCATAAAGTTACTGCCTGGGAATTTCGCTATTGCATGAAGCCGGTTGAGGATCGAATAGAAGAGTTGCTTCGATCGAGTAATTTCTCACTAATGATTCCAATCTCATATTTGTTGAGATTAATTATTGGTTGGATGTTCACGTGGCAATTCTTCAAGCAACTTAAGGTCTCGAAACAGATCAAATATGAATGAAAATCTAGAAGCTCTTCAAGAACCACAATTTACAATTTACAAGAGAATTAGGCCTCATTTTGTCCGACCTTCTGGATGTCACATTCAACTTAAAATCTGGGAAGTACTGGCCTTATGTACGGTGTATTATAGTGTAGTATATTCTTATTTACAATATTCCGTGATTTGCTGAGCTATACGACTAAAACTATTTTACATAAGTTGCAAGTAAAACAAAATCATATTGTCAGAATCATTTTCTGTAACATGAAAATAAAAACCAAGTTAAAACCATTTTATAAAAAATTAAAATTTCTGAATGTTGAAGGTGTATTTAAAATAGAAACTGCTAAATTCATGATGAAACTTTATACTAACAAACTGTTTGATAAATTTACAAAAAAATTTGATAAAGTAGCCTCTATGCACTCGTATTTAACGCGTAGTTTAAGCTCCAATGATTTTTTCGTACCTAGATCTTACGACAAAACAAACCAGTCAATATGAATAACGGGTGGCAAAATATTGAATGACCTCCAAAGTGAATTAAAAGACAAGGTTGATAATACTAGTCATAGAAAGATGTCTACACAGCAAACGTTGTAAATAAAGCATTCCAATTCTACCAAATTTTTACTCTGATAAGTATTTTGTTTGTTAGTTTTACCTCGATTGAACTGTTGTTAGCTTTACTGCAGTTATTTATTTATACTTTATACCGCTGTGAAATTCATTTCTTGAAAATTATTAGGCCTTGTTTTAGTAATTTTTGCAATAAGTCTACTTTTTTCTATGGGTAAATTGAAATGACTTTTGAAGTAAGTTTTGTCACCTTGGATTTGGAAGAAGAGGAGTCGCAGACTCGGCGACAGGCGAGTTACGCTTGCTACATGGTTTTTCCCGACTCCTCTATGACCTAAATGCAGCAATCGGTTTGTAATTTTTTATGAGTCCATTTGTTATTTTTTTGTCTCAACTATTTTTGAAAATATCTGATTTGTATTTTAGTTCAAAATATAAACTCTTTCTCTTATCGTTAACCTAACGACCAGCCTCTCGTCTTCGTCAATACGGGATCCAATCATCCGCCAATGATAAAAAAAAACAAATGCCCAGCATGTGGTCTAAGCGGTTAGCTGAGCTATCTTGTAACCGTGAGGAATTTGCAAAGGCCGCCACACCATACAACATCGCCGTGAAGACAATTGGTTACCGTGGATGACTTATTTACGACCACCATGCTACAGATACCTGCGAACGAAAAAAGAAATCGCAAGCGCAGTATATTATGGTTTAATCCAACCTTTAGCGAAAATGTTAAGAACAGAATCGACAAAGAATTCCTAAAGTTTGTCGATAAGAACCTCCCCTCACCACCGTCTACGGAAAGTATACAACCGCAATAACCTAAAAGTCAGCAACAGTTGCATGCCCAACATGACTACAACTATGTCTAGCCACAACAAAAACAGGAACAGTAAAAAGTAAAAAACAGGAACCAAAAACCATTATTCCTCTTCGCAGCTGCCGCAACTCGGCGAATTGCCCTCTCAATGGAGAATGCAGCGAAAAGACTGTCATGTACAAAGCCTCGATTACATCTGGCGAACCCCCTGGGATGAACTCACACACCCCCTGGGGTTTATGCACCCTAGTTACGGAGTCCCGGGCTTACAGCGATATCACATTCCGGTTTCAATTACGAATAGTGGTCGGAACGCCACCAATATTCTCATAAACTCAGTGCCAATTTTTACATCTTGAAAGCAACTTGTTATATCTTTACAGCTTTTTGCATTTTTTATTGCTATTTCTCCGGGTCAACCGAGGACGTAACTAAGGCAAGTTGTATTTTTCTTTGCAAAGTCAGAACTTGTTTAATGTGTCGAAAATTTTCCTAACAACATGCTGTTTATGCTTACCACACTGTTTATAACAGTAAGGAAACCGCGAGCAAAAACTATTGTTTACTGTCCTAACGGTATCTCCTCCAAATTAGTATGACGAATATAATTCTTTGATGAGTGATTTGTAATCGCCGATAAAACCCATTGAATAATCGCAGCTATTTATATAGTCCTGTCAGGCCCTTTTCCAATTCATTTTTATTCAGAGTTCAGTTTCGTTCAAGCCGAGAGCAATTTCAGATTTTTGTTAGTCTATCTTCTTTATTTAGTTAAGTTATTCACTGGCTAAGGGTATTTATTATACGTTTAGCTTCCCTTGTTCAGTACAACTTTCAATGCAAACAAGTCAGAAATAAAGTTTGCAGCACAAAACCGAAATTCCCTTTATTCGCCTCTTACCCTGAATACAGCTATAGGCTACTGATTGGCCTCTGCTTTTTCACAGCAGTTGCCGCTCCATTCTACGAAGTTCGAGCCAAAGATTAAAACCGCGTTTGTGGTGACCTGGCAGCCTAGTTGCGTCAGGGCGATATACTGGGGTCCAGCCTAAGCAGGAGCCCCTTAGTAGACCTTACCTCTGTGGTGACCTGACAGACGCCATTGTATCAGGGCCAAATAGCATTAGATATCAGCAAAATGAAAACTTGTTTTTTCAGTTTGTTTTTAATGCTTGGAGAACCCCAAATAATTTTGATAGGCAGTTTATTACAATAGGTTTTTTATATGAAATCAAATCTTTCCTTATACTTGCTGTATTACGCCCAAGCGTATAACGACAGTAGTTGACTGTATTATACCCAAGCGTGTCCGAGTCATTGCGCCCGGGCAAAACAGCTTCATTCGAAGAAAAGTTGCCGCGGTGGCAAGCCGTTGACAGAATTGTGTCCGATTTGACCAATAGCATTTTAAAAGTACCAGTAATAGAAGTTTCCATGGCCTTATTGTAGAAACAAGGCACTGGAGGACAAAAAAAGACATCCCCGTAAAACTATTAAACATTCCACAAGACCTCTAGTCTCTAAAACATCAAAAAAAGGATCAAAATAAAGTGAAAAACAAAAAAAAATTCAGCAATAGTAAACACTAAATATAGTGTGAAGTCAATTGACGTTAACAAATGAGAGAAATGTATGTTTTTGCTGCCTTCTTTGCCAGCTTTCTCTCACAGTCTCACCGATTACGACCTATAACTTACAGCATTCTAAAAGTACCGGTACAGAAGTTTCCATGGTCTTTTTGCAGAGAAAGGGCATTAAAGGACAAAAAAGGTATCCTCGTAAAGCAATTAAACATCACACAAGACCTCTAGTCTTTACAACATTTTTTCAAATAAAAGAATTTTTTAGCACTTGTAAACACTAAATTACTGTAGGTCTGAAGCCAATTTACACTCGCGAGTGAGAAGAATGTATGTTTTCGCTAGCTTCCGCCCCAGTTTCCTCTCACAGTCCCACCGATTGTGAACTATACCTTGGTGCCTCCCGACCTTAAATTAGCCCTGTTAGTGTTCTGACCAAATGATCCCAAAATGCCCTGACAAAAAAACAGCAATCGAAGCGACTTTGCGTTCTTCGAGTCAAACTTCCACCTGCCCATTTGTCTGCCACACCTGATGGTGGCTCCATTACTTTACTCTTTTAAACACAGCAAGTGGTTAAATACTAATTTCATAGTTTTGATTTAACAGCACCGGGAATCAAACCACATTCCACTGTTTCAATAGAAGACTCTCAATCCACTAGACCAATGATCAATTCCAAGATTAGTTCAACGGCGATAGATCAGTTTATAGAGCGACGAGTTAATGATCAAAAGACTGCTAAAACGAGGTTTGATTTCCGAACGGGTACTGCGTCGTTGTGTCTTAAGAAAGACACTTTATGCTTTTTTTTAAATTCTAGTTGGGCTCCGAGCAGTTTTTTTATTGAGGTGGACTGGCGGTCCAGCTCGTCAAAAAATTGTTTTGCAAACGGAACCTGAAAAAGGGTGCTCTGCGTTTGTGTGGTTTGACAGACGCAAAGTACTTGGTTTCTACGCATGAACGAACGAGTTTCAAGTTGAAATATTTTTAGATTTTATCCTTTTCGAGATCTTTGAAGCATCTTTGTGTTGTTAAATCATTGATTTCTTTTGAAGTTCATGGCAAATGTTACGGAATGCACTGGTTTGGAATTCAAACTGGAGTATTGGATTAGTAACATTGCAATTTGTAGCCTTGTTACGCCTTTCTTTGTCTACATTTTGCTTGCTTTGGTGTATCACGAAATAAGGGTAGAAAAACCTCGTCAAATCGGATTTTTACAACTTTCCATTGAAGAAAGATACAGTGTCCTATCCAAGTATACATGTATCTTCGTTGTAATTGCTTCTTTACTTCTATTTGTTAGCTTAGTTGGTAAATGGTCGGTAGAAGGCATTGCAATATTTAATGGGTCCAATTTGACTGGTGCTGCTGAAACCGTGTGCGTTGTTTTCGATCCTATCACCAATGTTGCCGTTACCGGTGGCAATGGTTTAGTTTATTTGTTTCTGTGGCTCAGACAAAGGGTTATTTACGTTCATCCATCGCTGAAAGTGCTTAACAACAAATGCGTCAGTGCCTTCAGTTTTGTGGTTTTGATTTTGTGGATTTTGTTCTGGATAAGTTTACTGATCGCCTATTTTATGAAGGTACATTACCATCTCAACAGAAAAAGTGGCTGTATCATTGACAATGATTCTGTACAGCCTTACAGCAAAATGGTGTTTACTTGGACAGCGGTGTCAATTTTAATGCAAATATCATTGTTAAGCTTATTCATCTACCCCATCCTTAAGCAAGCACAGTGGAGAGATCAACAAATTACCTTCATTCTGATGCGAAGAGTCAAGAAAGCAGTTGTATTTTCATCAATTTGTCTTGGAACTGATATTGTAACGATTGTAGTTTATTCATTTTTTGCAACTGACTGTTTTGCAAATAGCGCATTATGGGTTTACAGTATAAACTTGTTAATCAATCTTTTGCTAACAATTGGTTGTTTTGATCACTGGAAGAAGTTGTTGTGGCCGTGGAATGTAAAATGTTGCGAAGTTGTTCGTGCAAAGTCCGATTCCGATACAACTACTCGAGCAGCATCGTTTTCTGCATCTCAAAACCAGAGTCAATTAACAACAATCGCTTAAAATGCTCAATTGAGTGGTTATCAGGACAAATCATTTACGTTGTATATGTATTGTTTGTGTTGGTTCTACTTTAATTACATGTCTAGTTTGAAACTAATCAAAAGCATTGTTAGTTCATTATAACCAGTCAACAATTGATGTCTCTAGCAAAAGTGGTAAATAATTAGTGCTGATTTTGATCGACTTTTAAATCAACACGAGCTGTTTTTTACTCGCGATTCAGTGACAACAGTGAGAATAAAATTCCAACTCTCGACTCCGCCTCCCCAGCTCTCTTTCTGAATGTTTTCTCCTGCGGAACAGCGCTTTACCAGGCGTTCCAGGTTGACAACTTCAACTAGACTTGTTGACATATTATGCTAACTGTTACTTTAAAACGTCTTAATAGGCAGTATTTCAAAGACTGAACTTTGGATTTAAAATTACATTTTTTTGAACCGATGCATTAGTTAACAATGAAGTAGACAGTAAAACCGATAATATTAACTCGCTGATTATCATGACTATTATTGTTGCATTTTGCCCGTAAAGTGGTTGGCAATTTGCATGGATTTAATGATTGATGCCACATTAATTTAATAAGGAGTTGAATAATAAAGTCAAACTTCATTGAACCCTATTATGCTTCCACTAACTTTTTGCTGGAAACAACTATAATGTCTTTTTATTAACCGTGATTCATCGCTACACCATTATTATTATTGCATCATTTCGTATGTGTATGATTAAAAAGGAAGTTTTACTGTAATAGGCTAAACGTAATTTCCGCTTCACTGAATGATAGTTTTTTTTTTATTATTTGGTGATGTTTGTGTTGTGGACCCAGTGAGTCTGAAATAAACATTGAATAGAAATAGTGTAATAGTAATGAAACAAAGCTTTCTATCAATCAGTGACAATCGGTGACGAAATAGTTTAGGTATTCACAAATCACTATTATATTTTGTCATCAGTTCATGCAGTCAATCGAGTTCAATTGGCCAGGGTTTTGGGTTTCTATAACTCAACCATTTGAGAGATTTTAATTTTTAAGTTGAACTTTTGGTTACCAGTCTAAAATTTGATGTATGAATGATTCTCATAATTAAGTCGCCTGATATGTTGCCGTGTGTTAAAAAGTTAAGACGCGCGATAGTTGTTGCCTATGTGAAAGAGGCCTTTAAATTGCTTACATCAGATTATACTTAATGAGATTCTCAAATTAGATTATGAGATCTCAATCAAAAACTTTTTACTGAATTAAAAAGTATTTCTCGTAACTTAAATTTTGGTTAATCAGAATACTTATGCATAATTATTTCTTTTCATATTACGTTGCATAATAACTTAATCAGTACATGCAATACGCCAGCTAACAAATAAAAACTGTATAAAACCAATTCCAGGCACTGATCTATGAGGTGTACGTACTACTAAACCGGAATATATAAGCTTCGATTATCGGTCGGGTAACTTGACTGAAAATTATTAGTAATGAGTTTCCCAGCTTCGTTTTCGATATCAAAAGTATGACGCCTCAACCGTGTGTGGTAGACCAGAGATAGAACCGCTCAGGATTTCCCGACCCGACGGGTAAATTCCAAAATCTACGCCGCTAAACCAGCCGGTGAATCGGTTTCTGACCGGCCCGGTCGACCGGTTTTTTACAGAAGGTTTTTATTCACTGTTCAATTCTTCCAATAAAATTTTTTCAAAAAGAAGAGCCATGGGTGAGGTATTAAAATTACTGACTCCGTACGGGGCTCTCAGAAAAAATGCCAAACAATTTTTGTTTTTTTTTTTGCAAAAAACACTCATTTTTAAGACCTTTTTAGGTTAAATTTCGGTTTGAAAGACCTGTTTTAAGCAGCGCAAAACGTGCACAAATTAAACATACAAAGAACTGTAGCGCACAAGCTAAATTATTAGACGTTCTTTCTAATGATATTATGCATAAGGCCAAGAAAAGAATTTTTTAGCTATTGGTGAAAAATTGTTTGCGATTTGCCGAGTAGCAAACATTAACTGTAATGACATTGGCTAGAAAACCTTCGAAATATAATGTGCCCCAGCAGTTTGTAGAAATGCTACTTCAGAACAAGCCATGGCTAGTTAGAGAAAAAAAAAGAGCAATAATTTCTTGCCCAGTGTAAAGTGTGGTAAATTTAACTAGAAAAAACTTTCCAAAGCGGCAAGATTTTAGCATGTACTAAAAAATATGAAACCAGTGCCACTTCTACTCTCAAGCTGATTAAAATGATGCTAAAATGCCAGGTAGCGTAAGCCTCTTCTACATGCATGCTTTATTATAATTTGATCAGGCAATTTTAACGTATATTTTGCACTGTTTTTCTTTGTGTCGTGGCCCAAAGGGGGGGGGGGGAGACGGGGAGACATGCACAATGCCCCCCCTTAAATACACCCCTGGATGTGCATGTCTTAATGGTCACAGCATACTAGTCACAGGTTGAAACCATTTAACAAGTGTTTTCAAAAGGTGTGGTTTGTTAATACTGTTTTTTATAAAAAGTTTCATTTATGATAAAATATAGATGTATATTTTGGTTGGTGCTTAGATGTTCTTTAGTTGTAAGAAAGAAGAATTTGACCGGTGTTTCAACCGGCTTGACCGGCCGGTCAAAGAATCTCGACGCGACCGGTAACCCGACAGGCAGGTCGACCTGCCCGGTGCCATTCGACCTGACCGGTTTTGGTGTCTGTGGTAGACACCAAACGGGTCAAAATATGATCAAGTTAGCTAAAATAGCTCTTTCTTTGTAGACAATTATTCGTCCTACTCTGAATTTTTTGATAAGAGCACCTATTTTAAAAGCAATTATTTCAACTAGATAGCAAACAACCGTGATCTTTTTTTATTGTACTTTAACGTCAGAAACATACAAAAGAATGGCGACAAACTATCAACATTTTTCTTAGCACTGAAGTTTTGAAAATATCTGAAACAAAGCTTAAAACAAACCACGTAACAGTCTACATAGACCTACAAGGCTAATTTTTTATCCGCAAAGATAGCTCAAATAAGAACTCCGAGAAAGTAGGTTTTTCATAAAAGAAAATTTACAATACAAAATTTTAACAAATATTGAAATTGATTTGGATTATGTAGAAGACTTGTGGACAGAAATTACTGTAAAACTTTCTGCGGTACAGTGATTCTGTTTACACACATCCCACCAACACAGTTGAAACTCACGAACGATTTTCTGCCAAACTCCATGATATGTTTATGATCTTAATTGAAATAACCAGAGTGCTATTTATGCTGTTGGTGACTACAATATTGACCTAACGAAAATACGGATAAATGACAATGTCGGAATGCTTGTAAACAACATGATTAGCTCTCCTTGTAAATGTGCAATGGATTTGCCTACTCAAATTATTGCAGATCACTCAAAAACACTTCTACTGTGGATCAAATACCGGTACGTTAAGAGTTTTTGCAATAATGAATCCTACGTAAACGGAGTAATTATTTCAGACTTAAGTAATCATTATGGAACATTAATCGCTACCTCTGCAAAGAAAGCTGAAGCAAAATTACCAAAAATTTTAAGCATTTCGGACATGACAAAAATCGATCTGGATACTTTTCTAAATGTTCTAAACAAGGAATCGTCCCAACTTACTTTAACGCACAACATTCATGCAGGCGCGTAGCCAGGATTTGGAAAAGGGGGGGGCTATTTTGAAAGAGTGAGAAGTGTGGAAACGACCTTGACTCGAATTTTCATTGACCTTAAATCAGTTTCAGACGGTTTGTCAAAATTTGAGACGAAATATTTCGAAAAGATCGAAAATTAAAACGTTTTTTCCGCCCAAAATCAAGTGATCTCCAAAAAAAAAAAAAAAAAAAAAAAAAAAAAGGTCATCGCCAAAATTCAGAGTGATTTTTCGGCCGAAATCCAAAATTCTAACGTTTTTTCCAAAATCAAAATCAAAAAATTCCAAAACAGAGTGATTTTTCGGCCAAATTTCTAACGTTATTTATAACGTTATTTCTAACGTTAACTAAGAAATCCAAAATTCTAACGTTTTTTCCGCCCAAAATCAAGTGATCTCCAAAAAAAAAAAAAAAAAAAAAAAAAAAAGGTTTTCGCCAAAATTCAAGGCGATTTTTCTTCCAAAATTTCGCAAGTTCAAACGTTTCAGGGGGGGCTCTTTTCGCATGGGGGGGGCTATTTTCAATTTTTCACACATAATCGGCCTCAAAAGCACAAAAAACATGCGATTTTGCATACTTCACAAGCCAATGGGGGGGGCTCGAGCCCCCCCCGCCCCCCCCCTGGCTACGCTACTGCATTCATGTAAACTACCAATTTGAAACTTTTCTTAACATTTTCAGCAAGGTAGTAGATAAACATGGTTCCATGAGAAAATCCTCACGCAAAGAAAAACGTCTTCATGCAAAACCATTACTAACCCGAAGGCTATTAAAATCAATACAAGGCAAATAAATTATTTTCAATAAACCACTCAAAAATTACAATGATAATTTGCTCAAAAATTAAAAAAAGTTATCGCAATACTCTCAATAGAACAATCAAAGCACCCAAAAAAAAACTACAAAAAGTAGGTTGCAGGAAACAAAAATAACTCATCGGATTTACGGAAAATAATAAAAGAAATTGCAAATTTCAAAAGCAAAAAGAAAACAATACTGATAAAGTGCCAAAAACAAGCTATTGAGAGTACCTTTTCTAAAAAAACATGCAGATTAAACTTCAGCTCGTTATACGTCAAGGAAGGAGATTTGTAGTTTTACTAACTTCGGTAGTTTGGTAAAAAATACTGGTATATGGAAGTTTACGTGTCGAAACGGCAGCTTTCTAAACGACTAAAGCAACTTTGATCGCATGACCGTGGTTTTATTCTCACCATGGTCTTTTTGTTATATCGTTGGTTAAGGCGCTCTACAGTCTTTATCTAAAAAAAGCAGCAAGTTAACACGAAGAGCCTACCGGTTTTTAAAAAATTACACAAACGTAAATTCTTTGTGATAAATTTGAATAAAGTTATATTTAATCTATAGTTTCAATTTTTTTTTGGATACCCCTGTTTAGTGAATTAAAATAATACTAATTTTGCAACAACACATACAAATGACCATTAAATATGCCATTACTGTGCATTCTCTTTGTGATTAGACAAATTTTGTTTTCTATTCAAACTTCAGACCTTTCTATTTATCAAACGTTTCTCAAAATTTCTTTACTTTTCATTTCAAATAATAAAGGACGAAATACGTAGCTTGAAGAAAAACAAGAAACATTTATCGCAGGGTAAATGGGCACAATTAAGATCATCTAAGATTATTTAAGAAGTAAATGCACATTAAGGTCATCAAAGCCGAATTTTTTTTTTGAACTTCACCAGCTTTGAGTTGTCCATTTTGCTGCAATAACACGAGATCGAGGTCAGAGACGCCCCTGAAATTGGCAAGTACTGTAGTACCCGATCAACACAACCAGTTTCATATTTACTTTCTGTCCGAAATTCAGTTTCTACAGTACGTCAGTCTGTTTTTAAGTCATAAACAAAACAATAAACTTTGTCTATACACACACGTACCAAATAGCGCGCGTTGAAACAAAGGAACTTTCTGTCATACAAGGTTTAAATGAAGGACTATTGGACATATCAACTTTAGCCAACTAACATCCGTCATGGAAGTGGCTTTTAATACGCAAAGATATTAACCATACAATTAGAAAGTTTTCATGAATACGAGATAATCAATTTTTGACACAGCAAGGTAACAACGCTACGTACTGAATATAGAGGGTGATTGAAAAATTTCAACCTATTTTGAAATAACTCTTTTTTGTTTCTGAAATTGAATTCCTACAATGAATAAAATTCTATGCAATTAGTTAATTTCTTCGCAGCAATTTCAAATGTCTACTCCATAGAAACTAATGTAAAATCATTTGAGAATTTTACAGAGCACGTCATATAGCAAACAATTTTCGCGTTTTGCTTCAAAAGGAAATGAAAGAAAAAGCTTGTTTTTTCTGTTTACAAGGGAATGTTTTTTTGCAATTTTTTTAATATAAATTGGCTAGACCAGACTTCGGCCTTAAAACATTGATGCAAATTTCATCGATCGTTGTATAATGCATAATCGCTTTGCTCTTCAGCTCTATTTCTGCTTCAGTAAACACTTTTTACTTGGTTCAAGTTTCGTTTGCTGCATCATAAAATTATAAATAGCAACCTTTCTCAACTTGAACGACTGCCAAAGAATTCCGTATGTCTGAGCATAAAGAGCCTATACGATCTGAGTAACAGTAATTAATTTTAGAGTGCATGACAACACTGCACTGTGGACAGCTGTTAAAATTTTATCATTTCGAACAATAAGAAAAATTTTAATTCAAAGGAACAGCCTTTTTTATTGATTCTCAAATAATTTCTAAACTCAGGCTTTATTGCTTTTAATTTGTTCTTAAGTTTTGAGCAAAAACGAGTCTCTAATAATTTTAATAAAATTGTTCCCATAAATGAAGTATCTCTTTTTTACATATGAACGATTAAATTTTATGTTAAGACCGGCTGTTTTTAATTTTTTACAAAATTTCAGCCTCAGTTGTCTTTAATTTGTTTTTAAATAAATGCTGGTAAACTTTAAAGCATTGGAGAATAAAGTGGCACAAATTTATTCCAACATTTTTAAAAGCTGTTTTGTGTTATTGATCATAATTATTGTAAAACACGTAGTACACTTTTTTTTTAAGAACACGAGGATCATTTTTGCTCAAAATTTAAAAACAAAATTAACATTTAAAACAATGTCAGTCTCAACATCACCAAACTTACACGGGCCAGTTGAATGAATTTCTACGTAATCAGCAGAGTTTTCTGTATGGGTTTTTCCTGCATTCCCGTTTTTGATTTGTCCAGGAGCGGTTCGTAATGAAACTGAAATAAATGCAGCATACCCTGCACCTGGTCGTTTCTTTTTTTTCTTTTTTTTATTAATACTTTTTTCTTTTTTATTTTTGGAGAAAATTATTAAAATTGATGTGGTGACCAGTAACTAATCTATCCAATCAAATTAAGAACAAATTAAGAGCAAAATAACCACTTCGGTCACCACATGTACAATTGCACAATTTTTCGGCGTTGTTTTTCTCGTCCAGCTCTAATAGTAGAGCATTTGAGTAATTAATAGTACAATTGTACTGATAACACTATCACGTGACAGCAGTTATGGCTTCAAGCGTGCAGCGTTAAAACAATAGTCAACCGTCAAACACGATGGCTGCCAACATGCTTGCGGCAAGTGAAAGTAAGCAAAATAAGTTTGAAAATACGTCAAAACCAAATAAGTTAATAAACAATTAAGCTTAAATTTTGAATTAGTTATTCTTTGAAATTGTGAAGATAGTATTTTTGTTTCGATTTTTGACATAAATTAGCCTACAGAATTTTTTGATCAAAACCATGTACAATTGTACGTTTCGTGTCTCAAAGTAGATTAAGCAGCAAAATCTAACGAAAGTGATTTATTTTTGGCAAAATAACTTTTTTTATTTATTTTTGGCAAAATAACTGCAATTTTTTTCAGCCTCTTGCGCTCTAAATTATTACAGAAACGTATCAAACAAGGATTTTAAGTTATAGTTTCGCTAATTGCATATTAAATTTGAATTTTGTTGGAAATAACCTAGGAAATAAAACATATAACAAACAGCAAATAAATGACAAATTTAATACATGTTTGATAATTTAATTTCTATTCGACTCTACTGTGCATAAAAAGAGAAAACCAAAACAAGTTTCTATCAAAAAAAGTTTTTATCAAAGAAACTTGGTTGGCCGAGCCCACCCCAAACGGCAGCAATGAATACATACAATGTGTACGTTTTGACCTGGTGAGTCACAAACCGTACAATTGTACAACCAAGTCTGTCACAAGTCGTACAATTGTACAACCCCCTAATCTGCCTATTTATAAAATAAAATTAAAAATTAAATATTTTTTGAGTTTAGTGGCATATAAGAACCTATTGGACAAAATCTAAATTTTACATAAAGAACTATTATATCGGGTCCGAAGGGGATAATGAAGCTCAAAATTTGCAAACATTTAAAAACAGACAGCCTCAAACCAAAGTTTTACTGGTTTTTATAAAAGAAAAGTGTGCATGTAGTTTTTACACAAATGAGCAATGGCTTAAATACTTAAAACTTTAGTCTTGAGATTGCGTTTCCGCTTTTTTGAACAAACTGCAAAGTTTGCAAAGACAAAATGGCTGCCGCATGCATTTTGCAAGTTTACAATTGCGTCTTTTGCTATTTCAAAATCTTTTGGTATGGCTCGACAAGGGAATAAACCCTGGACTACCGACTGCAAGGCGGACGCTCTTACCACTAGACCATCGCTCTTACCACCACACCATCACTGCTGATTAAGCGTTGCAAATCCGCAAGCAGCAATGCACAAATTTCAATATATAAAAAATGACTGACCTAAGCAGTAAGCACTTGCTTTATTAGGGTCAAAATTTTGTTAATCAAAGTTACTGTAATCGTAACTGTAACGGTAACTAGCTACTTTTTCAAAACTGTAGCTGCTACTTTTTTCCCCGAGTAACTGTAACTAAGTTACTTTTACAAAGTAAAGGTAACTTAGTTACAGTGCTTTATGTACTAAAAGTCGACAACATAAACGTAGCCAGAATGGGGCCAAGGAACCCGGGTCACCCCAATTGAAATGCCACCAATGATAAAAAAGTGACAAAATTCCTATTGTTTCTTCACTTCCTTTTAGCATTTTTCGCGTACAGCAGTAAGTAACAACAATATTGACAACCAGGGGGCCGCGCTCTCTCAATTCAATTTTTACCAACCAATTTAAACGTATAACCCCGTAAAGTTAAAAATTTGTGTCCCAAAAGTTGCTACTTTAGGCCCTCATCGAACCTTTTTATGAACGTAATGCAAAAACCAGGGCCGGATTTACCATAAGGCAGACTGCCAGGGTCTCTGTTGCCAGATGATAAGACTTTTTTAAGCCTTTATCTATATTAGGCAGGAAGATGTCGCAAAAATCTCCAAATTGACAAGGTCTCGTGCAGGGTAGATCCTGCCCGGGCAATAACATGGTTAGTAAGCGTAACCATCATTCTATTGTACCACTTTTCAATAACCATTCACCTCATCCTCGGCAGTTTTTACGCGACAAAACACTTTTCAAAAAAATAAACTGGGAAAATGCTCATTGAACAAGTCATTGAATTTGAATGAGGGGGTCTAGGACCCATGGCCATAGGCGTAGCCAGGAGGCCTGGGGATCTCGCCCCAATTAAAATATTATTTATGACAAAAATGGGGCAAAAAAGCTTATTGTTTCTTCAGTTTCAGTTTCTTTTATTATTTTTCGCGTACAACGCTTTCTTTTAGCACTTGTGAATAATATTGACAACCAGGAGCCCCGGATTCCCTCTCAATTCAAGCTTTGCCAACCAATTTAAATGTGTAACTTGGGAGAAATTGAGAGTTTTTGTCTAAAAATTTGCTATCTCAGGCCCTCATCTAACCTTTTTAATGATGTAATGCAATAACTAGGGTCAGATTTACCATAATATGGCACAGTGCCAGGAGCTCCGCGCTCAGTTGTGAGACATTTTTTGGTATTCACCCATATTACGCAGAAAAAGTTGTGAAAATCTCCAAAGTGCCAAGGGCTCCGCGCAATGAAAATATAGGCCGGGCAATAACATGGTTAGTAGGCGTAACCATCTATTGTACCATTTTAAAATAATAATCTACTGCCATTTCGTTAGTTTTTATGCGTCAAAATAGTTTTGTAAAGCAACAAAGTTAGCTCCGGGAAATGCTCATTGAACAATTTATTGAATTTAAATTGAAGGGGCCTAAACCACCTCAAATTCAAATTCAATGATACGTTTACTCTTTCATGTACACCTACAACTGGTTATTTTTATAAAAAAACAAAAATCTATAAGAAAAATCTTCGAGTGGATTATTATTTACAGCTGAAATATTGCACGAAGCAATGTACCTTGATTTCCCCTACCTGGGACCTATCAGTTACAAAATTTAACCCCAAAATGCACGATTTTAAACGTGTTTTGGACATAAATTGTACGTAAAAAAAAACTTAAACAATTTAATTTTTCAATGGGCTTTCAATTGTTAAAAAGTTAGTTCTTTCAAATGGCGCTAAACACGTGCAAATTATGATCCAAAGGCATTAAAATAGCTATTTTTTTTTTACAAAAAATTAGGAAAAATCGCAGACCACCCCCAGACCCCCGTCTGTAATGGGCTTTAGTTACACTAGTTTACTCAACACATCTCCCAATGTACACTTTTGTACTTTTTATTTTTGGTTGAAGTCCTTTACCTATAGCAAAATCCTGGTTGCGTTCCAACGCACAGGCCACGGCTTCTTCTGATCTTCCATTCTACAATGACGTCATTACTTGTGATTTGGTCCCCCAATCAGAAATCCTGGCTACATCTGTGCAGTATGCACCTGGTCGTACATGTACTGCTGCAATTGGTTATTTTCATGACAAACATAAAATCTTTAAAGATTCTCTTCGAGTGGATTATTATTTAGCTCTAAAATACACCACGAGGCAAAGAACCTTACTTCCCCCTACTTGGGCCAAATCACTAACGAAATTTTATCTCAAAATGCAAGGTTTTAAATGTGTTTTGAACTTAAATTGTGAGTAAAAGGAAGATTGAACAATTTAATTTTTTCAACTGGCTTTCAAATGTTAAAAATCTGGTTCTTTGAAATGGCTGTGAACAAGTGCGAAATGTGATCCAATGGCATTAAAATAGTTTTTTTTCTCAAATTTTTTCAGCGGTTGGGGGCTTTGGTTCCAGACCTCCATAGCCTCCAGAAGCTGGGGGCTCTACCCCCAGATCTCTGTCTTTGAAATGATTGAGTTATACTAGTTTACTCAACACGTCTCCCAATTTAGACATTTTTAATTTTAACTTTTGGCAAACAAGGCCACAGCCTCTCATCTTCTTTGTTGCCCAATAAGATCTATGATATCTTTGTTCCACTAAAATTTTCTCTTTTGAAAATTTCTGATGACGTCATTGCTATAATTGGTCGTTTGGGCTTCTCCAATCTAAAATTCTGGCTACGCCTATGGTCAACACCAGGATAAAAAATAATCGCGGCAGTTTATTGCATTCATTAGAAGGAATTCCAGTTTTAGTTTATTTCTTTAATCTAGATGTCTTCAGAAGATGTCAACTTCTCAAAAATAACCAAAAAGTTTGATGTCCTTCGTGGTCGACTCCTGGGAAATCATTACGACTTCCACTACAAGGGTTCAGCGATTTTTTCACTTGTTTTTTTTTTTTAAATACCACAAGTGAAAAATCGTTTATTCCCTACAAAGCCTCTGCCGCTGTGCAAGCTCTTAAGGTTTGTCCAGTTCGGCCAAGAGTCTTGTCCAGCTGGGGAATAACTTTGTTAAAGAAGCTGAGGGCTGCCGATGAGAGCTAAAAGCTCGAAACAGCGCTGTCCAGCTCTGTGCATTCTCAAAAATACTTGAAACGATTTGGCTGTATACAACAAAACAAAAAAAGCGTGAAATTTGCTCCTCCTTGCAGTTCATCTCTGCACTAATTAGGCCTAATCTTTAACCATTCAAGTGAATGTTAAAGAAATAATAGCAGAGGTGGAGTCAAAGACTCAAGGCCCGAGGCCAAGGAACAAGGAGACAATATCTTGACACAAGTATTCTCCAAAAAAAAAGGTGTTCATAAATTTACCGCGAGGTCTCTGGTGCGTTCTCCAAGATGAAGAAAAAAAAGGTCATGACCTTGGCCCATTTCTTACAAATCAAAACATGGTACTGTCCTCGACCGCAAACAGGGCATTTTTGAGGATTTGTAGGCTTTGGAGGCCAAGGCCAAGGACTTTACCTAAGAGGCCAATGACTTCAAAATGCGTTCTAGAGGGCGTCGTCTCCACCTCTAAATGATAGCAATGCTATTTAAGATAAAATTAATATTTGTTTGCCTAAGTCACAGAAAAATTTGTTTTATTTTTACCCAAGTCACTTTACCATTGAGTGGGATGTTTTCAAGCAAAATCACACAGATTATCAATGATATAATCATTTTGAAGTATTTTTGCCAAAGTTTGGAAACGATATGTTGTTTCATTAAAAAATGAGAAAGTTTTTTTTTTGTTTTTCTCAAAACTCAAAAAAACGACTTAAGACATTTTTTATTAAAGTGACGATATGCTATCAGAAAAGAAACTTTGGAAGAGGAGTGCGATAACGTACTGTATATCCAATTCATCGAATACGTACGCTCGACATTCACTACTGCTGGGTAGTGATGATTTGAGATACTAAAACCTCTCTGACGTAGCAATAATCACGACAAAGCACTTTAGAGTCGCTACAGTACTTTGTATGACAGATGCAATTTTATTTTTCATTTTGTATTTTTTGTAATGTTCTTAATTCGTTGCAAAATGTTGAGTACAAACGAACTTCGAGTTCTTATGAAATTGTTGGTCTAAAAACAAAAGAATGTAGTTACATGAGGAAAAAGCTCAATTTCTTTTCCTTTTCCAGCTAAAAAATGCGAGTAAAAGTAAAGCAACTCCTTCCATACAAAATTTAAATTAAGAACTATTTAGCAATAGTATTCAATATATTAGTTATTCAGCTTTAGTCGAACTGGGCATCCGTTATAGAAGTGGTTTTAAACACGCAAAAAAATTTAACAATAAGATTAAAATTTTCTTATGAATACTAGTGTTAATTAATCTTTAGTCAGCGTATCGATGTTTCCTTTCATACAAAAGTTCCGTTCACTCCATCAACGATGTTGATGTAAAGATTGTATACTATTACAGTTGTATTTGTCGACTATACAATATAGTGGTAGACTATCGAGTTAGAATTTTCCTGTCAGTCTTAGTTACCGAGGCAATGTGATGTTATGCACTAAACCTCATAGATCTGTACAACAAAAAAATTGAAAAGGAATATCAAAAAGTCGTTATCAAGAAAATACAGGTGTTACTGCTGCTCACAGAGTAAGTGTTGTTTAGTCTCGAAATGCGCGCTCCGCTAGATCTCACTTTCTGCTTTTGGGAGAAGAAGACACTTACAAGTATGAAAATGAATAATATTTGGTTGCTTAGAAAACGTAAACACAAAATCAGAACTCAAACACTCCAGCTTAAAAACAAAAGGAACGCTAAACGTGATTTTAAAACCATCCCACGTACAATATTGTGCAAGGTCTTTTTCTTTCTCTAGCAAAGGATAGCAAACACACAGAACTAGCGTACATAAAACTACGTGCATGTGCGCGATTCAAAGAAAATTGTCACTGCTCACTCTATGCCGGCAAAAATCAACTGTTTGCAGGGATTAGTACAATTTCAAAAACAGTTAAAGCCTATTGTTTCAAATATATCCTCATTAGGAAGTAATCAATAATTTGCATTTTAACCGTGACAAGTGCGAAGTCAAGCGTAACAAATCAGTGTTTCCAAAATTCAAATTATGCGTTTCTAACAACAAGCAACTGGAATTAACATTTTACTGATTATGAAATAGGGTTCGATTCTTGCCCTAGTCAACAGTGGTGTTTGTTATAAAGGACATTTAAAACTGAAGTGCTGCACTGCTCAAAAAAAAAAAATATAGTGGTTATATTTACATGTTTGAATCACTGAAGAAAACGTCAGTCTAGGCTGCTTTACCACAAAAATGAAAATCGTTCAGTGTAAAGTATCTAAACTTAAAGGGGTTGAAACATTTAGCCAATTTCCGTAGCTAAAATTGAAATATAAGTTTTGAAATTAAACTTTTTAATTGCACTATTACAAATCTTATCAAACGACACTCATTTTTTTCACCAAAAATTATTCGCATTCTGATGCGGTCAGCTACAACCTACGTTTGAAGACAAAGCGAATGTCAAGCCAGCACTACAAAAACCCAAGCAGTCACCCATCAATTGAAATGGATCCCACCAATCAGTTATCTTGCTTGTTACCAACACTACAAGCATGTCTATTTACTGAATGTACTGCCAGAATCAAACAGTGGACCCTAATTTCAGACACACTATCTGATCCAAGCATAGCCCCATATTAACGTAGACATAGTAGCTGACATTTACGTTGTCAACCACACCTTCTCTGAACTTTTAAAAGAAAATTTGAAAGCAAATTCCAAAATTACTAGAATTACTAAATGTTTCAAAATCATAGATAATATTGACTCCGGTTATTAAAAACCTAAGTTTTGTGCTTGTACAATCCAATTCTGTATTAACATTTTGTTAAAAAGTTTTCCGATTTTATTTATTTTGAACTACTTCATCAATTTTCATTCATATTTTAATGGTTAGTAGCTTCAGGCAATAATATTTCAGTTTTAGACCCTATTTTTTCCAAATAGCTGACATTCAAGGAATCATTTATTTTACCATTACCTTTCCACCACTCATTATTTCGCAAAATAAAATTTATCACAAAACAATCAACTTCGTCATTTCCGTTATATGTGATATTATTCGCAGGGCAGTCTCCGTGCATTCGTCCGAGTCGTACTGCATACTTTGTGGGTTCGCAGCGCAGTCTAAGCGAAGTCGCTGCTAATTTGATGGCGAATGCACTGCGCACCCACGGAGAGTGCAATACGACTCTACGGAGACTGCTTTGCGAATTGAAAAAATATTGAACAGGTTGAAAATTTTTTGCTCGTTGGCAACTCCACTGCAAATGCGCTGAGACTTTCTGCGAATGCGCTGAGACTGCGCGGAGACTCTGAAAACCAGAAATGGAGTCGAGGACACAAGGCTCGAGGCCCAGGCCAAGGACACAAAAAAAATCCGAGG
Organism: Trididemnum nubilum; assembly: GCA_963965965.1. Taxonomy (NCBI): domain Eukaryota; kingdom Metazoa; phylum Chordata; class Ascidiacea; order Aplousobranchia; family Didemnidae; genus Trididemnum; species Trididemnum nubilum. The sequence continues at coordinate 18,823,904 of OZ014471.1, read as the reverse complement.
CCAAGGACAGCCTTTCCGAGGACAAACACTCTTGAGGCCAAGAACAGGAATGCTCGAGGCCAAGGCCAAGGACCAAGGACACAAGCGCAAGTGCTCTCCAAAAAAAAAAAAGTTCTTCACAAAAATTTTTCGGGCGATCTCCAAAAAGAAAAAGGTCTTCACAAAAATTTTTCAGGCGATCTCCACAAAAAAACGTTTTCCAACAAATTTTTCAAGCACTCCACAAAATTTTAACAATTCAAAAACTAGTGCTGTCCTCAAGCTGAGGACAGGCCAATTTTCGAGAACTTGAGGCCTCGAGGCCAAGGCCAAGGACTTCAAAATGTGTCCTCGAGGATGTTCTCGAGGCTAGGACGCCCTCGAGGACTCCACCTCTGCTGAAAACTGAAAAATGTTCAAATCGCAGTGGAGTCGCAGTCAAAGTCGCCAAAGTGTGAGAGCAGCATACGAAAAAACATATCACTATATTGTGATGAGGGGAAGTTTTTTTCCTAATCTATTGAGCTGTCTGAAAAAGTTGGAGTAAAAATACATTTTCCAGTTGCCTCTCTATTGGCCAAAGTTTGTTTTACTACCCAATACCCATTGGACGTCGCGTTTTTCTAATGCAACTGCTCGGTTTCCAATTTTCTTCCTGCAGATCCCTTACGTAGTGTTTTTTTTTTTCTTTGTATGAAGACTTAAGATAGACGCAGTTTATGAAGTTATCTTTTGCTCATCCTTAAAAAGTTACACGAAATAATACTCCTCGGACGGTATTTAGCGGTTACTTATCAACTCGCAATTGACACGCCCTATCGATACTCTTTCAATCTCGTTGATGGGTGACCCCACTTTTATTCCGCTGATTGTTACAATCGTACCTCCAACAGTGCGTCCATTTAGAGGAGTAACCTATCAATCAAAATGTTATTACACACACATGCAGCATGTAAGTAATAGTGTATTGAAGTGTATTCGGGTTTTTAACAATTTGGTCTGTAGTTCTCTCATTCATAATTGTTCAATTTTTTTTTCATGCTTTGTTTCGTCTTTTGTTGGTGACAGCTATTCATGACGGATAATTTGAAAACCGCTATAAGAAAACTATGATTTAATTTTAACTCTTCGGATTCATTATAATTCTCAGTTATAGATCGTGAGGTAGCTCCTCGGTGTTACCCTCAACCTCCCTGCAAAAAAAAAGTAAACCATTTTTCTGTACTTTCCCTAAAATCGTTGCGTGTTTTGACTTCGATAGAGCAAAGTTTGAAATTGTATCGTAAACGTTTATGGCATTAGTTAATGCTTATAAAAGCATTGGGATGCTTTTAGAATTCTGGAAAGCTTTCTACACCATACTTGGCAACTACACAAACTTGCCGATAAAATACTAGCGCATCCGCATCCGCGAATGTCTTTGGCAAAATCTTCACTTTGGCACATGAATGAAGCCACACAACTGCTTCCACACCATTCACATTGTTCATAGTCAGGTCGAAAAGCAATGCAGCGTTTACATGTAGTTTCTGGCTGCGACACTGCAGTTCCAACAGTTTGATTGAAAATAAAGCATTAAAGTTTGTGAGTTTAGCAGCTCTAAATTGGAAGTTGTGCTTAGTTTTAGCCACAAAAAAGCGTCAATAGGCTTCTCAGTAGCTACAATGCAGTATAAATAATGAGTAGCTGCTTGAATTTTTTTCCGCAAGGAAAAACTATAACTGCCCTATCCTCTGTGGTGACTTTTGAATTACAAACTGCAATCGCTACATTGTTGTACGAGCCGTAGTTGTTACATTGTTTTTTTATCCTCTTGTCACCGGATTAACGTCACACGCTAATTATTAATGATTCTTAGACTTTTCATTGCTGTGACTACTTTGTTGTTGGAGGAATCAGAATTGTTAGTTCGGCCGAGCTTTTCGGGTCGGGTTTGGGCTAGGGCCGGGTTCGGAAGTGAACTAGTCGGCTTGTTTACAACTCTAGAAAGAATTCGCTCCTGCAAAAAATTTCCAATGATCCAATACTCTTGTGGATTTTTCCAAATTTCTTGTCCACTGAATTTGTTGATTGTTCGAAGCCACCAAACAAAGATAGTAATCTTTCAGATTTTATTTCATAGGTGGCTTTATAACAAATTGTTGCAAACTTTGGTAATTACTTGGCAGAGGTGGAGTCCTTAAGGACGTCCTTGGCCTCGAGGACCTCATCGACGATACATTTTGCAGTTCTTGGCCTTGGCCTCGAAGCCCCAAGTCCTCGAAAATTGGCCTGTCCTCGACTGGAGGACAGCAGTATTTTTTGAATTGTTAAAATTTTGTGGAGCGCCGGAAAAATGTTTTGAAGACGTTTTTTTCGGAGATCGTCTAAAAAATTTTTTTGAAGACCTTTTTTTGCTTTTTTTTTTTTTGGAGATCGCCTGAAAAAACTTTTGAAGACCTTTTTCTTTCGGAGAACACTTGTCCCTGTGTTCTCGGCCTTGGCTTCGAGAAGGTCTGTCCTTAGCCTTGCCCTCGGAATTTTTTGTGTCTTTAGCCTCGAGCCTTGTGTTCTCGCCTCCACCTCTATTACAGAAATTTGTGCTGAATAAGTTTAGAAAAACAGTATAAAAAGAGTTGCGTAATACCAAGGGTAGAAATTTATTTGCCGGTTCTCAACTTTGATCAAAATTATCAAAGCTATTTTACTCCTATTGTCCTCACATCCAGAACCTGCAATAATGTTCGTATGCGATAAAGCCGTTAGGTAACTGCAATAAATTAAAAACATTAAAAATTTGCTAACGACATCAGTGAATTTAGATATCTTAGTTGTTTACGATCACAAAAAATCCAGCATAAATTCATCTACTAAATGGTTAGCTAATGAGATTGTTACTTGCAAAGTCTATAAGTTAGAGAATCTGCGTTCCGTTTTTACATTTTGTTTCTGTAAACCTAATTTTTGTTGATTTTGATTGAACGCACATAAAAGCGAAAATTTAAAAGTAATACAACAGCACAATTTTTTTAAATTCAGCATGCCACGGTTGCCACCTATCATTAGAGACCACAAATGAAAATTCAATATAAGACTCAGTAATATCTGCACTAGTATGCCAAGCTGTAGGCCTGTAGCATCTAATACGAAATTAGTATATGCAGTAACAAGCACAATATACCACATACTACATTTTGCAATGTGCATTAGAGTAGGTCGATTTTTTACTTTTTTTCGAATTTTGAATAATGTAATCTTGCAGGAGCTGCATTTTGGTTCAAAATGAATTCCTGCAAACTTTGAGTGCTCTGTGTTAAAAAATGGCATGCGGATTTTAGTTTAATTTTTTTTTTTTGATAAAAATGTGATTTTTGCCAAACCGCTAGATAGCGAATTCGAGCAAAGCTATTAGAATACCGTTTTACTTGTTTAAAATAAACTGTACGGCAAGAAATATTAGTATCACACTAAATAGCAACCAAGCGCACTTTTTTTTTCTCGCAATGACGTCATAAAAAGCCTGCTTCACGGCATAACAACGCGTAAACTTGCATAAGACGTTGAATACACACTTGAACAGCTTTTTAATAACAACGAATTGCAACTTACAAGAAAGTTATCGGTTCAATTCAGTTACAGAATTGAATCGTATGTTTGGGAGTGGGAGCTTTTGGATGCAAACATAGGATGCATTTTCCGGCTAGTGATTTTGGTCATGATAGATTAGTGGCGGTAATCAAATCCATAATAACTATGTGAAGCTTCTGTTACAAGTTTCACGCTTCTTTCTACGCTCTGTGTTTGGGACAGAAAATCTGGAAGGCTAAGTAAACTGTTGTTTGCATGGCGCAACATCAGATTTTCTGAGGTTATATCCTTCGAAAGCGTGGCTCTGCACAGAGATACTCTTCATCCACAAGATTGTACCACTCTTTTGCTTCCCAGCTGATGGAAGGAATTTTCTTTTCCGTCTTTATTTCCATGCTGATTCCGCGCGCAAGGGTAAAAATGTGACATTCTACTTGTCGTATTTCATATTGCGCAATACAATTAAAAACCGAATTCTAAAATTTTTGGTCCAAAGCACAACCAACAGTATGCAAATTCCACCTAGTTTGTTTTCTATCTTACGACCAAACCATTCTTCCAGCCTGAGTTGACAGAGGAGTTGTCAAACAATATTGCTCTAATGCTTTCCAAACCGTCGAATTTCTCCAGAGCATCGTAGACATGCTGAGCCATAACTTCACCACTCGAGCCAGTCATTGGGAGCGGTTTATGACTTAACCTTATTCGGACCAGGCAAAATTTTTTGATTAATGGCCCAGGGGGGGATCGAATCGACACAACAAATTCAAACGTTAATAACTCCCGAACTACAAAAGATAAAAATCCGTTTTTGCTTCTCGAGAAGCTCAATTTTCTGACAAAAAGTCCAAACTTTTTGTCATTATGTTTGCAACCTTGATCTTCAATTAATCTGAACATAAGTCAAGGACTATCAGAAGCGATTGGTTCGCTTTTCATTGGCATAATGTTAATAAGCGTTTGATTGCCGTGACGCAGCATCGCAGCTGGAGTTTTATTCAGTAACTCAGAGATAATTACGGACTAAATTAAAAGATTATTTCTATTGTGCTAAAATATCTAAAACATTAGTTTGTTGCTGGATTAATTGCAAGTTGAATATTTGTTAATCTTGTAGTTCCTTTTGCTAAACACTACAAAATACGGTGCTTTTTGTACAAAAGTTTATAAAAGAACAAGCATCAAATCACTAATTTTTCTCATTTACATTTTGTGTGTAAATGTATATAACATAGCTGTAACAAACGTCAATAAAATTGGTTGAGTTTTGATGTAATTTTTGGTAAGCTGAAGATTCGCAGTCTAATATAATACAGTAAGAGTTTTCTCTTGGAAAACTTGTACTATGGGTTTCCTTCTCAAATGGTATATCTGGCAATGCTAAACCTAATCAAAAGTGCAGCATAGCATTCTGTATATAAGAACACTTATAAAATTTTTTTATAACAACATTTTTATCATTAGTTGAGTAGATAAAGCGTCTGCTGTTGATACAGTAGATTTGGATTCGATTACCGCTCTGGTTAAACCAAAACTTGAAAAAAGTTTGTATTTACATCCAGCTTCCCGGCTAAATATTAGCAATAAAGTGGGCAGTGTGAAGCTTTCACCGCGTGTGGTAGACAGGTGGGCAAACGAGAGCCTTTTCTAAAAAAAAGTACGATTTTTTCGCTGTTTGTATACAATTTGGTAAATAAAAATGCAATTACTTCGAACTTGCGAAAAAACTTTCAAAATGTGTCGCACGGAGTGTAGTAAATGTTAATTTTTTCAAAGTATTTTTTGTACGATTTTTCACGGACTTTTGAATTGTAAGAAAAAAAAAGAAATTGGTCTAACTTGGTAGTCGGATTCTTGGTTAATTTTTAGAAAAAAAGTTTGGATAATTTCGAGTACTGTAATAGGTTTTGGCGTTCAAGAATAATTTTTTTTTTATTGCTTATGTTGTGAAAGATTACGTTGTCTAATATTGGAGAGTAATTTTTTCTCAAAAATTCAAAAATTCTGCAGTTTTCTGAAGTTTATATAGGAAAACCTAAATTAATTTGATCATTGCTAGTCATAAGATTTTCCAAAATCTTATATAGTACCCAATTGCGTTACCTTCTAGTGTATAATCACAAATGATTTTAAAACTAAAAAGCAAAAATTGCAAATTGTTGTTTCCAACATTGTAATTACAATTAATGGTTGCACTGATCGAAATACCATTCTTTTTATCACTATTCATATCATTCTACAAAGAATGTTTAATTCTCAAACGTAACGATTTTGTCTTGATAATCTTTCAGATTTTATTTCAGAGATGGCTTTATAACAAATTGTTGCAAACTTTGGTTGTTACTGGGATTAGTACTAAATAAGTTTAGAAAAAACATTAAAAAAGATAATGTAATCCCAAGGCTAGAAATTTATTTGCTGGTTCTCAACTTTGATTAAAATCTTCAAAGCTATTCTACACCTATTGTCGTTACCACTAGCGTACGCAGGATTTTCAAAGGGGGGGCAGGAAATTTAAGAATAATGAAGACCAAAAGAAAAATTTCTCCACTCAGAACCAGTCCGTTTTCCTGCCCAAAATTAGGTGAGGATAAAAAAAAAGATTGCTAGTCAAATTTTGTCCGTTTTTGAGCTCAAACTTTCTGCCCAAATTACAAATGGGGGGAGGGGGGGCATGCCGCAAATTTGCATACTATTCTATACTAATTATACTATACTGAAGACCCAAAGGGGGTGGCCACGGCACCATGCCCCCCCTAAATACGCCCCTGGTCCTCACATCCAGAGCCAGCAATATTGCTTGTATGCGATAAAGCCGTCAGACAGTTGCAGCAAATTACAAACATTAAAAATTTGAGAACGACATCAGTGAATTTAGATATTTATGATCCCAAAAAAAATCAGTATAAATTCATCAACTAAACGGTCAGCTAATCGGATTTTTACTTGGAAAGTCTGTTAGTAGAGAATTTGGTTTCCGTTTTTATATTTTGTATCTACAAACATAATTTTTGTTGGTTGTGAATGTACACACATAAAACCGAAAATTGAAAAGTAAAGATACAGCATGCCACGGTTGCCACCTATCATTATAGATCACAAAAGAAAAATCAATGTGAAACTCAGTAATATTTGCAACAGCATGCCATGCTGTAGTCCTGTAGTAGCATCTAATTCGTAAATAAATGCGGTAGCAAGTACGACAGGAAATAGCACATTTTACAATGTACATTGTACATACCCAATAATTGTTTAGTTTGATGTCAATTTTATAAAAAATTGGTAACATTTTACACTAGCTATTGGGTATTGCTTCGAAAAGCATTTTTTACGCAAAGCTTTTAGTAATAAAAACCTTGAATAACAAAAAAGGTAAAAATTGAAAATAATGATTCCGAAACAAGTATTATCAAAAAACTCTCTACTCCTTGCAATGCTATTGAATATCGCAAAGGCATATGAAATGTTGCAATTTGATGAAAACAAAGCGTATGCGCACAATAAAGTTATCAGTGTGCTGCAACGTCACGCGCAAACACACTCGGGCAAATTTCTGTTTTGGATTTATCACTTAAACTTCATGAAAAACCTTAGGCAGTCAAAATTATTCGTATGTTTTTTTGAAAAATGGAATGAACATCTTTCAACTGATACTGCTACTTAGCAGAAACTAAAAATTTATTTAAAATTTGCGTCATTTTTCTTTTTTTTAGTCACCAAAAACAAATTTCGAACATAAAGACTACCGAAATTCATGCTCCATGCCACACACTTGATAACTTATGGACACTTTTGACTACTGTACTACTCGTATATCAGCAACGTGAAAAAAAATACAGGCAAAAAACAAAAGGATTTGCGCTTACGTTGGCCTCTAAATCTTTTATCAACAAATACGTTTATTTTGCTAAATCGCAATTTTCACTTATTAGCGGAATGCTAAAAATAAAGCTTAGTTTGAAATTTGGTAAAATTATACAAAATTGTCACAGAAATTCAGCTGTGAGCTTCATAAATCATAATGAAAATTATAATGCCTCAGGCAAACTAGTAAATGAAAATCTATTGTCACAGCTCTTTTAGAACATCGATAGAAACAAAAGTCGTTCAAGTGGTCACTGGATTTACGTTCGAAAAAGCGTTAAATTATTAATTACGACAGAACAATTGGGACTAACAGAATTAAATTAATTTTTCGAAAATTTTGCCAGAAACGCAGCGTCGACCTTGAAAAGCGTTTAATAACTCCGAATCTAGTTGTCATACGACAATGGTTTTACGAATGAAAGTTGAAGCAGTAAATTTTAGGAAAAGTCAAGAAATTTGATTATTGTGGCTTGACTGCTTCATAACAAAATTTCAAAATAAGTGAAGGGGGGGAGCTAATCGATCCCCTCCTGGGCCGAATAGGGTTAAATACTCTCCAGAGCATATTCCAGATTCATACCTAACGGTAAGATGGTGTTTAGAACCGGTTAATTTTTTTTAAATGTTGTTTCCGATGTCATCTTCCGCTGCTTTGTAGTTTAAAGTTTTCTATCTATCTTGCTATCAACACCGACACAGCTTGCCGGAGTTTTTCCTTCTAGTTGTCGTACTTCACTAATTACTTTAACTTTAGATTTTGCTCTGTCTATTTTTGACTTGTCTACTAATATCTAATTTATATCAACATGAGGTTGAAACAAATGCTTGATGTCAAACAACAAAGCATTTCCGAGAGCTGCACCAAGAGAAGAAAACAGGTCACCATGATTTAACTCCATTGCAAAACTGCTTAGCTTATGATGTTGTAAGGGTTAAGAGCAGCTGATGTGGTTGGTAGCCATGTATCTCTTTCCTAAAACATATAAGTTATTAAACATAATTATAATTAAGTTAATATAAGGTTAACATTAATTAGTGCACAATTATACAGAACAAGAAATAACAATAAGCACAAAGTGGTAATTAGGTTTAATGTTGATTTTAACTCGACATCAGATATGGAGCAGAAATAAATGCAGCGGTTTTGACATTTAAGTATAACATTCGTCCTATCTATACGGTGTTTCGAATGTTATTAATTTCCGGTAATAAAAAGTTATTCCCTTCGAACAGAGTTTAGATTCACAAATTTTTAATGCGATTGCATTATCGTTGTATCACTAGCTGTTATCGCAACATACTGCTTATCAAAACTTACTTCTGGATGTACTGAAGCACTGTCAGTGTCTGTAAAAGAATGGATTGAGGTGCAAAGGAAAGAGGAAGAATTAACAGTTGACCGCGGAAAACTTGTCGATGAACGTAAAGCTCGTTTTATAGCTACGCGGTCCATAGATGTCATTTGAAGCAAGCCTACGGGGCGTTTTATTCAAGCGTTGATCACTCAAGTATGCCCGATCTTCTATCGGAACTTTAAGAGCTGGGTAGCAAGAGCAAAATAAGTTCTCTTGTTGGCAGTTATCTACATCACAATTGATTCTTCTGTCATCACACGGTAATACTTCCAAAGAACAGAAGCACCCAGCAATATCAAAAAGGCTGTCTAATTTGTTAGCAAGATTTCGTTTGGCAGCAGCTTTATTGTGCTTTCGATTGATATATTTTACCAACTGCAGCAAATCTCTTATCTTTTTTTGATTGACAGTGTGGATATTAAAGGTAATCGCAGGTTCACTGACTCCCAAATACCTTTCGAATCTTCTTTTATCTGCTGCCAATATTGCGAAATTGAGCTTTGAGGATCAGTATTTTTTAAATGGTAATAATTACGGATTAACTGCTTATAGGTGCTTGACTCTGTTTTGGATAACTCGCTGGCTCCTTCACCATATTTCGCGTCACTTTTTGGTCTCGTAAGCGGTGGTGTTTTTGCTTTCGGCATAGCTATTTCTTCCTTTTGTTTTTATTGCTAAAACTAACTTCGATTAAGCTTGAATCTCGGGAAATACTGTAGATTCTTATCAGCCCGAAACGATAAAACTTTGTGCAAGAGAAATGATTTATTGATAACGTAAGCAACATTAATTGATTGCAACCAAAATCTGTTTCATCATTTTGTTAATAGGCTACAAACTGCTTTAAAGTGGAATTTGGTCGTTGGCGATAGTCGTAGTAAACAACTAAACTTTTGAGAGTTTTGGATATGATTTTATATACATCCTAATATTGTGAACAGTTGCTGTGACTTGAGCGATTATGCGCTTGTATTTATTTGTAATTTTGCACCATTTGCACTTAAGGCTCGTTAATTTTGCGTTCAAGCAAAATGATAAGGACCTTTTTCAAGCTTATTTTTGTAGAATATTATGTATTTTGTAACTGGATTAGAGTGCGCCATCTAGCGGAATGTAATAAAAAAGCAAATTTGGGCAAAAAAATTAAAAACCATTTCCGCAAGCCGTTTCTTCACTTGGAGTGCTCAAATTTCGCAGAAAGTGTCTCTAGGCTAATACTCAACTACTGCAAAATAACGTTTTTCTATAGCGAAAATCGACCTACCCTAATGTGCATACCCAAAGTTTGTTTAGTTTGATGTCAATTTTATAAGAAATTGATAATATTTTACACTAGCTATTGGTTATTGCTTTGAAAAGTATTTTTTACTCAAAGCTTTCAACAATAATAACCTTGAATACCAAAACAGGTAAAAATTGAAAGTAATGATTCCGAAACAAGTATTCTCAAAAACTCTCCATTTTTTGCAATGTGATTGAATATCGCAAAGGCATATGAAAAGTTGCAATTTAGTGAAAGTAAAGCGGGTGCCAGTGCACGATGAAAATATCAGTGTGCTGCTGCGTCACGCGCAAATACACTCGGGCAAAATTCTATGTTGGATGTTATCACTTGAACTTCACGAAAAACCTTAGGCAGTCAAAATTATGCATATCTTTTTTTGAAAAATGGAATGAACATCTTTCAACTGATACTGCAACTTAGCAGAAACTAAAAATTTATTTATAATTTGCGTCATTTTTCTTTTTTTTAGTCACCTAAAAAAATTTCGAACGTAAAGACTAGCGAAAATCATGCTGCATAAAGCTTAATAACTTATTGACATTTTTGACTACTATCAGCAACGTGAAAAAAGAAATATTGGCAAAAAACAAAAGAATTTGTATTGATGGCCTCTTATGTTGGCCTCTAATTCTTTAATCAACAAATACATTTGTATTACTAAATCGCAATTTTTATTAGTTAGCGACATGCTAAAAATGAAGCCTAGTTTAAAATTTGATAAAATTATACAAAATTGTCTAAGAAATTCAGCTGCGAGCTTTTTAAGTCATAATGAAAATTATTATGCCTCAGACAAAAAAGTAAATGAAATCTTTTGTCACAACTTTTTTTGAACATTGATCGCAATAAAAGCCGTTCAAGAGATCATTGGATCTACGTTCTTATTTACGTTACCAGTGTTTACACGAAAATGCGTGAAGTTATTAATTACGACAAAACAATTGGGACTAACAGGATTAAATTATTTTTTTGTAAATTTTTCCAGAAACGCAGGGTCGACCTTGAAAAACGTTTAATAACTCAAAATCTAGTTATCATACGACAATGGTTTTACAAATGAAAGTTGAAGCAGTAAATTTTAGGTAAAATCGAGAAATTTGATTATTGTGGCTTGACTGCTTCATATTAAAATTTTGAAAAAAAATAAGGGGGAACTAATCGATCCCCCTTAGGCCGAATAGGGTGAATGATAATGGCCTATTTTTTTTTATTTAGTCACCCTAATAAAAAAATGTCTAAGTCGGTTTTTTGAGTTTTGAGAAAAACGAAAAAAACTTTCTCATTTTTTAGTGAAATAACGTTTGGTTACCAAAATTTGACAAAAATACCTCAAAATGATTATATCAACGATGGTCTATGTGATTTTGCTTGAAAACATCCCACTCGATGGCAAAGTGACTTAAACAAAAATAATACAAATTTTTCTGTCACTTAGGCAAGCAAATATTAATTTTATCTTGAATAGAATTGCTATTTTTCAGAGGGTGAGTCCTCGACGACGTCCTCGAGAACACATCTTGAAGTCCTAGGCCTTGCCTCGATAGTAAAGTCCTTGGCCTTGGCCTCCAAGCCTACAAGTTCTCGAAAATGCCCTGTTTGATTTGTAAGAAATGGGCCAAGGTCATGACCTTTTTTTTTCTTTATCTTGGGGAACGCGACAGAGACCTCACGGTAAATTTATGAACACCTTTTTTTTTGGAGAACACTTGTGTCAAGATATTGTCTCCTTGTTCCTTGGCCTCGAGCATTCCTGTCCTTGGCCTCGAGAGGGTCGGTCCTTGACCTCGGATTTTTTGTGTTCTTGGCCTTGGCCTCGAGCCTTAATGTGTCTTCGACTCCACCTCTGCTATTATTTCTTTAACATTCACTTGAATGGTTAAAGATTAGGCCTAACTAGTGCAGAGATTAACTGCAAGGAGGAACAAATTTCACGTTTTTTTTATTTTGTTTTCTTGTATACAGCAAAATCGTTTCAAGTATTTTTGAGTAATTGACATCTTCTGAAGACAACTAAAGTATAGAAATAAACTAAAACTGGAATTTCTTCTAATGAATGCCATAAACTGCAGCAATTAATTTTTATCCTGGTGTTGACCATAAGCGTAGCCAAGATTTTAGATTGGAGGAGCCCAAACCACAAATCACATGCAATGACGTCATCAGAAATTTTCAAAAGAGAAAATTTTTGTGGAACAAAAATATCGTAAAACAACTATATCGTAGATCTTTATGTAACTCAAGCCCATCACAGACGGGGGTCTGGGGGTGGTGTGGGGACTAAGCTCCCAGCCGCTGTGTAATTTTTTGTAAAAAAAATAGCTATTTTAATGTCATTGGATCATAATTCGCACGTGTTTAGTGCCATTTGAAAGAACTGGGTTTTTAACATTTGAAAGCTCTTTAAAAAATTAAATTGTTTAAGTCTTTTTTTACGTACAATTTAAGTCCAAAACACGTTTAAAATCTCGCATTTTGGGGTTAAGTTTTGTAAGTGACAGGGTCCAGGTACAGGAAAGTAAGGTGCATTGCCTCGTGCAATATTTCAGCTGTAAATAATAATCCAAACAAGATTTTTCTCATAAATTTTTGTTGTTTCATAAAAATAACCAGTTGTAGGAGTACATGTACGAGTAAATGTATTACTGAATTTTGGGGGCCCAGGCCTCCTCAATTCAAATTCAATAAATTGTTCAATGAGCATTTCCCGTAGCTAATTTTTGTGCTTTTTCAAAGTATTTTGTCGCATAAAAACTTACGAGATGGCAGTAGATTATTATTTTGAAATAGCGCAATAGATGGTTACGCCTACTAACCATGTTATTGCCCGGCCTGGATTTGTGCTGCGCGGGGCTTTGGCACTTTAGAGATTTTCACAACTTTTTCAGCGTATAATGGGTGAATATCAAAAATGTCTCACCATCTGAGTGCGGAGCTCCTGGCACTGTGCCATATTATGGTAAATCTGACCCTAGTTATTGCTTTACGTCAACAAAAAGGTTAGATGGGGGCCTGAGATAGCAAATTTTAAGACAAAAACTCTCAATTTCTCCCAAGTTATACATTTAAATTGATTGGCAAAAATTGAATTGAGGGGGCCCGGGCCCCTATGGTCGTCAATATTATTCACAAGTTCTAAAAGAAAGCGTTATACGCGAAAAATACTAAAAGAAACTAAAACTGAAGAAACAATAAGCTTTTTTGCCCCATTTTTGGCATAGATAACATGTCAATTGGGGCAAGATCCCTAAACTCCCTGGCTACGCCTAAAGCCAGGGGGCCCAGGCCCCCTCATTCAAATTCAATGACTTGTTTAATGAGCATTTTCCCAGCTTATTTTTTTGAAAAGTGTTTTGTCGGGTAAAAACTGGCGAGGTGGAGGTAAATTGTTATTGAAAAATGGTACAATAGAATGATGGTTATGCTCACTAACCATGTTATTGCCCGGGCAGGATCTATATTGAGCGAGCCCTTGGCAATTTGGAGATTTTTGCGACATCTTCCTGCCTAATGTAGATAAAGGCCAAAAAATTCTTATCATCTGAGCGTGGAGACCCTGGTACTATGCCTTATGGTAAATCCGGCCCTGGTTTTTGCATTACGTTTATAAACATGTTAGTTAAGGGCCTGAAGTAGCAACTTTTGAGACAGAAACCCTTAACTTCACCGGGTTGCACATTTAAATTGGTTGGTAAAAATTGAATTGAGAGAGCGTGGGCCCCTTGATCGTCAATATTACTTACTGCTGTACGCGAAAAATGTTAACAGAAAGTAAAGAAACAATAGGATTTTGTCACTTTTTTATCATTGTTGGCATTTCAATTGGGGTGACCCGGGCCCCCTGGCCCCATTTTGGCTACGTTTATGCTGTCGACTTTTAGTATATAAAGTACTGTAACTAAGTTACCTTTACTTTCTAAAAGTAACTTAGTTACAGTAACTCGGGAAAAAAGTAACTAAGTAACCGTGCAGCTATAGTTTTAAAAAAGTAACTAGTTACCGTTACAGCTACTCAAAAAGGAACTAGCAGCAGTAACTAGTTACTGCCCACCTCTGGTCGAGCAACTCTGCCTTTTTCAAAAAAAGTCTTTTCTGTTTTCAAAAAAATTGTTCGTTTTTCTTACAGCTACTGTAGTTTTTGGATGCCTAAGTCAGAATCGACTGACATAGGCTAATCATGAAATTGCCCAAGTCCGTCTCTGGACTTAGACATTTTTATTATAACAGCATAAAGCGCCCTCAAGAGGCGATTTTTGAAATCCAAAAACTTTACAAGGTGAGCCTTTCCACGCTGATTATTTTGGTATGAATAACTCATTTTGCCCAAAAATCTACTTAGACATCTATTTTATCAGGCTGACGATTTGTAGATATCTAATTTGCCGAAAATCCTTTTTTTTTGCGATTCAGCCAACGTTGGTGAAATATTGTCCCAACATCTGTTGCCAATATTGGCATTATGCATTTTTACCAATGTAGGACCAGCGTTGGATGCCAGCCCCAAGCCAACATTGCTGGATAGAATTTTTTTTAACTACCGACAATTTTTTATCATCAATTTAGGTTGTTCATTGCAAAAGTGCTGAACAGGAATCAGAATTATAAACAACGCCTAGACGTTATTTTGTGGAAAGTCCAGGCGCGAAGCCAGAAATTTGCAATGAGAGGGACTGTTTTGGGGGTCGGGGGCGAAGTCCCCAGCCGCCGGAGGCTGGGGGTTTGGGGGCTTTGCTCCCAGGCGCAGGAGGCACGGGGGTCTGGGGGCGGAGCCCCCAGCGCTCGAAAATTTTGCATGTTTTGCAAAAATAACTCAATTTTAGAGCTACTTTGATTATATAATAATGCTTTTAAAACGTAGCTTAGAAATTGGCAGTGCAAACATGATTAAACTGGTTGCATAAATGGGCTATTTGGGAGGTGGCCAATGATAAAATGTTATTTCTCTTGTTTAGATGCTGGTAAATTATGAAATCAAATAGTTCAATAAAACTAACACGGTGTAATCTATTTCGTATACAGTTTGTGGAGAAAAATAATTGGGTGGTGGGGGGGCTAATGAAATGAGATTTGAGAGAAATGATTGGTCACTAACTAATACTAAATAGCCCCCTCCCTATTCCTTAGTTTATAGTATATTTTTTGATGATACCTACATTTAGCATTTTTATACTTGCGATCAAATTTGATTGCTTATTTCTAGCATTTTTCAAAATTTTCATTTATTAGTTAATTTTATTTTTGACAAATTAGCCCCCCCCCCCCCCCCCCCCCCCCGAATATATGTTTCAAAAGATGTTTTAAGTCACTCTTTAGTCCAATCCTGTGCATAAAACAGTCTCAAAAGTGCTAAAAACGTAGTGTTTTTCCGATTCTGCATTTTGGTCGACATGCCCTCGGGAAGGGGGGAGGCTATAGCCCCCCTCCCCCCTGGCTACGCTACTGGGAAAGTCCATGTTTATTTTGGAATTTTTTACCAGCAAGTGCTTGAAAAAACTTTGTCATGGTGAATTTAAACCTTACTTAAAACTTATGTCTTACTTTTGTGCAAAGTGATTAGCTACACCAACCAGTAATTTTCATATATTTTAGTCTAATTTTATTGTAAAACAAAAGATAGTTGAGCTAAAAAACTTTGCAAATTTAAAAAACTAAAAAACAAAATTACTAAACCAGAACAGGATGACAAGTAATTTTTCAATTCTTTAGCATTAGTGCTTGTGTTAATGGTTTTAGGCAAGAATTTACAGGTCTAGGAAATTGCTAGATGTAGTTTAAGTTTAAGGTTGGAGTTCTGAGTTTTAACACTTCCTGTTGTATTGTTGGGGTTAGTTTTACAACTGCCATTTTGCAATGTCTTGTAAAAATGGCTTCCAGACTACTGGACTGAGCTACAGTATTATTATTTGGAAGGCTTTATTCACCGAAAAATTTTATCTCCTTTTTTATTACTTCTGACTCAAAGCTAACCCAAGCACAAATGCTTCAGAATGCCAACCGACACAGGTTCCGATGTCGGCCCGCTGAGTATGCCAATGTTGGCTGAACGCTGGACTTTGGTGCAAAACCGCATCGCCCCAGCATTGGCTGTGACGTTGGGGCGAGGTTGACAAATGTTGGCAATTGTATCTTGCCAACATCGGCCCTACAATGCAATGTTTGCTGGGTTACTACGTGATTTGCAGGAAGAAAGCTGTAGCTCGCTCTGGTTGCCTCGCAGAGCTTCGAACAGGGCATTTTGTTTCTCAATTTAACCAAGCCCAATTACTGTCTTTTAGTTTACTATATTGCAATTTCTCGGCTTGACTGAAAGTATTAAGCTAAATTTGCACGATCCGAACTCTATAAGTCTTCACGATATTCATATTCATAAATGAGTTCATTTACAGTATTGGTGAATTACACAATTTGTGATTGGATAAAATGTATGTATTGGAATTTAATTCTTTATAGCCTGTTTAGATGATTATCCGGAAATACCGGATATTTCTAAAATTAAATCAACATTTCATTTAGAGAGCGATATATTTTTAGACAATCTTCTGGCAAACTTTCAAGAATACATAAAAAATTTTACATTATAGCCAGTAGAGCCATTTTTTTCATTTCATTTCGCAGTATAGCCAGTTTCATTTTTTTTTATTTTCAAATTAGGTATATTTTTTACAGTACTGTCAGTATTAGGAGATAATTAACCCTACTTTACACTTGTTGCTTTTTGTGATAAATCCCTTCTGAAACAAGTGTTTTACTTCAAATCTATTTGGCTTTAAATCAAATTTTTTCTCAAGTAAACACTGAAAATTTGAATTACCTAAGTCAGGAGAAGTTTTCACATTTTGAGCTTTTTCGAAGCCATTTTCCAAAATTTGAGCATTTTTTAGCCACTGGCATAACTGGCAGGGGGCAAATGCCGTACTGGTAACTCAGGTGTGAGCCCCTTTCTAGAAATAGGCCCACTTCGGCTTCCTTTGCTTTCCAAATTAATTGATACACCTTAAGTTTATCTACAGTATGTTTGTTACGAATCTGCAACTGCTACTTAATTGTGTCTTGCAAAGCTCTGCACTGAAGCTTTTTCGAATAGTATTGGTATAAGCAGTTACTTTAATTTAGTTAATACTGCAGTTTTTACATGCGCACGAGTTGATGAGTTAACACAACTACAGTGAATTCAAAATAAAGGCTGAAGAGATAAAAACTGATATGAAGAGAAAGCCTGTCAGTTGTGTATTTATTTGTACTTGAATCTAACACATATCTGGGTTTAAAAACTAGTTTAAAAACATCTTTTGCAATTGCTTCTGAAGTTGAAGCAAAATACAAGCCTTTTGACAATGTAACGAAAACTCTCATTATTCTAAATGGCACAAAAAGTCCCGGCATATCTTTTTGGAAAAGACACCAAAATATACCTAATTTTTTCTAATACGACGCAAATTTAACCCAAACTCAAATTATTACTCTAAAACTAACCCTAAACCTAAGTATAACCGTGGCCCAAAGATTAAATATTTTTAGACTTTGTCCATTTCGAGATTTTTCGTAAATCATTGATTTTCTTCAAATTTTATAGAGAATGTTATGGAATGCACTGGTCTGCAATTTATGCTGGAGTATTGGATCAGTAGCATTGCAATTTGTAGCCTTGTTTCTCTAATTATTTTCTACATTTTGCTTGCCTTGATTTTTCACGAAATACTGGTAAAATATCTCGACAAATCGGATTTTTGCAACTTCCCATTGAAAAAAACAAGGTCATGTCCAAATATACATGTATCTTAATTGCAATTGCTTCTCTTTAGTTCTATTTGTTAGCTAGCTAGTTACTAGCTGGTAGAAGGCATTGCAATATTTAATGAGTCAGTCAGGCAGCTGCCGAAACCGTATGCGTTGTTTTTTCTTGTATCAGCAATGCAGCGCTTTCCGCTGGCTATAATTTAGTTTATTTGTTTCTGTGGCTCAGACAAAGGGTTATTACGTTCATCCACCGCTAAATGTTCTGAACAACAAATATGTCAGTGTCTTCTACAAAAGTTTTTATTTTGTGGATTTTGTTTTGGATAAGTTTACTGATCGCCTATTTTATAGAGATACAACACAACCTTAGTAGAAACATTGGTTGTATCATCTACAAAGATTCTATAAGGCCTTATAAAGAAATGGTGTTTACTTGGATAAGGATGGTAGTTTATAGTGGCTGAAAAGTCTGCAACTGCTGGACATTTTGGACTTGCAGGTTCGTGGGTGCCACATGGGAGGGGGGCAAAAACATCTTAACCCCAACCCTAACACTAGTTATAAAACTAATTCTAACCCAACCCTAACAATATTCACCCCCTTCCAAGTCTAGTGTCCACCCTCTACACCTAAGAACTAAACCCTAAAACTTAACTTGGTCAAGTTTCGAAGAGTGCCTTGCCTGAAAATTGAAACAACGAGCGTGTCCCGCCAAAAACTCGAACACCTACTCTCAATGCAGGTCAAGGGCCAGTCCAACCAAACAGTTCAACCATTGCACAGAACTACAGACCGTACAGACCGTATCAAAGTACAGACTGTATTGTTAATTTTTCAAAGTTCAAACCGTATAAGTTTGCTCGGTGGTAAGCGGGGGTGAATCCTCACAAAAAACCGTACAAGCGAATTTTTCACACATAGTAAATCATTGCTGTAGAACTACGCGTTTCTGTGACAGTCTTAACCCTAGTTCTCATCTAAGACGAGAATCTGAGTTTTGGAACTCAAGCAACTTTTCCACGACTCTAAGAGATTAGCGCTTTGCCTAAGAATCAAACCAACGAGCTCTAGTTTAATATTTGGCTTGCTTGAAAGTCGAACTTGAATGTTTGCTTTCAACTCAGATGCACCAAAGAGAAAGGCGAACCAGTCGAACCAACGTAGGTCATTTTGTAAAGTTTAAAATTTCTCCATGTTATCGAAAAGACTTTAATTAAGTTTTTTTTTTAAATTGCTTATTGTAACAGTGACGAGTAGAACACTTATGAGTCGGTATAGAAAGGCGACTTTTGCGTTAAGATATTACATCCCTGCTAACCGTTGCGGCTTTGTTTGGGGGAAAAGATTAGTGACATAACTCGAGGCTGCAGATTTCTAAACCATTACGCTAATTGAACTTTGTACTGGCGGCCAGCTATCGCGAATTCGCCTTTAAAAAAATAACAACTTTAAAAAAATATCATTTTTAACCGAATTAAAATCTGCAAACATTGTTTTACCGAAATGGTGCAATAGTATCCAATTTCTTTAAATTCCGGTCATCTCGGTATCACAAGGACTCGCAAGTTTGTTAGCCGCTATTGATTATGAAGAGTTTTAAGGCTCTACAGTCGTCATTCTACCAAAATGAACGTATGCTCCTATCGTTAAAAAACCTTTACTCGAAATGGTGATTTTCTACGTCTAAAAAGAGAAGTACATGAATAGGTTTTGAAATTCGAGAGCGAAAAATGTAATAGAAAATTTCAAAGAAAACCAGACCCTGAACAGCCGGTGTCATGCCCTATTTCAATCTCCCCAGGAGAAAAATAATCATTTATGCAAACCCATCTAAAAAATTGCGAAAAACAAACTTAAATGAACACGTCGTGGCGGTTCAATGTCCAGGCAAGCGGTTCAATCCCCAGCAGAGCAACAGCCTCCAAACCTTCAACGGACCAAGATTAAAAGTCAGGACCCCTTTTTCAATATCATTAACATCGACTCCAAAAACTTTCTTGTGGAATAATTTGAAAAAGTATGAAAAGTGCATACCCAGCCAAGACCTTTGAAAATTTATAGCATCTTATTAAGACTTGTCGTAGGTTCTAATTTAATAATTTAATTCTTGGCATGTTGTTTAGGTGAATCCACAGGCACGGTGCATTGTAATGTGACTCAGAGATGGAACCGGTCAGGATTTTCTCGACTCGACCCAGCCGGTAAATTTCAAAATCTACGCCAGTTGACTGGTTTCTGACCGGCCCGGTCGACCGGCTTTTTATAAAAAGTTTTTGATCACTGTTCAATGTATCTAATAATAAATTTTCAAAAAGGGTGAGTGGGAGCATGGGTTAGGTGCTAAAATTTTGTGACTTTTGACGGGGGTCTCAGAAAAAAAAAAGTAAAAAAAATTTGCGTTCTTTTCAAAAATAACTCAATTTTAAGACCTTTTTTTGGTTAAATTTCGGTTTGAAAAGCCTGTTTTGAGCAGCGCCCAACAAGCATACAAAGAACTGCAGGGCACAAGCTAAATTATTAGATGTTCTTTCTAATGATTTTATGCATAAATCCAAGAATTGAAATCAAAAATTTTAAGCTATTTGTGACAGATTATTTGCAATTTGCCGAGCAGCTAACACTAAACTATTTTGACAATGGCTAGAAAATATTCGAAATATAATGTGCCCCAGCAGTTTGCAGAAATACTGCTACTTCAGAACAAGCCATGGCTAGTTAGACATAAAAAAAAGATAAGAGCTATGTCTTTTTTGCCCAATGCCGAATGTGATAAATTTAAGTTGAAAAAAGCTTTTCAAAGCGGCAAGATTTTAGCATGTTTTAAAAAATCTGAAATCTGTGCCACTTTTACTCTCAAGTTGATTAAAATGATGCAAAAATGCTAAGTAGCGTACGCCTCTTCTACATGCATGCTTTATTATGATCTCATTACGCAATTTTAACGTATATTTTACTCTTTTTTACATTGTGTCGTGGTCTAAAGGGGAGGGCATGGCACAATGCCCCCGCTAAATACGCCCCTGGATGCGCATGCCTTAGTGGTCACAGCATATTAGTCAAATCTTGAAATCATTTAACAAGTGTTTTCAAAAGGTGTGGTTTGTTTGTACTGTTTTTTATGAAAAATTGTATATATAATGAAATATATATGTATATTTAGGTTGGTGCTTAGATGTTTTTTAGTTGCAAGAAAGGAGAATTTGACCGGTGTTTCAACCGGCTTGACCGGCTGGTCGAAGAATCTTGACCCGACCGGTAACCGGACCGGCCGGTCGATTCGACCGGTGCCGGTCGACCCGCCCGGTTTCCATCTCTGATTCATTCTACGTTGTTCATTACATTGCATTATGCGGTCAGTTTTTGCTAGAGCAAGGCTCGTTGGTTTTAATTGTGACGTCACTGAAGGAATCACTTATCTCCTAGCTACCTTTGCATGAACTGCAAATGAAATGTTCTAAATTGTATGAAATGTGAATGGCGGGAATTGACATCATAATGAGCTTTCCGTAGGAGTGGCTTTTTCGGTAGATTTCAACCAAAAATTCTTTGAAGCTGGTAGCAAGAATATACGCCATTGCTGCTTTTTTGAGTGTTTGTAAGCTAAAGCGCGAAATCTTTGCCGAGAAATGCAAGAAGTGTTGTTTTGCTGGCTTGCATTTGATGTAGATTTTAGCTGCTTCGTACTACAGTTACAGATTTAATTTTGCCGCGAACGCAAAACGAATTACACTATTTTTTCTTAGAACAATAATATTCCGTAAAAACCCGAGGCTCATTGTTGCTCAGAATCTAAAAAAAATGCCAGCCTCCATCAGTAACAAAAAGATTGGAAACAAAAAAGAGTAAATTTCAAATCTTAAAAGCAACTAAATTCAGTGCTAATTCATAACGATGAAATTTTAGTAATTTCCAGTAATTACAAGCAAAATATTGCAGCGATTCTAAAACTACAGAGTGCTGCTTCAAACTGCGCAAGCAACTCGTAAATATTGAGATGTTCTCAAGTCAAAAAAACTCCGTACTTTTTTGCTTTTGCAGTTTTACGATGCTGCAAAACAAGCAAAAAAGTCTTTTCTCAAGCTGGCAGAGCATTCGGAATTAGACACCAAAATAACTTTAAAAACATGGTCGTTTAAATTGACAAGAACGTTCTCAGAATTCAAGGACTAACATCAAGAACAAATAAAGCATCAAATTGGCAAAAACCTAAGAGAAGCAGCCTCAACTTAAAATTTATTGGTTCTTTTGAAAAAGTGTAACCTGTGTTAAAGTAAGCTTGCTTTGCCTCTGTGAACATGCTTGCATCGATTTGTAATTGCTAATTTTCGTTACGCTTGAAGCACAACTTATGATATCAAATTGGCTAATAAGCTAGGTTATATTTCTCATTCAGTCAGCAAGCTGTTATCGCAACGTTTCCTGATTTCAACTAAAAGTTTGTTCTGTTCATCAGAAATAAATAACCTAAACACAGTATAATTTTTCGAATGAAAAATAGTTTCTCGAAAATGAATTTTTGAGGAAATGTAATTTCTAAAGAATAAGTTTTCGGGGAAATGTGTTTTCGACCAAACGTAAATTTTGTTTAGTATAAATTCTGGAAAATAAGCTTTCGGGGAAATGTAATTTCGGCCAAATGTACATTCTGGCAAGTGTAAATTCTGGCAAATAAGTTTTCGGGGAAATGTAATTTCTGGCAAGTGCATGTTTAGGAAAGTGTAATTTCTGGAAAGTGCACGTTCAGAAAAATGTAATTTCTGGCAAGTGCATGTTCAAAAAGGTGTAATTTCTGGCAAGCCATGTTCAGGAAAATGCAATTTCTGGAAAATGCACGTTCTGGGAAATGTATATTTGGGATAATGTAGTTTCAGCCAAGTGTTTTTCGGGGAGGTGTATAAGATCCGGGGAAGTGTGTACATTGAGGTCATCAAAGCCGAATTTTTTTCTCCAATTTCTTAAGCTTTGAGTTATCTATTTTGCCAGAATAACACGAGACGTAAGTTACGAAACATCCCCAAAATTAACAAGTGCTGTTGCCTGTTCATACAAATTCTTTCATTTTTGAAAGTGCCCGAATTTCAATTCTACGGTACGTAAATGCATTTTTAAGTCATAAATGAAAAAGCAAATTTTGTGTAATAAAAATAATCATAAAAAGCTAGAAACTCATGTAAAAAAAGCGGGCAGAGAAACACCCGAACTCTGTACCATACAAAATTTAAATGAAGGACTATCTATTCCAATACATAAATTTTTGAAAACGCACAGCCGTTATGGAAGTGACTTTTAACATTCAAAAACATACCAATGAAATTGAAAGTTTCTCAAAAATGTAATACTAACAGTACAAATATTAATTAGTCTTGACGCAACAAGGTAACGACGCTTCTGTATAATATACAGCGTGACTAAAAAGTTACTTTCCATCTTGAAATAACTGTTCTTTATTTCCAAAGTTAAATTCCTACAATTATTGAACATTAGAAAGTGCATTGCATGGAATTTTATTGGAAATTATTGCTTAGAATTTAGTTCGGTTTGGTATGGTTTTCAACATTCGCCACCAACTTCTAATTAAAGCTGACTGGTAAACCACATCACGCGATTTCACAAGAAGCTCTTGCGGGATGAAAATCATCAACTTCACCGATTCACCATTCAAGTTCCTCCTAAATGGTTGGTTTGTTTGAGTAGACTTGCTCATTCAACCAATCCGAAGAAAAGCGAACCACTACGACCAGACGCGTAACAAGGATTTTGCTTAAGCTGGAGAAGGGATGAGGGTGTAACTCAAGCCTAAAGTTTGCTGCGTTTCACGGTACTTTAACGGAGCAATTTTTGTAATTTTTGATAAAAGTTACAGCACAGTTTAGATTTTTGGGGATAATTGCAATTTTATGCAAAGCTTGTTTTTTCTTTCCCTCAAAAACTTTTTAAAATTTTGGCGCAAATATCTGAAATGCACCACACCACGATAAACAATGTTGACAATTTTGTTTTCCCGTATCAATTTCAAATATCCACTCCATTGAAAATTGTGTAAAATAATTTGAAAATTTTACAGTGACACGTCATGGTATAGCAGATAATTTTCGCGTTTTTCTTTAAAAGTAAATGAAATGGAAAGCTCATTTTTTCGGTTGAATTAGGAAAATTGACAGCCTGTCTTAAAAATATTTTTGCTACTTTTTTTCTATATATAATTTGGCTAGGCCGGAGTTTGGTTTTAAAACATTGATGAAAATTTTATCCATTTTTGTACATTGCATAATCGTTTTATTCTTCAGCTCTCTCTACTTCAGTGAACGCTTTTTACTTGGTGCAGTTTTTGTTTGCTGCATCATAAAATTGTAAACAACAAGATTTTTCAACTGGAAGGACTGCCAAAGTATCGCTGAAATGTCTAAGCATAAACAGCCTATATTGTCTGAGTAACAGTAGCTATAATTCAATTTACGAGTAGAAAGCATGACAACTGGAAAGTGATTAAAAACCACTGGTCTAGAGGATAGACTGCGTGGTCAATTTTACTTGTGCCATTTACTTTGTTTTCAAATTTCTAGAAGTAAACCATTGTTTCCAAATAATCACTGATTTGTAGCTAGCAATAATTCAAAAATTATAGTAATTGAAGATCAAAGACAGTGGCATCATTTGTGATTTGAGCTAAAAACAGAGGAAGGACAAGCTTCACTTCAAATATAGAAGCTTGTTAATGCTTTCCGCAAAATTGGCTTCTGCCAAATATTCATTACCGGTACATTTTTTAGAAGGTGCGGCATGCACTTGGGGGCCTCTGACAGCGGAGCAACATTTTAGCTGCCAAAAGGGCATAGTTCCTCCACCAGTTATATTACTAGTGGTTGATAATTAAAGAACTCTGTTTTGAACGTCCTGGTAGGCCAAGGATTATTTCAATTTGCACAAGCAAAGGCTTTTAATAAACTGCTGTTTCAATTGGCTTTAAACAAACACCTACAGGTAATGGGTCTAAAATGGTCTTGACCTAGCATAAAATAATTCAAACAAATATAGTTTACATTTTCAAAATTCAGAAGTTCGACAGCTTTAAAAAATTTTAATCAGTTATCGGTAGGCTACCGGTGTGTCATAATTTATAGTGTTTTTCGCTACCTCAAGTTATTACTACACAATATTCTATAAGCCTAATGCGTTTCATAACGCACACCAGGCAAAGTTTAGAGAAAATTTATGACACAAGTTAATTTTCCACCGAAATTCGCTCCTTTATTAACCTTATTTTTATACCCCAAGTGCTTTAGCTAGGTTAGTTTAAAAGTCAATCCGAAAACAAAATCAGCTTAGGCAATTGCTGATTTCTTACCAGCTAATAATCTCCTGAGGCTTTAATTTGATTTATTTCAATCAAATTACGTTTTAATAAACATAATCAATTAAATTCATTCAATGATTGTCAACCTAAAACTATAGGTTTTTGTGTTTCGATCAGTAACTTAGGCCATCTTCACGGCTAGCATTTAGAAGCATAAGTTATTCATCTATACAATTTATTATTGTAACATACAGTGCGATTGAGCTATCGCGACGCGTTTCAACCTTGCTCAAGGGTCTCATCAGGCGAAAAAAATTAAACATATTTAAACATGCAATGATATAAAACTGCAATTAAAATTTGGAAACAAAAATTAGCAGCAATTTTAAAATCATTGAAATTCTAAACATGCACTTGTGTAAATCTGCAATTACCAAATTTGGAAATAAAAATTGCATCGATAAACACATCTGCTTTGTCTATGCAAATTTTATAATGACGTCAAACAACTTATGACATGTTCATATAAAAATCACAGGGAGAGCACGAGCTAACTGCATGTGCGACACATTGCTTAATGATTTTAAAATTGCTGCTAATTTTTGTTTCCAAATTTTAATTGCAGTTTTATATCATTGCATGTTTAAATATGTTTAATTTTTTTCGCCTGATGAGACCCTTGAGCAAGGTTGAAACGCATCGCGATAGCTCAATCGCACTGTATGTTACAATAATAAATTGTATAGATGAATAACTTATGCTTCTAAATGCTAGCCGTGAAGATGGCCTAAGTTACTGATCGAAACACGAAAACCTATAGTTTTAGGTTGACAATCATTGAATGAAGTTTTAATGATTCTAATTTGCTGCTAATTTTTAATTAAATTCACATTCATTTTTTATCGCTAACGCCAGGTTTAGCTTAAATACTTAGCAGAAATATACTAGCCTACTGATACTCAGCAGCAACCAATGGAAAATTAAACTTTTCCGCTAACAGTCGCTAGAGTGCGAGCAGTAACGCAACCTCGCACGCTAAACGCATTGACTTTCCAGACTACACATATAACGACTATGACTGCACGCATTTTGTCACTTTTCTGTTGTAGCATTTACATTGAAAAAATATCACGCTTGTTTCCGCATGTAAATATGCGTGATCAGCAAAAATTGCTAAACACTGTACAAGTTTATCATGGAATTTTGTAAAAAAATTTAACTTGTTTAAATATTTTACATTGAGGAAGCATTAGCGCATTGCATGTGCTCTGCTGTATGTCGAACGCTTTTGAATAATAATGGCTTCTTAGAGCAGATTTTTTTTTTCGATTAAATTGTACTGTACTACGGGAATTGAAACGTCGTTTTTTTGTTTGCTTTGTTTGAATTGTGATGAAATACTGTATCAAAAAAATGTTTTTTTACATGTAAAATTCGATGTTTTTTTTTAACGAAAAAAAGAATCATGTAGAAGTGTGAAGACTAGTGTTACTGTTACCATATTTCTTTGTGCAGTAGTGGATCTACAACCAGTAACGTAACTAAAGAGTTGTACACGGGGGAAGGGGGTGGGGCAAGCTTTACGGGGCAGCCTCTATTTAACGCTTAAAGGATCAAAACAGATATTGGACTTCTCCAAGAATTCGGTGTTTTTCCGTCAAAATTAGGTGGAAGACCAAAAAAGGTAATCCCCGGAAATTCAGTGGTTTTAATCAAGTGAAGACCACAAAATGTCTTCACCAAAAATTCGAACATAATTCAAGACCTCGTTACGTTTTGGAGTAGGGCATATTTGAGAAGGGCTCACGCCTAGATTGGGAATATCGGGCATTCGCCCCCTACCGCCGCCCTTAGTTACGCCAGAGTCGGTAATGGGAAGCACTTACCACCAGTGGTGTAAAAAGTACTCGAAAATTGTACTCAAATAAAAGTTTCGTTACTGACAAAAAAACTACTTGAAGTAAAGTACAAAGTACTGACCAAAAAAAGTACTTGAGTAAAAGTAAAAAAGTAGTCATTTTAAAACTACTCAAGTAGAAGTATTTCTGAAACTATTCACGCAAAATAAGCAAACTATTCAATTGACATATGACAACTGGTTGCCTACTTTAAATCACTGCCACAAGCGCTTAATTTTCTAACCCCTCACTATCTTAAAAAGTCATGAAATATTAATTGTGCAGGTTTATTGTTACTGTATTCAAGGAATCAATTCATGAAATATTTGCTCAAATACTCATTCACTGCCATTGTTTGTTAAATTTATATGCTAAAAACCAAAAACACCGTGGAAGTGGCTTATTAGAGTGTCGGCAGCGTGGCCAAGAGAGTAAAGGCGTCGTTTTTTTGACGACCCTGATCGCATGATTATGGGTTCAACCCGCACCCTGGTCACGTTGTTGCGTCCTTGAATATGACGTTTTACGATGATTATCTCTGCTTGGTGGCTTTGAACAAGCAGCAAATTTATGTGGGAAGAAGTCATCGGTCAACCGTAAAACTTGGAAAATGGTCAACTCCTAAGCGAGTGCGGATTCGTCCAAAGGATAGCACCATCGTCGCTTTCTCGTGAAAGGAGGATAAAGATGCATCGATCAATCAAGCCTACTGTGTCCACAGGGTCCGCCAAAAGTCACGCACCAAAGCCAAAACTATAGTCTGCAATAAACTTTTTTTGGATTAAAGAAGAAAAAATTACCGTGAATTTTTTTTAAATGATTTTATTTCACGACATGTGAAGGCAGATAGAAACCGGTAGAAACATAACTGAAACTGTGAGTGAAGCACAGTCATTCATTGATTCATACCAGTGTCCTGTCACAGCAATAGTAGGTTAGACTGCAGCTTAATTTAATTCCAATTCAATTTACTTGCTGCACTTTAGAAAACCTGCTGCCTGCCCAGACAAAGTTTATCACGCAATTCCTGAATTCCACCATGTTTGTTTTCAGTTTTACTGATTTATTCACCGTGTTGCCTTGACCAGGAAACCGCAGAATGATATTCGGGTCGTTGATGCAAGCTGCCACCTCTCTACCATACAAAGGTGTAAGCACTAAGCAGCACATTATCACCTTCAATGCAGATTGTCAAGCAGGAAGATGTGAATACAGTTTGCTGTAGGCTACATATTTTTAAGTCTTTGGCTTGACTGGACCAGATTTGAACCCAAATATTCAGCTCGATATACAGATGCTCTAACCACTAGGCTATACCATCTTGTCGGCATATTTATCAGTTCAACCCCAGGCTCTCGAATTGCAAGACACTGTTCTCAAGAACAAAGAAACTAAATATTTCATCAGTTTATTACTCATTGATGAAGTTTTACTGCTACAGTGCTACTCAGCAGAGGTATAGTCCTTGAGGACGTCCTTGGTCTCGAGGACACATTTTGAAGTCCTTGGCCTCGAAGCCTCAAGTCCTCAAAAAATGCCTGTCCTCGGCTCGAGGACAGCAGTATTTTTTGAATTGTTAAAATTTTGTAGTTCGCCAGAAAAAAAATTTGAAGACGTTTTTTTTGGAGATCGCCTAAATTTGGACTGCAAAACCGACTCAATCTGCGTGAAAACCGATCAAAATCTGGGATAAGATCGTTTGATGTTGTTTCCAGCCTCTGAATTAGCCCCTATTGCAAATTCCTGGCTATGCGCCTGCCAGGATCTCTTATCTCCACTTATCAATAAATTTCTGCAATTGCCTAATCCTCCAGTCGTACAAAACAGCAAAACGCGAATGGACCTTTCACAGCTCGATCGTAAATGCACCCTAACCTACTAACTCTACTCATGACTTCAGGAAAACTGACAATTCGTTTGCATTTTATTGGTTTTAAAATGGTTCTAGGTTGACCTATGATGTTGCAGGCTAACTATTCGGAAGAGCTTTGGTTCTTAGTTCTGATTAAGAAGTTGATGTTTGCCGGACTGCCGGTGCTTGATTACTTGATTAGAAAAAATGCAATCAAAAGCTCATAAACGCAGTCAAGCGTGGAATTTAAAAAAAGAAAAAACCAAGGGAGAATAACCTGACTGCGCGTTTACAAATGATTGACTGCAGATGCCCACAGTTAAAGTGCAGTCAACACTGCGGCTCAAATTTTAAAACTACTTTGTACTTTTATCAAATAATAAGTACTTAAGTAGCGTTACTTCAGACTAAAACTACTTAAGTAAAAGTAGTTTTAAAAAAACTACTCAAAAAAGTTCTCGTTACCGAAAAAAACTACTTTAGTAATCTACTCAAGTAAAAGTATTTCGTTACTTTACACCACTGCTTACCACGGACCTCGATTTCTGGAGTCTGAAACGGCAAAGATGTTGCTTTTTGCTTTCAGTCACTACAAAAAAAAGATGACTGAAAATTGAAGAAATGTATATTGTATGCAAATATAGCCAATGGCCTGGTATTAGTTTGCGGCAGTTAAATGCGATAGTATCGTTTTTATTATTTTTATAACGTTGTATCAATATTTTGTTAGAATAATAAGAATTCATTCGCAGTATCTATTTTATGATCAGCAAGATAGTATAGAGCACCGCCTTTTATTTATTTGTTATTACTGTTAATAACTTAAGCTTTCCAGGCGGAGAATTTGTAGACCCACTACTAATTTTGGGGCCCCGCGTGCGCATTTACTTTGAGCTTCGCAGAACTTTAATCGATTCATGACCGTAAAGGTTCCTTATCGTTCTTCAAATGCTTTTTTTTCTTTTTTGTCTGTTTTTTCTTCTTTGAGACTGCAAATTGGTCTGTAAATAAACGTAAAAAAGGTCAGCATATAAATGACATTAAACCCAACTTGAAAACCAGCAATTTGCTTCCCAAATTCCGAATCGGACAAAATTTTGGATAAACAAAAAACTTAAAATTTGACGACATCCTTAGATAAAAACATCAGCTCGAATTGGACAAAAACCAGAATGGAAAAAAATCCCGAAAAGACAGTTTTCTAAAAAGAACAAAATTTTAAATTGAACAAAACCCAATTGGATAAAATCTGGAGCTAGACAAAATCCCAAACTAAAATCAGAATTTTGTTCAATTCGGGACTTAACTTGTGCATTTGGGATTTTGTTCGTTTAAACAATTTAGTTTTTTGAGATTTTCCACACGATTCAAAAATCATTCATGCAGTAAATTTCTGGCTTGGAAACAAAAAATTGATTTAATCTCTTTATGATAAGTTTTAAAAATTTAAAACTCAGACCAATATTGAATTCGATTGATAGTAAGCCTTGTTACATCAATATATATCCTCACCAATCAATCAAAACTAAGTTTACGATAGTCATAAATCAAAAAGTTCTTAAACGTTATGATTTCGTGGAATATCTTAGTAGTTCCATTGACAAAAACCTAACTTTGTCTGTTCATATTAACAAGCTTTTCTAGCAATTGGCTAAACATATTGCAATGCTGTATAAAATTCGTAACTATGCAACACCACATAATTTAAAAATGTTGTATTATAGTTTGGTGTATAGTAGTGTAAACCATGGTATCATTGTCAAGAGTACAGCAAACCAAAGCTAATTGCATAAAATAAATACGAGAATGAACAACATATTGCCAGCAATAACTTGGAACAAAAAGTTTTCTCATCTTACTGATTTGTATAAAAAATTAAATTTACTTAAATTAAATGACGTTTACAGTTTGGAACTTTCTAAGTTTATGCATAAACTTTGCAATACTAAATTGCCACTTTTGTTGTAACAGCGATTCAATAAAGTTGAACAACTACTTCCTCATCACATAAGAAAACTTAACAAATTCAAATTTAACATAAGAAACCTCAAGTTTCCAAAATTGTCGGACAAAAAAAAAAAAACTTTCGAGGCGCCAAGCTTTGGAGTGAAATTGATGAAAATATTAAACATCACAACTTTAACTTCTTCAACAAGTGTTTTAAAGAAAAAATTATAGCACAATGTTTAGTTTGGTTTTGATTGTGCTGCTGCAACCACAATAATTGAATTCTGCTGCACACTATTAAAATTTAATGTTATTTCACCCTTTTGTGTTTTTTAGTTTTATTTTTTATTTAATTTAACTATTAATGTGTAATTCAAGTATGTCTTTGATTATTTCCGGTTTGTTTTTTCTTTTTGTTTCTCTTCTTTTGCAGCGCGGAAAAGACGATGACAAGGAGCGGCTTGACTAGTATACCCCACGGTTGTTGGGTGCTCCTCGGACTAATATATCGCATATGATTTATTTGTATATTCTTTGATCGTATTGTTTTGTTTATTCAAATATTTGTTTATTTTTTGGTCGTATGTGACTGTGTGCAATAAAATAAGTTAACTTGCTTAACTAACTCA
Source organism: Trididemnum nubilum (assembly GCA_963965965.1). NCBI lineage: Eukaryota > Metazoa > Chordata > Ascidiacea > Aplousobranchia > Didemnidae > Trididemnum > Trididemnum nubilum. The sequence goes on along the minus strand of OZ014471.1, from coordinate 18,792,497 downwards.
CTTACTACTCGATGTTTACTTTGGACTCAAATGGTTCATAGTACTAACAGTACAAACATCACCAAAGGTTTTGCGTACTATAGCATTACTCCCCTTCTAATCATACACATGCAAAATATTGTAATAACGATCAAGGTATAGCTATGAATTAAAGCTATCAAGAGGCATTATATTTCAAGTCAAAGGTTAAAAGAAGCGTAATGGCATTTGTCGCAATCGTTGATACTTGTCGAGAGTACAGCCTTTAATCTCCAGAATAGTCCTCGTCGACTTAAACCAGAAAACGACTGAGATGTTAATTGACAAATCAAAATGGCAGTTGATGATTCCGTAAGCTTCTTGAATCACAGAAAGCAGCAAACCAATCTTAAATTAAAAACTTCTATTTAAGATTGAAAACACAAACCAATTCTTCCCGAGCAAAATCGCTCCACTTAAGCTAATCACGATCGACCAATCCAAAATTTACACACTACCGCGATCGACCAATTCAGATCGCACACGATGAAACTAATATCTAAAATTATCCAACTCTTCAAATGTTAGAATATTAGAAGATAAAACAAACCGCCTATTTATACTACCGGTACCGCAAAAGCTATCAAATATCCCAGAAACAACCTTGATACGTTACAATAGAAAAAGTACACAAACTTACAATAACAAATTGCAAATAAATATGACGTCACAAACTTCAAGTCTAAATATAGCAATTAAGAATGGTAAGCAACCAAATAATTCGATAACAGTGGAAGATCGTAGGACATATTAGAAAGGAATTACCTCGAACATTCTAAAATAAAAAGGCGACAAAACTAGCAAAGCAGTCACGTTTACATTAAAGCACGGCAAAAAATCATAACAAGAGCATTCTAAATTGTTATATGTGACAGCCTTGTAAGAAATTAAAGATACTTTTACACATCAGAGCAAAAAAAAAGTCAATTTGGCTTTTTTTATTAATTCCATATTAAACTACAGTTGTATCAACTATTAAATCTATGCTCATTGCCAACCACTTTGAGGTTGAAATAAAAGAAATTAAATTAAATCTTTCATAACAACAAGGACAAATCAAATTAAAATTTTCATCATACTCACTGTAATATGCCGAAACACGTAAGGAGTTTGTGGGACACATCTCCGCGTCATTGGGCCCTGGCAACACAGCTCCTTTTGAAAAAATGTCGCAGCGGTGGTGAGTCGTTGGCAACTCTGTGTCCAATTTGACCTGCCCGATATTTGAACCTAAGAGCTCTCGCTCCAGAGACGAACGCGTTACCGCTTGATAAACAGGCCTTTAATGCAGCAATTACAATTAAGATAATCAGCAAGTTATCGGTTTTCCTGTCTACCTTACCGTTAAATGGGTTGGTTCAAGCCGCTCAAAATACTGCCAATTAAATTCTCGAATTTCAGTCTTTGAAATACTATCTATTAAGACAGTTTTATGTAAGCAGAATCAGTCAACAAGCCAAGTCGGAATTGTCAAATTAAAATGCCTCGTCTAGCGCAGGGACATAGCCGCCACATAATTTTAGTTGATCGTTATTTTTAACACAATTTCATGCAACTGTTACAAACGATAAAGTCTTTCTAACCCGGTCTTGCGATATGTGTCAGTTTTCCAAACCGTTTCTCTTTTAAGCTTAATTCTTCAAATTTAAATATCTGCTAAGACTTGCCAATCTGAACCAATTTGTGTTTTCTGTACGGCAACGATGTACGACTACTTGTACGACTATTATAGCCAACTTCAATAACGTGTAGGAGAGCTTTGCCAAACTCTCCCAATCCCTTTCTCCTTCTTACAACTGAGTACTTGAATCACTGATTTTTAATGGAATTTATTATTATATTGAATATAGAAAAATACAGAAAAAACGAAGTAGTCTCAAAATACGATGTTAGGGCCAATTGAGAGCCTTTCTTTCAATCTGCAAGACTGTCCCCTCACAGTCAATAGTCAAATCCATAAAACAAAATGGAGATGAAGAAAAGAGATCGCAAAACGCAATTTACCCAAGTTAAGCAGCATTTAACACATATCTCCAAAAACTGACACTGTTCACTTCACTCATTTTTGTCACTTCTGAGCTCTCAGGCTCCCAGCAGGTTTAAATAGTTCCAAGTAGTAAAAAACACGTGGCATCGCCTATTGTCTAGCATTAAAGGCCAGAAATTAACAAATAAGGGCTTTCAGCTGCCAGTCTTTACAATAATGCACAAAAAGAACATTCTAAACACAACAATTCTTAATACGGTCTAATCAGCCTTCGAAGGTCTTTGAAGATGCGCCTTTGAAGATGTGCTAATTAGCAGCTTATTTTTAACAAAGGATAATAATTACTCATTAATTTAACTTAAACTCCAATTACACAATGACTAATGATCTTTTCACTCTAAGTCACAAGATTGCAAAATCCAATAATTAATTAGACACAAATGCACAAACAAAGATTTAACCCTATAAAGACTAAGCGGGGTCGATTATCACCCAGTGGTTCTTTTTTCCTGCATATCTCAGAGATTAATCGCACCAACAATTTGAAATTTCTTGACTTTGTCCCAAATTTAGTTATCATTCACTTACCAAAATTTGAAAGTGTTATTACTTGTATTTTGAAAGTTATTAGCAATTAATTAACTGTATGTTCAATAAAATTAGCTTTAACAAGGTTTAAGATAAAAAAGAGAGAAAGTTTTAGGAGCGCAGTGTGGGAACTGGCTAAACTAACAAAGTTTCACGCTCACTGAGATCGAAGAATGCAGAGAAGGATATCAAAAGGTCACGCAAAAGTTACTCGATTAATCTCCTTATGTCAATAATGATCAAATTTGCTTTGCTAGGAAAAAGCTTTAGAAATCGTCATTTATTAGTCCGGTAGCGAAAGCCAAATATCCTGTTCAAAAATTTCTCGCTGAAAAAAAGCAAAGCATAATTTCTTGATTTTATTTGCTGTATGTTTGTGTATATTGTTATTGTTGTTGTTGTTGTATATTGCTATATTGTTCAAATCAAATTTGTGTTCAACGTATGTTTTAATAATTAAAATAAAGACCGTAAAATTACCGACCAATTGGTCAAGCGGTAACGCGTTTGCTTCTGGAACGAGAGGTCTGAAGTTCGAATCTCGCGCCGGTGAAACGGAACACACTGTTGCCGACGGCTAGCCACTGCTGCAACTTTATTTTGAAGAGCTATGTTGCCCGAGGGAGATGGGCTACGTAAACTCGTTACGCGTTTCGGCGTAATACAGCGAGTATCCTGAAGATTTGATTGGACATTAAAATTATAGTACGCCAGTACGATTATTTGCCAGTCTCTTTATCAATTTTGCCGCAAATCAGCGCTATAAAAATAAATAAACAAAAACTTTTGTGTAAAAGTCAAGGAAACATAGTGATGCCAATGTCATAACATAGTAATGTAACAAAGTTTGAAAAAGGTTTGCCAAACAACAATTTACAAAAACCAAAGAATATATAAGACATGTATCTTGAGAGTTGTGACTATAGTAGTGAGTATGAATATTGGCTTAGAATGTGCGCAGTAAATACATTAAAATTCCTATATTGTATTCAAAATTATGCTTTTTTTGGATAATATCACTTATAATTATGGGTGGGTAAAAAACAATTAACTTTAGAAACAGAAAAGCGCGGTGGTGAAGAAGATCATGAGCTTTAAGCCACTTGATGCAGCAATACACCAACAACAAGGCCATAGTCAGACGTGTTGTGTACTCAAGGGTCTGCAATTTGCGGTTGGGGTTCAATACATTTCGTCGGACACAAGAAGGCTGAAAAAGAGAGAAAACTTGGGGTCGATTTCATTCAAAGATAAGGCGAAGACTAACCAAAAAAGATCCTCCACATCTAAAATTGAAGCTAATATCGCTAAGTTGTAAAGAGAGGAAGTAAAAAAGAAAAAAATTTGTCAAAAGGCCGAATTTCTAACATTTTAACCCCGAATCCTATCATAAAAACGTGATGCCTGTTTGTTAAAACCGTAAAATTATGAGCATCAGCAGAAAAAAATAAATGCTTGCAATTTAAAAATTTACTTCACTGCTTAACTAGTTAAAATTGTCAGTTTAAATGATAAATCGAACAAATCAGTCATTTTTAGGCATTTGTTAGTATAAAGTTTTGCAGTATCTTCAATATTTCCGACGTGATATATTTTTCAGTATCATAAAGAGCTTACAGTATAAGCCGATAAAGAGTATAGTTAATTTTTAGTAAATAGGTTAGCAGTTTGGTTCTGCTTACGCAAAGAAATGATTATTTGCAAGCTTGAATGGGGCCAAAATCGTTTTATGCTTGAGGCTGAACCCAAATGTCATACATAATAATTTAAAATGCTTTTGATATGATTATTTGGTGTGTTTTAACTTAACCATGACTGCTTTACTAGTTTGGCCGATTTTTGTAATTTGGAATGTTTGCGATAATTTTTTTCCTGTGTGTTCTACGATCTCCTACTGTCACCAGTTTATTTTGTTGTTCGCTAGTCATCAGTTTGATGACGTCATAATTACGTTGCAATTTGACTTGACTTTGTTAGTTGTTACTATAAGCTCCTACAGTTTGGATTTCTCTGAATATTCGAGCGCTTTTGTCGTTAGTATAAATAGGTGGGTTTTTCTACTCTATCATTCTAATAATTCGAGGATTCTAATAAATCTAGCGTTCTGAATATTAATTTTGTAGATAGTTTCGCCGAGATTGCGTATCTGTGATTGGCTTGTTTTGCGTAGTGTGCGATCTTAATTGGTGGATCGCAATAAGTTTTAGTGGAGTGATTTCCTCAGGGACAATTTGTTTTGTTTTCAATCTTAAATAGAAAGTTCTTAATTTCAGGTTAGTGTGTTGCCTTTTGCAATTTCAGAAGTTTAACTGAACTATCAACTGCAATTTTGATTCATCAATTAGCATCTTAGTGGTTCTCTGGTTTAAGTGGATGTGGACCATAATTCTGGAGATTGATTAAAGGCTGAACTCTAGCCAAGTATCAATATCGCGACATCAAATGAATTGCCAGAGCTCATTTACAACAATTCCTAGAGCGTGCTACATATTATTCGCTATAAAACTATAATTTGTTTTGGAAATTAACTCTTTACTCGGTAGTGAATTAAGCGGTGAGGATTTATCCAAAGTATTAGATCGTCACTCTCACTTCCTCGTGATTGAAGGATAAGGAAGTATGGTACACTCAGTCATATAATGTTTTGATGAAAGAAGAACCAATCGGTAAAAAGTTATTTTACGGTGAAAACAGAAAATGAAATCACAATTGCTCAATCAACTGATCAGTGATTATGTTACCGTTTTAATCATTAGCACTTTGTTGAATTAATAAAATTTTCAACGTTATTACGATAGAAATGGTAGCGAAAGAAGGGTTTGCTAAACGTAATAATAGTTTAGGTTCATTTCACCCAACGCTACGAATACGCGCAGGCAGGAAACAGCAAAGACCAACTGATCGCTGAAGTCTATATTGTTCCTACAAGCAGCATTATTCCACAAAGTTCAAATCAAATCTTTAGTATACTTGCTGTATTACGCCGAAGCGTGTAACGAGTTTACGGGGCTCATTTCCGCGTCATTGCACCCGGAAAACATAGCGCTTTTTAAAGAAATGTTGCAGCGGTGGCGAGCCGTTCTACAAAGTTTCAAAATACAACATTAAATAAAAAGAATTATTACTACTGTATGTCTGAATTATTAATATAGGAAACGATGAGGTAGTTCTGAAACTACGCGATTAAAAACGATTAACAATATCTTTGCTCTAAGCGACTATTTTTACAAATATTTAATACAGTAATACATGTTGCAATAGATAATGAAAAAAAAAAAATTTACGCGTCATATTGTGCAGTACTCAAAAAACAAGATGTCTCTGCTGCTTTCTCTGGCAACAAACAATACTGCTTATCAAATTAATTAGACATTCATTTTTTGTGTCAATTGAACAAATATTAATTGGTTTATTGTAGCTTCATGACATACAAAACAAAAAAGGATTATCTTCTGAAAAAAGAAAAACAAAAAGTAAAAAAAGCGTTTAATATTGGCAATGAAGAAAGCCGCGAATAGGTAATGGTTTTGTAAAATTAAGCAAACTTCATTTAAGAATATTATTCAGATTAATTAGAGTTGCTGCCCTGTTTACTACGAGTTCAATATGCTCAGTTCATCTGTTTGTCAAATTTGCACGGTTGTTTGAAATTCAGTCATGCTGAAACAATCCATCAACTTATCTGGTTGTTTTGATATCGTGTAAAAGAGAAATCTTTGTTTCTTTTAACAACGCTAATCGATAATTTCTTTCGACTGAGCCATCTCATAATTAATGATTATATCTTGAAAATTTTAAAGCATGATATCAAATAAAAGATTTTTGCAGAAAGACTATTAAATTTGCTACACGTTGCAGCTTCAAATTTTTTTCTACGTGGCGTAGTTCATAAGATACAGCCGCGCAAAGTTCTGGGGTCGATTCTGCAAAACCTTAGGCCTGGGAAAAAAAAAAGGCTTAGTTCGAATAGGGTTAAAGTTGGGTCTTCAGTCATTAGTTGCAAGCAGGGCAGATTATTTTTAATGATTTTAACAGCAGCATATGCATGTTCTGTACAGAAATACGTTGCTTTGCCCCCCCCCAAATGATTTCCCTCAAGCGTCACTTTGACGAAACAAAATATCCAGAGTCTGCCAATTTCAAGTAAAATCAGCTTTTAATTTCATGAATCCCTTTTTTTTTGGTCTTCGCTGAAATTTGGGAGCAAAATCAGCTCTTTATTCCTTGAAGACTTTTTTTTAGATCTTTACTGACATTTAAGAGCACCAGCTTCTCATCCCGTGAAGATTTTTTTCCTGAGGATCATTGCGAAGCCATTGCCCTCTGCCGCAATTTTCGCTTGCACCCCAAAAAAACTCCGTTTTGGCTACGTAAATACGTTCCCAAATCCAATCTTGAGCTGTGCCACAAAAGTGGATTTGGGAACAGAGCCGGGTAAGTGGAGTCCAGAGTTAAAATTTTATTGTTGTTGAATCGAGAGTCAAAACAGTTTGTGTTGATTTTGGAACAATTTACAGCTCTATTTAATGACCACTTGACCCAGGAACTTTAAACGTTGACTGATGGTAATAAATTGCAACGACTTTGATTAGCACAGGTGGAGTCCTCGAGAACACACTTTGAAGTCTTTCGCCTTGGTCTCAAAGCTCAAGTCCTTGGTCTCGAAACCTACAAGTCCTCAAAAATGTCCTGTTTTCGGCCGAGAACAGCATTATTTTTTGATTGGTTAAAAAGGAAAATTACCAAACAAAAGACAGCATAAACTTCTAATCTGCCAATTTCTTTCCTTTTCTTATTTGAAAAATAGTACAATGTGATAATCAACTAAGCCAAGTCATTCTGAAATTTTAAATGGCATTCCATAAAAGATTATTGGAGAATGAGGATGCAAAAAGCCGAGTAGAAAATTGTTGTGTTAATCTCTGCTAATACTTTTGGTGCAGGCGGTACAAACTACAAAGCACTATAAAACGTTCCAGAGCCATAACAAGGAATCCGGGGTCTGGATAATCAATTTTGAGCTGTAAACGTGAAAACATGGCCGAGCCTATTTTACGAGTGAACGTAGAAGAAAGTGAGAGCGTGATAATGAATCAATACACTATTACCAGAAATGGCATATTGATATTACACTGTCCTACAGTAAATATTATAGTATATCTCGATATAACTAACAAAACTTATTTGGTAAACGACAACTTATTCTGAAAATACGCGAGTGCGAAGAATTTGTTTTGAGAAAGAAAAAACAACTCTAATCACTGCCAAGCGGTCTAGGGGGCAAAACCATATTTACTGAACAAGTTGTGCTTTGGAAATCGCCGCTAGGAATTCCAAATAACAAACTGTTGGATAACAAAAATGCTTCATGAAGAATTATTAAGAAATTAAGCGCGAATTCAAACATTTGTTTGAATGCCAGCAGAGATGCGCGCTGAACTTAATAAGTTTTTTACACCACGTCATTATGAGATCAAAAGGCAAAGATACCATAAAAAATTTGGGCATTTTTAGAAAAAAATTAATGGTTTATTATTTTTCCGTTTACATGATTGGACCCTTTGAAGGGATAGGCCCTTGGGCAAATGCTTCCAATATCATTTTTCTTAATGTGACCCTGCTGGGATCCCTAGGGTATTTTTAAAACTAAATACTCTATGTTAAATTTCACAAAGTGTCTTTTGGCGGCCTATAAACGTTCGCGATTATTTATTAATGAGCGTTAGATGTGAGAAAGATATCATATTCAATGAAATGTAAAGAAATCATCGGCTTAAAATTAGAGTAGGGGAATTGTGGGAAAACTAAAAGTTTTTCTAACTTAGCATTTGTGGTATTTTCTTTTCGAATTGTTTTGAAAATCTAAGTATGTAATCTTCTTTAAAGTCACAAAAATTGCTGTTTTTCTAAAAAAAAATCAGTATTAAATTATTATTTAACATGGAGCATTGGGACTTTGCCCTCGCCCCAGAATCTCGTTTTTTTAATGCCAAAAACTTGAGCTTACAAATATACCCGGTACGGTACCTCAATTCAATTTCAAAGCATAACTTTACAGCATTTGCAATACTTTTTAGATAATAATCTTTAAAAAATTCCGTGAAAAGAAACTTTTAACCAAACAACATGGTTTACGTTTAGAAAACTACCAATAAAGTGGGGGTTCATAATCAATAGATGTTTGCACCGGGGTGCATTTTAACAAAATGTACCTATTTATTTATACAATCTATTGCTTTTTTCTCCTTAACTCGAACTAAATCCGACACTTTGACGTTACGGCAGCGTCGACTCATTAGTGTAGTAGTAACAACGCGCGTTCTCCAAGTTTCGCGATCAGGTTCAATTCGCTTTACGTTCTTTTAATTTGTATCTTTAGAACCTTGCATTAAAATTGAGGTTTGGGCAGCAATGCCAGCCTGAAAGATAGCAAATCGAAGTACAAAAAAATAGGACACACTTTGCACTTATGTCACGGAGGCCCCAACCGATGAAATTAGGGCATTGAAATTGACCATTTCTACGTTTATGATTTAGCTATATTCCCATTCACGGGTTATGGCCTTGTTTCATTGCCACGATACCGCTACGGCACGTAATCAACAACAGCTGCTAACGTGTAAAACTTCAAAATGGTATTCACAATTATTGAAAAAATAAAAACTATTGTTTTCGAATCATCATTAAAAACTAAACAAAATGCAATACCGTAAACATTGCGTTCAAAAATTATGGAAAATGCGCCAACCATAGTTCAAAAAAATTGTGTCCTGGGTCCTTGGCCTCGACCATTTCTATCATTGGCCTCGAGAGGGTCTGTCCTCGAAAAGTCGGTCCTTGGCCTTGGCCTCAATGGTTGTGTCCTTGACTTCATCTGATTAGTTTTAATCAAGGCTTATAAAAACATAGAATCAACTCAAGTAATACATGTTAAATATAAGTGATTTGTCCAGGTATACCACTTAATAACACGCTTTAGGTTATTGTTGTGAATTGGATCTGGTTTTGAGATGCAGAAAATGATGCTGCAAGAATAGTTTTATTAGCATTATACTCCCCACGAACAACTTCACAGCATTTTACATTTCTCGGCCACAACAATTTCTTTTGGTGATCAAAACAACCAATTGTAATCAAATGATTGATTTACAAGCTTATACTGTACACCCGTATTACAAAGTTTTCAGTACATGCAATCACAAGCATTAAATAAACTACAATCGTTGCAATACCAGTTTCAAGACAGATTGATGCAAAGACTGCTGCTTTCTTAATTCTATTACTTAGATTGGGGTTATTTTGTTGATCTCTCCACGTCGCTTGCTTGAGAATGGGGTAAATGAACAAGCTTAACTATAATATTTGCATTAAAATTGACACCTCGGTCCAAGTAAACACCAGTTTGTTGTAAAGCTTTACGGAATCTTTGTCAAGGATACAACCAGAGCTGGGCAAGTCTGCAAGTTAGTCCGCAAATCCGCAATTGCGGACTAACGAAAAAAGTTGCGGACATGCGGACTTTAGCAGTACAAATTGCGGACTTGCGGTTGCCGACTATTTTAAATTTTAGTCTGCAATTTTGCAAGTTTTATACAAATATTTTATTATTTTATTTATTTATTTGTGTCAAGTGCAAAAGCGCTCATAGAAAACGAAAAAAAAAAAAAGAAACACACACACACAAAAAAAAAGGTTTACAGTCATGCATTAATAATTCTAAAGGGCCAGAGAAGAACAGTAAGCTTCTCCTAAACCATTTACACTAAGCAAATCTATAAAGCGAGCAACATATTTCGAACAACGAAATCTGCAAGAGTGAAGTAATGAGTGAACAAACACATTGGTAGGCCTGTGGCAACGATTCATAAAACGGAATAAAAGTTTGCGAACAAGGGCATCAAAAGTATCAACATTTGCCTCCACTTGATATTGACGGACACTGCAATAACAAGGAATACCATGAATACTGCGGTAAGAATCATTGTAAGACACTCGAAGACGTCTATAGCTCTCATGGGTATAACAACACCACAGCTGACTAGCATACAATGCACAACAATGAGCCCGAAATAACATACTTTTGATATGAATAGAACACTTATGAAATTTAGTGCGAAGTGAGTTACCTACAGCATACAAATACTTGATTTGGCGAGTGATATCACAATCATCAGATAATGTATCAGTTAGAAATACACCCAAATATTTTACAGAATCAACAAATTTAATGATTTTGCCATCCAGAGATAGTTTAGGCCTTACAGTATAGTTAAGTCCTTACAGTATTTTACTCGAAACATCATGCCATATGATTTACAAGCATTGAAGACAATATTATGTGCAACAGCATATTTCGAGCAAACAGCTAGCAGTTCATTGAGCCCTGTTAGAGAAGGACAAAAACAACATAAATCGTCAGCATACATAATATGATTAAGCTTGAGATTTCCCACAATGCAACCAGCATTTACCTTATTCAGTTCACTAGACAGATCATCCATATAAACAGCAAAAAGATATGGACTCAAAACACTACCCTGACGAACACCGTTACTGACATTGAAAGAGTCGGACATACAATTACCCCATTTTATCATCGTAGTTTGGTTAGTATACCAGAAGTGAAGCAAGCGTATATTGAAATTAATTGTATGTCTAATATTGAAATTTCTTTCTATTTTCGTAAAATGTTTATGCTTTTACCCAGAACATGAGAAATCAATTAAATTTTTTCGATTTTAAGCTCGGCAAAAAAATCAAGTTTTTCGAGTTCAGGCTGATATAAATGCTAAGTTTGTTTTTCGACTTAATCGTTTTCTTTTTGTTTACATGCTGTTTGGTAACGTGAGAAACGAATCATGCCGCGTTCTTATCTTTTATGCAAATAGTTGGTTAATTTTCAGAACCTTTTAAAACCCCCTTTTGTGCTTGTTTTAAGAATCTCTTAAGAACTGTCTTTGTTGTAATTTTAACTGTATTGCCTTTAAGACCTTTAATCTCATAATCTTTAAGTCTGCAGCAATTGCTCAAATTAGATAGTCTTAGACAGCACAAGTGATATGGTGTTTCAAATTTTCGTAGTTTAGTGTATCAAGTTAGCTATGTAATAAGTTGGTTATGTAAAATTTTAACGAGCTGATGTTTCTATTTCTATACTGCGACCTTGAAGCAGTTTTTTAATAGTGTAGTCTAGCATAGTGTTAGTATAATCAATAGCGTAAATTTTGGTCAAGTAATTTTTAGTTAATTGATATTGATCTGACAAGCTGATAATTGACTTCTTGTTTTGCCGTGCTCCTTTAGATGAATCGAATTTTTGGGGTTTTGTGAGGAATAACATTGTTATACAGGGGCGTATTTAGGGGGGGGGCCATTGGGCCATGGCCCCCCCCTTTGGGTCGCCAGGATTGCAAAATTGCATAGAAAAGTGAGCAAAATTGAGGCATGGCTCCTCCTTTGTAAGTTGGGCATCAGGCTTTTGGCTGGAAATTTGAGTGATTTTGGGCGAAAAACGAGATGAAATTTGAGTGAAGACCTTTTTTTTTGCTCTTCACCTGATTTTGGGCGAAAAATGGGACGAAATTTGAGTGTGACTATTTCAAATTCTGATCTATGTTCCTCTCAAATTTTCTGAAGTTTTTGGCCCCCCCCTTTTCAAAATTCTGCGTACGCTACTGTTGTTATATTTATATCCAAAGTGAGGTATGACTGCAGAAATATACAGGATACAGCGCGCGGCCGAGACTGGCTATTAGAAGAGGGTTTAACCTGATTCAAGATGGAGTCAACACTGTTTTTTTGAGGTCGGCAAAACAACCGACTTTTTTTTGAGTTTAAGTTCGAATTTGCAACCCTGGTTCAAAGTATGGCTTTGTTGTTTCTTACCGTGAGTTCACAAAATTAGCCATTGGGGTATCATTTTTTGTACTGGTAGTCAGTACCGTCGCTACGGTGGGGCCAGGGATGGCGTCGCTACGGTGGGGTCATGGGCGCCGTCTCCCCTAACGACTGCTTGTGCCCCCCCCATTTCGATTCACTTAAAATGCTTTTTCGGAGCATCACGTAACGACAAGACAACAGGCAATAATGGAAAGAGGAATGATAAATTTAAAACATGATTCTCGTTTGAAGTTTTCGCGATTGTTTGCAAAATTGCTGGCCACCAACTGCTGTACATAAATGTGACCCAATAATCCGTCTTATTAACACATCTTTACGGATGTGTCGCGGAATAGGGATGTATGCCAATAGAAGCGTTACCGGTATTTCGTTAGTGATTGTTACCAGAAACAATACGTGAAAACATTTTGTTAAAAGACCAGCTGTTTTTTTTTTTAGAGCACGCTCAAGATTTATTTTTAGGTCGCAGTCAGTGGCGCAACCAGGGGGAAGGGGCTAAGAGGTCATCAGCCCCCTTTAGCCAAGTCATTTAGAAAATATAATCAAAAAAAGAATAAGCGTTTGAACGTATTTTGGACTTGACCTGAAGTATATGGGGGCTCAAGAGGCTACACAATTTAAATCTTTCAAGGACTTCTGAGTTTTAGCGATTTACTGTAATGGTATGGTTTTAAAAGTGCGAAATGTGATTTAAATGGCGTTAAAATTGCTATTTTTGCCGCAAAATCCCAAAAATCACGCAGCAGTTGGAGGCTCTGGCCCCTCTGTAACACGCTTCAGTAGCAACGGTTTGTTCAACACGGGACCTAAATTAGACAGTTTTTGTGCAAAAAACATTTACTTTTAATTCAAGCCACCTCTCTCTTACCAAAACCCTGGCTGCGCTTCTGGTCGCATTCACTCCTGCACACAAATTTTTCTAGCGATTATACAGGCGGCGAGCAAAACGAGCTAATAAACGCTTCCGGGCTTATATGTATCTTTTTCCAAAGATGAATACAAAATTGTAGCTTTAAAATATAAGTTTTTATGTGCAAAAGTTCCATCCATTTTATAGTGCTCACCCATTTTCGGCTAGGGCCCTCTCACTTCGTTTGGTCTGGCGACGGCACTGCTGGTAGCGTGTGGTTATCTCGTTCCTAGAGTATTTATTGAAACTAGGGACTAAGAATTTAGTAATACGATTAGTGATATGAATGTTTTTTTGCCTTCTACTGCTTTTGCCTTTTCCTGCCTCGAAAAAAATTGTTTGCTTAGAGTATGTTTTTCCAAGCGGAAATGCGGATTGTGCTTTGCTATTTGATGGCTTCTAACTGTAATCTAATGGCTTTTAATCTCCGAATCCTTATCTTCTTTGTTGCATTTTTAAGGGTTTGTCGGTGGGTTGTGCATTATGCTTCCATGCAGTTTAGGCACCTACTGTATAAGCAGTAGCGCAACCATGAGGGCTGGGGGCTACAAACCCTTAGCCAAGTCACTTAAAAACTTTAAGCAAAATTACAAGCGTTTAAATCTGTTTTAAGTTGGACCGGAAATTAAGAGGGCTGGGCAATTCTTAAGTTTGCCATCTGAGAAAGCAGCTCAATAACAAGTCATGCTGTGGTACATTTACTACAATCAACGACAGTGAGCAATTCCTTCTATTGCGTGGAATGTATCCACCATACGCTTGCTATACTTCCCACAAGTCACAACTTTTGACTTATTTTTGCTAATCAACTTTGAGCAGATCATTTCGGGACGTGGTTGATTGCAAAACTATTCTACTCGGTTTATAAAAAGTTGCGGACTTGCGGTGCGGACTTCAAATATTACGAAGTTGCGGACTTGCGATTGCGGACTTCAAAAATTACGAAGTTGCGTACTTGCGGTTGCGGACTTCAAAAATTAGGAAGTTGCGGACTTGGGGTTGCGGATTCAAGAATTCTGAATCGTCGTTGCGGAGTTGCGGTTGCGGATTAAGCTTTAAAACGTCCAAATGCGGACTTGGGGTTGCGGATTAAGAAAATTGAAATTCGTTTGCGGATTTGCGGACTGCGGACTTAAAAAAAAACTTGCGGTGCCCAGCATTGGATACAACTGTAGTTGCATTCGCACCGGAACGGCGTTACGATTCATAAGAATGCTCCCGAAACGCCGTTCAGGTTAGCCAGCCAGGGCGGTCTTTTTTGTTTATTAGACTTTACTTCTTCGGTTTTCCTTTACTGAGCTGTTTGTTGTGTTATCCTACAGTTAGATCCAAATGATGATTATTCGTTGCCTCTATTACGTTTTTCCAACATTTATTGGCATTAATGCACAGAGATAATGGTAATCTGTTTAGTAAATAATAGAACATGGCTTGCGACGTAACCATTTTACGCTCAAGCAGCACAATTCTGCAACGGTGGAAGCAGGGGCGCCGAGAGCCGAACGTGGGCCCGGGGCCAGCTCACTACGACAGATTTCCGGTTTTGTAAACTCCAAAACAGACGGAGAAAAAGCCACTGTTTTGTTTGAATTATGATGTGATCTCCAAAAAAAAAGGTCTTCTCCAAAATTCTAACGGTTTTTCTAGTTGAAATTAGGTGATCTCCGAAAAGAAAAACAAAAAAAAACGATCTTCATCGAAATTTTAACGGTTTTTCCGGTCAAAAATAGGTGATCTCCAATTAAAAAAAAAAGGGTCTTCAGGCCTCACATGCTGATTTCTCAGTGTTATTTCGATGGGTTGTCTTTCGATTTCTCAGGGTCATTTCGCTGAAGCCAATGGCCTTCCTGATGCCCATGGGCCCCCTCATGAGCCCCGGGGTTATTGTACTCTCCTGTCCCCTCTCTTGGTGGCCTTGAATGCAAGCATAGAAAACCAAAACTGTAATCGGAATATTAGAATGGTACTGATTGCAGAGTAGCAAATTGCAATAAACAAAATAAATTGTTGTTAAGCCTGAGCCAGTGACCAGTTTTATAAGAGGTATAATACGTCACATAGGCCTATATTAACATAGGCACCAGAGGTAGAGTCGAGGACACAAGGCTAGAGACCACGGCCAAGGACACAAAAAGATCCGAGGCCAAGGCCAAGGACAGCCCTTCCGAGGACAGACCCTCTGGAGTCCAAGGACAGAAATGCTCGAGGCCAAGGCCAAGAACCAAGGACACAGGCGCAAGTGTTCTAAAAAAAAGGTCTTTAAAACAATTTTTCCGGCAATCTCAAAAAAAAGATGTTCAAAAATTTTTTTCAAGCGATCTACAAACTTTTACCAATTCAAAAAATAACCCTGTCCTCGAGCCAAGGACAGGGCATTTTTTGAGGACTTGAGGCTTCGACGCCAAGGCCAAGGACTTGACCTGCAAGGCCAAAGCCAAGGACTTCAAAATGTGTCCTCGAGAACGTCCTCGAGGCCAAGAACGTCCTCGAGGACTGCACTGTGGAGTGAAGGAGCTGATCATGCTCAGCGCGTGCAAATGATGCAATCACGAAGATCATGTATCTGATGATTTATCCAAGTGAACCAAATTCCGAACGCTTCAATTTGTTTTTATGTCATGTTTTTGCAATGTCTTAGTGTTGCTCCATATCTGCCTCGTTTGAGCGATTTAGATTCTCAAAACAAACGGTATTTTATTTATTTTTAATTTGTGGGCTTTCGAGCTAAAGTTAGATTCGTTTTGCCAAATTTTGACGTCATTAGGACAAAACAGGCAGAGATGGCACCTGTATATATAACTTGTTCTGGGCGTGGCAAGATATAGTTGATAGAGTTCAAATAGTTAATAGAGCTTACAGAGTTTTTAGAGTTAAAGCGTTTTAGACTTTTGCAGTTGTTTACCGATTTTCGCTTAACCAATTTTAACAAGAATAACTAACAAAGCAGCATCGGTGTGCAAATTAACATGAAGACATAGGAGTCAGATTAGCGCAACATCCTCCGTCCATCCATCATCATTTCCCACAATTTGGCTCAATCCTTTAATTCATCTCCCATTCCACCTCTAAAAGGTACTACTGGTAGCAGAAATTGCAATTGTTGGACTCGTGCGTGGTAGCAATAGCAATAGATACCGGTAAGAGATCAAACGAGCCGCTTTTCGATAGACTGACTATTTCTATAGCCTGCCAGTTGCTGAAGAGTTGATATCCAACATTAGATTTTCAGGAAGGGCGCAGATCCACCAGGCTACGACTTATCAGCTAAATTTTCGATCTTTTTACAGTTGCTGTAAAGTCAGTAAAAATGAATCCTGGTACTGGTAGTGGTGGTAGGTCTGCACGATGTGGTATTCGTAGACCATTGGTGCAGCTAAGCATTGTAGATGCAATGGAAAAGAGACAAAGGTAAGTGAGTCATCGGTAGTTTGATTATTATGTTGTGATGCTGATCGGTAATGAATTGCATGAGAGCTATAATTAGCTTCCCACACAAACACAGTCTACGGTCCGACCTTATGTAACCTGCTGGTATCTATTTTCAGGTATACACAAACTGTTGGTTTGGTCAGGAAACGGGTAGTGTAGAGATGGGAATTGCCAAGAGAGCTAATAGATACCTAGCTGCCTAATATGGGTTGAAAAATAACTTTCAATTTAGATAAATTTTACAGTTTAATGATTGTTGGTACTGCTGTACAGAAAGTTATTTAACGAGTCATCAGTAATGGAATGGGTAAGGCGGTGTTAAACACTTCTGGCCAGTTAGGGAAATTCAGCCACTCTTGTATTATGCGTTTTATCATGATTTTACTATTTTATTTCAAAAAAATTTTACTCCAAAAATTACTATAGATTCTAATTTAGCTTTTCCAATTAAAAATAAGCTGCAATAAATAGTAGCATCTTGATATAATAAAAAAAGTGGTAGTAATTTCCCTAACTGGCCGGAATTAACCCACACCACCCTACCGTACTGACACTGTTGGTCTTGCAGGACAAATAATGACAAATCAGCTGGAGAAGCAGCTTCGTAGACTATGATAGATGAGAATTCTCACACAGCTGGTTCTTCAAGTCACACAAAGTCCGTTAAGATGACTTTTGAGCTGTCGGCAGTGTATGTATACAATACAGCTGTACTGCAAATGGCCAAGTGTTTTTTAAAGGTGAAGTTGCAGTTTAAACTAAAAGCTCCATAATTTATTTCAGTGCCCTTGCGAGTACCATGAAGATTGCAGTTCAGCCTGAAGGGTTTAGACTTGAGACAAAATTATCCTGCGACAATATAGAGGCTGAGCTTACAAATGAGGATATAGTGACTATTAGATAGCGATGTATGTTTATAGTACCGGTAGAATATATTCAGAAAGTTTGTCAGTTGATTTATCATTAGCATCAACTTACCAATTTTTACCGGCATGTATCGAGTGTTTTTTTTTTTGCTGCGTGACCCAGACAACCAACACGTAGGCCTGCATAGTGCTTTCACGTCTAGTTTGTCAGTAGATTAGAGAAAAATAACCAAATTATCATCGTTTCGCTGGCCCGTGGACTCGCTGGTCCACCTCGCGAACGCAGCAAGCACACTTTTTTGGTTCTGTTGCTGTCTTTAGTCAAAGTGAGCCAATGCGACGGGTAGACTGCATGGCCCCATGATTGGACATATTATATTCTTCTTCATCTCCGTTAGGAAGCCAAATCTGCATTCAAACCATTTTAGTCAACGTGGGTATCACTCTTAGTAGGTTCATTCCTAATGAATACGGAAAAAAATACCGGTGTATTGGCACAAGAGGGCACGAATGATATTTTACCAAAAGCGCAGCGCAACGTAGCGTAACAATTTTTTTCAACCACAATAGCGCAACTCACTTTTTTATTTTCTGAAGCGCAATACAACTTCCGCAAAAAACTTTTTCGCCTTATTCAGTTGAAGATTAGTGCAACTCCGCAATTGCAGAACGAAATTTTCGTACCAAGTCAAAGCGTAACCAAACCCCCGCAATTAAGTTGACACAGCAAAATGCAAATTTCGAATTATTGCAATTTCAAAAGAAAAAGTAGAAAATAATTTGCTAAAGAAAGCCGACCTTTGACAATCTTACGATTGAAATAAACTAAAATTCAGAGGTGGAGTCCTCGAGGACACAATTTGAAGTCCTTGGCCTTGGCCTCGAGGCCTCAAGTCCTCGAAAATTGGCCTGTCCTCGGCTCGAGGACAGCACTATTTTTTGGAATGTTAAAATTTTGTGGAGCGCTTGAAAAATTATTTGGAAAACGTTTTGTAGTGGAGATCGCTTGAAAAATTTTTGTGAAGACCTTTTTTTTTTTTTTTTTTTATTATTTTTTTTTTTTTGGGTATCGCCTGAATAATTTTTGTGAAGACCTTTTTTTTTTTTTTTGGAGAGCACTTGCGCTTTGTGTCCTTGGTCCTTGGCCTTGGCCTCGAGCATTCCTGTCCTTGGCCTCGAGAGCGTCTGTCCTCGGAAAGGCTGTCCTTGGCCTTGGCCTCGGATTTTTTTTGTGTCCTTGGCCTTGGCCTCGAGCCTTGTGTCCTCGACTCCACCTCTGCTAAAATTTACTTCAACGTATAAAATTACGCTATTAAGCAAAAAAAAAAAAAAATCAAAGCGCATCGCAATTAATCTGCAACAAATTTTTGAAGAATTAGTCCGCAACGCAACTTCTACGATGTCTCAAAATAAAAAATTAAAGCGCTTTGCACTTGTAAAAGCTTTGTAAATGAGTCTACCAGATTTAAAACAAGGTATTGCGGTGTTTGGTGAATTGGTGGCTAAATGTTGCTTTATGGCTTGGAGATAATTTAAAGTGGAATTTCGGTAATTTGATAGATAAATGGGCATTCAGCAGGTTTGAGATATTGAGAACCAAAAAACAATTCTGCAAAAATCTTGGAATTTATCATTGTGCAGTTTAGTAATTTAACAAATTTTAAAGTAATGGCTCACACGCCATTCAAGATACTAAAGTTACGAATTAAAAACTTTTTCTTAAAGTGCAACAAGTTATCTCAATCGAAAGGAACTCAGTTATTGGAACGACCGACGCTTAAGTGTTTTTTTGTTTTTACTCGGCCATTTTTAACTAACGAGCGCAAGGTTTCAAACTGATTAATTATTTTGTAAGCCTATCAGCGCATTGATTAATTATTATAACTAACTTATAACCCTATGGTTCAAAAACGATCAGTTGATGTTTAGTATCCATTTGAACCACCAAAATGTTAGCCTTCTGCTGATTTTGATCAAAAAAGCCTTGATCAATTCAAAAATTCATCAATTTTTTCACTTTTAGTAATAACTATTGAAGTACTGCACCTGTAATAACATTCTTGGATCAAGAGTAAAGAAGTTTTATTTGCAAAGCAGTCACTAGAATAAGTCTTTTCAAAATAACTTTTAGAGCAACTTTTTTGGCCACACAAGATTGTGCTAAGCAACTTAAACGTAACTTTTCAGCCAAATCGCTAAAGTCCTTTAACTACTGAATATGGCTACAACGTGATTTTATATTTATGTTTCTTGGACTATTAATAAAATTGTAATATTACACACCTTGAAAAGATTTCTTGTTGAAGAACAAATAAATGCTAAACGCAATCCGTTTGCGCTTTCCAACTACAAACTTGAAGGGTTTTTGTTTTTAAGCTGCGTTGTCTAATCGGTACGCAAAATAAACAGTTGTTTGCCTTCTACAGGTAATTAAAACGTAGTGTAGCCTTCTGGAAACCCGCAAGTTACCTGAAATAAAAAACTGTTAAGTATAGTTAATGAAAGAATTCAATTAAAGAAACGAACTATATGATTGATTTTCAGTTTGCCAAAAGTTTGGGAAATGGAACAGTATCTGGCATGGATTGTGAATAGCAAGCACACGCACATCATGATTTTAATTATAAGCTCAAATAAATGGTATATGATAAGTAGAAATGTAGTAGTAGTAGTTTTCTATTTTTAGTTGGCAAAACAACAACCACAACGTACAAACATCAGTTGAACTCACTGGAAAAAGGATGGAGCAATAAAATCATTGACGTTTTATCAAAAAAATAGACCTACATGTAGTCAAAAAAGTGAAGCATCCAGCCAATTCCGGTAGCTTACAATAGCTAAAATAAAACATAATTTTTGAAATTTTTTATTTTCATTTTGGGGCTGCTGTTGCAGAGATATTCAACAACCACTATGAGATATCCCTCAAAAAAAGTTTTCGGTAACTCTGAGCTTGTTCTCCCTGTCAAAATTTTAAGAAAAATGGGAAAGTTGCCAAAAATATTATTCTGTATTTCTTTTTCCTTGAAATTTCAGGCTGAGAAAACAGTTTAAGGGGCATATCTCTACACTTTTGTTGAATGTCTTCGCAACCGCAGCCCCGAAATGAGAACAAAAAATTTCAGCAATTATATTACGATTTTAGCTATTGTCAAGTACCGGAATTGGCTAGATGCATCGCCCACTTAATTTAGTTATATTTCAGAAAATATCATTTTTGTATTCTAATCATTATTTCAAAAATAAGCTTATGCTTAAAATTAGCAATAAAAATAATTATAATAAAAACTCATTTTCAAAATTACATTACTTTTTTTATGAAAACCAGCTAATTTTATGTTGAGGCCGAATGTTTTTAATTTTCCTCTAATTTTTGCATTGGTTGTTCTAAACTTTTTCTGAAAGAGACACTGCTCAAGATCGATTTTACTGAAGAAATGAGAACTACAATACTTGAGGTAATAAAGAGGTGCCCCAAACCTTGTTCCACTATTCTCTTTATCCTCGAAAATAGATTTAATCCATTTGAGTCCGCACCATTTGCAACTCCGCGTTTCGAGGAAGGTTTGGAGCACCTTTTTATTCAATAGTGGAAGAAGGTTTGGAGCACGCACCTAAAAACCGAAAGTTGATAAAGGTAATATTCAATTTATCTAGTACATTATTTGTCGTTTTCCTGTAATCCATCAAAAGCATTGCATACTCACCCGTTTGCTTGAAAAATGGAATCAAAAAGAACAAATGTTCTGTTCCCCCGACTGTATTTGCAACATTTCTAGAATCGTTTGAATTCCAGCATTGAGATCGGACAAGATCAAATTTATCATTTAAACTTTGGATTGTTGTTGAACACATTTTCGCTGTATTATTGCTGTTATTGCGAAACAACACGCTAAGAGTGTTGAAAACAAGCTTCGCTTTTACAAACTCAGTAGCAAGGTTTTCTTCCGAATTGCATTGCAGTGTGATTTCCGTGTAAGTTTGACTGCCTTGATGTAGTAGAATTCGATTCTCTTCATCTTCCACATTATTGCGAGACAAAGTTTCATGACAATATCGAGTTAGTTCTAATTCATTATTTGTTTCGTCAGTCCGCAATATATAAGCGTATTCCTCATTAGCCCAAGCGAGATGATAGATTGCCTTTCTTGTGCTGTATTCTGCTGTTAAATATCTTTCAGTCAAATCAGCAATAGAAAAATAACTATTTTCTTAACTGGGTAAAACTAACGTGTCAATTGGGCCAAGGATATGCCTAGGTATAAAGGAACTCCGTTAAAGATGCTTGCAAAAACTTTCAGCTTTCCCACCTACACCTTTACGGAATTTCCAAATTCCCAAGTTTTTCCCCTTTCCTTCTTTCTTCAAAAGAGTTGGCTTGATCCCCGATGTTCTCCAAGCGTTGGTAAAGATTAAATAATGCTCAATTTTCTTTTTACCCCTTCATCATCATGCATTTGGTACATCAGCAAATTTGCAGCAATCGTTTAATGTGAATTATTACTGTTTTATACGTATGTGGCAAAATGTACTCTTCTGTTTTGGACTCGTGATCATGTACTCTATTAAAACTTACCATCCAGGATGGCAGTACGGTACGCCTCAATTTTTGGTAAGAAGTACGGTACGCCTTTATTGTAATGGTACGGGTGCGGTACGTTGGTACGATACGCCTCTTTTGTAATGGTACGGGTGCGGTACATTGGTACGCTGTTTGAATTTGCCTACAAAACGTTTTATGTGCAACGTGCGGCCGTCAATGAAAATTCGCGCAACCGTGCCCGGCGTGCACATAGTCTAGGCTATTCTGACGTAATCATTAGAGCTTCTTAATTTGTCGTTACAATTGTATTATAATGTCACAAGTCACCGCCACAAATATGGCCAATAGTGATGTCATAGCTATTGCCTATGGGGGCTAGGAGCCTAGGACTATCGTGGCATGTGACATATCAAAAAAAAATTTGAACGGAAACTACTGCGACACTTTAGCTGAATACGCAGTGGTTTAAAAATCCCAGACTTTTCGCACATTGTGCCGGCTTTTTGTATGCAGATGCAAAAGGCAGCTGAAGCCGACGCTAAATGTGTGAATTGAGATCGCTGATTTATAGGCTATAATGATTTCAAAGTCATTTAAAGTTGCGAGTAGCTAAAAGCAAGGATGGCAGTACGGTACGGTACGTTGGTACGGTACGTTGGTACGGTACGTTGGTACGGTACGTTGGTACGGTACGTTGGTACGGTACGTTGGTACGGTACGCTGGTACGGTACGGTTCAAGGTGCGAGGTAAGTAGTACGGAAATTCTAAACGTACCGTACCGTACTACATTCCTTGCTTACCATTACAAAATGTAACATTAATATTAACAGCTGAAAAACTTCGGCTTACTCCACGAGTTCTGATTCCAACTAGGTTCGATATAGTACAAAAAAGTATTCCACATAGCAACAGTTCTACTGATGGTACACGAATTTTCATGTTAATTAAGAAAATGAACCGGTTCTTGTAGACTAGTATACATAGGCGTAACCAGGTGGGGGAGCGGGACAGGCCCCCCCCCCAATTGAAATACTACCAAAGATAAAAATGTCGCAAAAAGAACTATTGTTTCTTCAGTTTCAGTTTCTTTTAGTGTTGCTGCAGTTGGCCGCTTTATCCAAAACGTGCTCAAGGTGAGTCTTGGCGATTTTCTATTAAATACACGATAATAATACGGAAAAAATGACGAGACAATTTAACTAACGGCTAGAAAAAAAGGACGCAATAAGATTCGACAGAGCTAAACAAACCGGTACCATCAGCAATGGGTGTAAAACTATGAAGTTAAATAAGTTAAATAAACACCATTCTTCAAAATAATCGGATATTGATAAACGCTTATCTTGCATAGTGTCACAACAAACACAGAGCGGCAATTAAGTATGTAACGCCCAAGACTACTCCACGCACTCCGACAATTCGCCGCGGCAACCGAAGTCGCTCATAACGCTTCGCCGAAGCGTACAAAATACTCCGGACGTCCCATTCTCAATTACTAGATGCTGAAACCAACTACAGTTGCAGTAAATTAAAAAGTCAAGATTTAAGACCACAAAGAGTAACAAAACTCAGCGCCTGTCTTGCAACACACAGATCAAACAGTTCTAGTCAGCAACACAGCAAAAAATATCTATCCAAAAAACTAAATCCAAATACAGTACCTCTAAAATACACTTGAACTCATTACTCTTGTTTCTATTTCTCGCCTGCTTTCCGTGCGACCCGCACAAACGAGCAAAATGTCAGCGCCAGAGCACAGAGTGCGAAGACATGTTGTCCGCCCGTGAAAGCCACCCAGAACTAGCAGAACCCGCATAGAAACAAGACAATGTCTCACCCGATGGGCATCTCAGAAGCCTGGACTCGCTCCTGAAAACTCGCATCCCAGGAATACCGAACAGCAGCCAGACGTCTCCATCGCCGCCCGACATCCCAGAGACACGAATTACTAAGGGGCGGCACAGACTCCTAGACTTAGACCCTTCCATAAAACTCAAATCTTAACAGTAATCTCAATAATCTCAACAGTAAATCAAAAAGCTTAACAGTTCGTAACAGTAATCTTAATCTTAAACAGTAAACCCATAGCTCTGACCACGCCCAAAATCTTAAATCTGGAAACTTAAAAGTTTTTGAAATCCAAGAAACACGATCAAAAAATTTTTTCAAATCTTCTTAACCCTGTTGCCACAAGGCAACGTTAGTAAATTAAAGGTTAAAAAGAGTAGACAAAGTCCTTAACATACAAAAAATGGTTTTGCAGAAAACTTGGCGATGAGCGAAAAGTTTCGGACCAATTACGAAAAAACCTGGAATCATTTACTTGCTTAATGTACGGAGACAATAAAACTCATTTACAAAATTTTTTGCAAATCAAAATGACGAAAAAAAATGGTCGAAGACGATCTAACTCTTACATCAAATTCTAAAATTGATTTGGCTAGACCTCTACCGTGCTTTAGTAATTTGCTACCTCACATATACAGAGTTAATCATCGCCTTCTTTTTATAAAGGAGCTGATGAACCATTCATAGAAGCATCGAATCCTTATGACGGCAAGTAAGGTTGGCTCAAAAATCAAAATAACCTTTCAGGACCGATTTGATACGTGGAACTCATTTTTTCAAGCGATTTGGTAGACATCATATAGATAGCGAAGAACAAGAACGCAAGCTGGAAGTGCTCGTTGAATTAGATGATTTCGATGACGGTACTGAGGAGAAGGAGGATGCTGATTTCTCAACGGACTGATGGTCAAGCTACTTGTCATTGTGATGAAAAAATTAAACTATTGAGGTTAGGCCATAGGTATAGCCAGGATTTTTTAATGGTGGGGGCAAACCGCATATCACATGCAATGACATCATCAGAAATTTTCGAAAGAGAAACTCGTAGGGGAAGAAAGATATTGTAGAATGGAAGATTAGTAGACGTGGCCTAATTTGGCACTTAAACAGGATTTTGCTGAATGGAAAGGGCTTAAACCAAAAGTTAAAAAGCGAAAATGTGTAAATTGGTAAACATGTTGAGTGAAAGGTATCACATACGGGTGCCTGGGGGCTCCACTCCCACGCTCCAGAAGTTATGAGGTTCTGTGGGCAAAGCCCTCTGCAGTCGTTGGGCAATTTGTGTAATTTTTTTGGAAAAATAGCTATTTTAATGCCATTGGATCACTATTCGCACGTGTTCAGAGCCATTTAAAAGAACTAGAGTTTTGACATTTGAAAGCTAATTGAAAAAATCAAATTGTTCAATCCTTCTTTTACTTACAGTTTAAGTCCAAACACCGTTTAAAATCTTGCAGCTTGGGGTTAAATTTTGTAAGTGGTTTGCCCCAGGCATGGGGAAATAAGCTACATTGTCTCAAGCAAAATTTGAACAGTAAATAGTGGTCCACTGAAAGATTTTGCTTAGAAATTTTTGTTTGGTCATGAAAAAAACCAGTTGTAGAGTGCATGTACGGCTAGGTAGCCCAGGTGCTCCTCGATTCAAATTCAATGGCCCCCTCTGGTTACGCCTATGGGTTAGGGTATTTATAACTTATAAAATGCTTTATTTAAATGCGACATCATCACTTGCAACCTCAAAACTCTATAAATTTAAATAAATTGTTTAGTACAATGTTTAAAAGTGTAAAACTTTTACGTTATTAATTTCAGCAATGATTGCAAAAAGAACATATTTTCGAAAAAAATGGCGTCAAAATGATGACGTCATCACTTTTTTTGCTCTCATTTGTGCGGTCCATGAAAAAACTTGATATCATTGAATCTATAATAACACCAGCACAAACTTGGGGCCGTTTTGTGATTATTTACTAACACATGACGTCATTACTTTTCCATTTTTTAATACTTTAAAAAATTTTCTAATTTTGAAAAAAGTGAATTATGGAAGCATATTTGATTATTGAACTAAACTCAGTCCTAAATGACAAGCAAAACGCTGAAAAACGATAAATATTTTATAATCTGTGCCACATTTTCAGTGTAATTTATTATACAAATATGGTGATCAAAGTACAGCATATTCATACAGCATCTTTTAATATGCACGTACTTTCTTCAATAGTAATATCGAGACTGTACACATCAATTGTAACAAAAGTTATAGAAGTTGACAACCAGCACTCAAAATGGTATTTTTTTAAAACTTTGGTAACAGTTTTGTTTCTGCATTGTGACGTCATTTGGCCAACTTTTGCGGAAATGACGTAAATGGCTGAAAAAGTGGTGTGGGGACAACCCTAGCCGTAAACTTTAGACTATACTGAGCATCGTTATATAGGTTAAAATAATATATCCTTCCGGGGCCAGTAAACGCATTTTTTGATTAGACTATTTGCCCCCTTTTAACAGAGTGTTAACAATGTTATATACTTAGCAGATATATTGCATATACTAGCATATACTTGCAAAGAAGCTTAATTCAAGTTTTTTTAGCAACATTAAGTCAAGACTCGAAAACCGAAAGGTCCCTTCGCTTTCTCCTGGTTAAGGCAACTTGGTGAATAAAATGTACTGTAATCCCAATTACAATCTAACGAAAACCTTTAAATGCGCTAGAGTTGCTGTAGCTTTTTTTTCTGTTGTGATTACGTAATTGCTGAACCCGGAAAAAAGAAAAAAGCGTGGCACAGTAAGTTGAGTTATAAGTACGATGCCAATCAAAATGAAAGTTAACTTCAATTAAGAGCACAGTGCTATAAACGAAACAAGACATTTTATGATTTTAACAAGAATTTGCTGACTGCTAATGGGTCAAAGTTGATTACGTGTACACACCATAAAAATAATTCACAGTAACTACATTGCGCAAAACGTGACTTTAAAATGCGTTACACGCTGAATGCAATTTAAAACATTTTAAAACAAAAACTGTATATTTGTCGCGATGTCTAAAACTAAGATACACCTAAATTTGCAACACATGTAACCATTGAACATTCAAAATTGTTGAGGGAAACCAGACCCTCTAATTTATGGCAATCTGCCCAATTTAAAACTAATGATTTAAATGCTTACAGGCAGACAACAAGTTAAAAAGCTTACTAAATGATTTAAATTCTGGTTTGGTTGACTCAAAATACTGCTCACAGGCCGAAGCCAATGTTATTAACAAAAAGTGTAAATTTTCTTTGCTTTGCATGAATATAAGAAGCTTAAATGCAAATTTTGATGAATTGAATGAACTTTTAACAAATTATGATATCTTACCTGATATCATTGCTATAAGTAAAACCAAACTTAAATTGTTATAGATATACAATGCGAAGTTAAGTGGGTACCATTTTTACCACAAAGGCACAACTACAAGATGGGGAGGAGTAGGATTGTTTATTAAGGAGTCTTTATCAATTTCAATTTGCAAGGAGTTTGATTTAAACATTCCTAACTGTGAAGATATGTGGATTCAACTAGATTTAGGGAATAACAAAAAATGTATAGTGGGAGTAATTTACAGACACCCTAAACAGAAATTATCAGAGTTTTGCAAGAGTTTTGAATCAACCATTGAAAAATTGAATAGTAGAAAATTGATGTATTATATCGGAGGAGACTTCAACGCAGATTTGTTGAAAAGTAACTCTGATATCAATATTAAAGATTTCAGGAATTTAACATATAGCTTAGGCTGCATTCCCTTAATTACACACCCGACAAGAATAACCACTACAAGCTCAACTCTTTTAGATCATGTTTATACAAACAATGTAGTGGGTGAACACAAAAGTTTTATTCTGGTGGAAGATGTAAGTGATCACCTGCCAGTTATGGTGTGTTCTAATTTAAGCCTGCCCCAGAGTGAAAAATCAAATGTCACCCTAATTCGTGATACAAAAAATTTTGAAGTAGAAAAATTTCTAGACAAATTAACTGAAGGAATGGAGCTATTAGGTGATATCAAAGAGGAATGCATTGACAACTACACTGAAAAGTTTATTGACATTTTTCATAAGACATTAAACATACATGCACCATTACGAAAACAAAGCAGAAAGGAAACAAAACTAAAAAACAAACCATGGTTATCCAAAGGAATCTTTATATCAATCCAGCAAAAAAATTTATTGTACAAAAGAGCCCTTAAATTAAATGATAGTAATACATGGGCACAATACAAAGTCTATCGAAATAAACTGACTCATATTAAGGAATAGGCAAAACGACTTCACATTAAAAATTTAGTGAATGATAATATAAGCATGACACCTCGTCGCTTTGGAAAATTATAAATAAAATTATTCACTTGAAAAATGTGAAGAAAAATAACATTCCTAATAAAATGTATGCTTCCAAAAGTGAAAGTGCACAAGGTCCACAGGCCATCAGTAACTTGTTCAATAAATATTTCATAGAGATAGGAGTTAACCTTGCATCTACAATCGAAACACCAGCTATAATTGATGGCAAATTTAATGCCACATCTTTGATTCAGAGTAGTTGCAATTCGTTTTTTCTAGAACCAATAGTTGAAGAAGAAGTAGTAAATTACATCAGAGCTATGAGTCCATCAAAAAGTACAGGAAGACATGGAATTCCAGCAAAGTATATAAAAATGTCAGGCTCTGTTATAGCTCCAGTTCTAACTAACATTTTTAATGCATGCATATCAACAGGATATTTTCCAAAAGTGTTAAAAACCGCTGAAGTTGTTTTAATTTTCAAAAAAGGCGAAAGAGAGTTATGCAGTAATTATCGCCCTATATCTATTTAAAATCCTTTTGCCAAACTTTTTGAAAAGAGTCTGCTTGATCAACTAAACAGTTATTTTGTGAGCAATAATTTGATTAGTCCAAACCAGTATGGTTTTAAGAAAAATTGCTCAGCAAATGAAGCCGTTTTAGATATTTACAATAAGCTACTTGACAATATGGATAAAAAGCTCATTACATGTTCTATTTTCTTAGATTTAAGAAAAGCATATGATACCATCAATCACACAATACTGATCAAGAAACTAGAAAAGTATGGAATTAGAGGATTACCATTACAGTTACTAGCAAGTTACCTGACGGACCGTGAACAGTATACAATTGTAAATCAATATAAATCCAAGTCAAGAGATGTTATTTGCGGTATTCCTCAGGGCTCAACTCTAGGTCCGTTGTTATTTAATATTTATATCAATGATCTACAACTTGCCTCAAATTCCACAATTCATCTTTTTGCAGATGATACAAACCTTACTCTCTCCCATTCTAATGTTTCAATACTGCAACAAAATATTAATGATGAATTAGTCAATGTAAGCAGTTGGTTCAAGATGAATAAATTATCAATTAACTTTAACAATACTGAGTTTATGGTAGTGACAACAAAACAAAATAAACCTGAACTCAAAGTATCAATAGATAATAATCCAATCAAGCAATCACATCTCATAAAGTATTTTGATGTTCTCATAGACGACAATCTAAACTGGAAACAACAAATCAAGGAACAATGTTCAAAGTAGCAAAGGGATCTTGGGCCCTTAATC
The DNA here is from genome assembly GCA_963965965.1 of Trididemnum nubilum. Taxonomy (NCBI): domain Eukaryota; kingdom Metazoa; phylum Chordata; class Ascidiacea; order Aplousobranchia; family Didemnidae; genus Trididemnum; species Trididemnum nubilum. The sequence goes on along the minus strand of OZ014471.1, from coordinate 18,762,772 downwards.
AATTAAAACACTTTGTAGATGAGCAAACCTTAAGATCTGTTTACCACTGCCTCATATACTCTCATCTACAATATTGCATAAGTAGTTGGAGGACTGCTTCAAAATCAACATTAGCACCTCTGTTTATTCTGCAAAAAAGAAGCATCAAATTGTTAACTGGAAGTGGATATCGTGAGCATACTAATCCTTTGTTCTATCTAGCTAAATGCTTAAAACTCAAGGATATTTACTCTCTGGAAACTACAAAGCTAATGTACAAAATTCACAATAATGTATTATCTTTTGCAAATTCAGATAAGTTTAACCTAATAAAAAACTGCTATACACATAAGACAAGATTGAGCCACAAAAACAACTTCTTTCTTCCAAGAACTAGAACAAGATTAGGGCAAAAGTCTCTATCATTCGCAGGAATTAAAATTTGGAATGAAATTCCAAGCAGTATAAAAGAAGTTTCATTCTACAGATTTAAAAAAGCTGCTAAAGCTCATTTTTTATCAACCTATGAAACCGATAAAAGCTACTGTAGAATCACAGCTTTCTATTGGCAATGCAGTAGTAATTACAGGAAACATAGTTGCATATTTATGCTTGAGTTCAACAATAACCTATTCTATTGCTTGAATGGCATGAGATTGGTGCATTCATCTATCACACATTTATACAATACGTCATCTCTCAGTTTGATGTGCCCTTGAATTATAAGTAATTTTGCAGTAACTGGCTGAGGTTGATATATACTGGTATTGGAAATTGTACCAATACTAATGACATATTGGCAAACAATACAAAACAAAGCAAGGAGGTTTTTTTTCTTTTTTTTTACTCCAATTGCCCACTTTAAATTCTATAAAACATAAATAAGCATTATGAACTTTATTAATTTTATTTTCTATCCAATCTGTAGTTACAGTATTTTTATTTTTTAGTATGCTTAGAGTTAGAACAATTCTAATGTTGCCGTGCATTTTCTTTACATGTTGACTGTGAGTTTTGTGTATACACTGTATACACTGTACAAAGTGCACATATCTTTGCAACATTTTGTTTTAATTTTGCGTAAAATTTTTTATCATAGAAAGTAGTAAAGTGAGAAAATCTAGAAGCTGTTTTTTTTAACTTTAACTTGGTGAGGTGGCAGTAGACTTAGATGACCTTTCGGTCCTTCGCTGTCTCCTTACCAAGTGACTAAATATCGCTTTGACTCTGCAAGTTTGTGCGTTGGTTTTAAAGGAATTGCATATTTCGATGCTTTGGTGATAGACCTAGAGGAAGTTGCAGTTTTTTCTTGCGATATAACGTCACTTGGTAAATAAATAAATATGATGATGATGATGATGATGGTGATGATTCAGGGGATCGAGCACAAAGCTTAATTGTATGTTATTGAGGAGCTGTGAGTTTCTGCCACTCTTTTCATCGTCGAACATTAATTTAAGTTATAATTCAGCGTAGTTTTGGGGTACAAATTTGCAATAATACAACTGCAGGATGTTTTTACCACAAACTTTACTCTTCACCGCAATTTTGTTTTTGTTATAGATGAACTATAAGACGTTACAAGTATTTTCGTGGGTGTTCCAGGTTCTCAGCTCGACTGCTTTAGCATACTTTTGCAAACCAGAAATCTGCGTGATATTTATGATTGAGTTTACTGAGTGATGCAGTGATAACGTTTGGATAAAACTGATTGGAATGCTTTATACTCTATTTAAAACCAATGAGTTTTATTATAGGATTTACCCGAAAATTTTAAACATTTTAGTAAGTTTAAATCAACATTTTATTCTAATGTATCAAGACATTATGTTTTTACAAATATCGTTTTTATTTATTCAGGATAATCTTCACGAGTACATAACTTTAAAACTAGTAACTGAAACAAACCAAAACTTCTTACAAGACTGATAGTGATGGAAAATCGCCAAAGATTATGGACAAAAAACAGCGCTTTTCGATAGCAAAATGGGAGTAACTTTTATAATTTGTGCCTCTGCTGTCAGAAACTTTGTTGACCTTTGGTGAGATCTTACTATCGCAGTTTTTAGAGGGAAAATTTCTGCATTTAGCTCTGCAACAAAAACCTCACCAATCATGAAACAACTATCAATACTTGCCAGCTATAACTAGCTCATTGTCAATGGTGCTGACTAAATTTTGCAGGAACGAACCGGTTACTAGATTCGGTTCCTGTTTATTGTGACTGATTTTGATATTCACTTGTTTAATGTGTGATTTTTAGTGTTGACGCCTGTGAGCGACTTTCAATGAAGTCGATTTCATTTTGCTTTCGCAATAAGCTTTTCGAACAGAATTCTTCAGTTGCTACTGTATCTCTGTCTAGTTTGGTATGTGTTGAGCAGGATCTTTTAAAGACCAAATGCACAAAGGAAAAATGCACTCTACAGTAAGAAAAAATGCACTCTACAGTATGGAGAAACGCATTCTACAGTGAGGAGAAATGCATTTTAAGGCGATTTGCACAATGGTAAGGAGAATGAAATATTACAGCCGTTAGTTTTACTTCCATTTTGTGTGCCTGCGTGTATGTTGATGAGCGTGATTGATTAAGCCTATAATGTACTTAAGCTGGTGTGACAGGTGTAGCAACCATGCAAATAAAAATCGTTTTTTTGTCTTCAATATACTCTGCATGTCTTAGTGGTGGTCAAGAATAATAAAAAAAATGAATGAATGAGAAACGCAATCTATTCAGTGACAGCAGGCTCTGATCTTATCGAAACAGTTGAAGAGTAAATTCGAATTGCTTTTGCCTGCACAAATCTGTTTTTTTTTTTTCGTGAAATATAAACCGCTTCCAACAGGTTCAAGTAAAACTGAGAGCGAGCTGTGGTTAGGATTTTAAACCGCGAATCAGAATAGTTGTGTGCGTACTGATTGGATTCCAACAAATGTTGGCCAACAGGTAAATCTCTAAAAAAATTGCAAACTTAGGTATAGGCCTACTAAGCCTAAACGTTTGGTGTTCACCGGGCATAATTACAATAACTTTAATTCTGACATTCTTCCGGTGAAGTCATAGTCACAGCAAGCTTGATCTTAAAAGCCTTTGTTTTTATTGACGTTTCGTTGGTCATGACGACCAACATCATCAGAATACAAGCAACGATAAAGAACTACGAATGAAGCTACGTAGCATCAATATGACTCGTAAGATTTTTAAAGTTTTTAAAATCTAAACGTTAATTATCACATCACAACAATAAAAACAAATTTGTAGAAAAGCGGAGAGAGTTAAAACTTTGGTCACAAAAACTACAGTATAAACTAAAATGATATCAAAGCATCAGGACACTAAAGCAAAGAACGATAAACTTCTGGAAAAGATTCACCATCTGAACGATTTAATGACTTTTGGCCTAGAAAGAATAAACCAAGATTCAGCGGTTAATCTTTTAGAAAAATTACTTTCACTTTTTAAAATTCGTGAGTTGACCCAATCGATTACGTGATCAAATAATATTACATGTTCACACAAGGCAGAATTTTCTGGTTTTTGTTGCTTTATGGCACTTTGGTGCTCTTTTAATTGTGAATCTTTCTCTGGTTTAAATTGAGTCTTACTTTTTGCTTTGCATTTTCTATTTGGCTGAGTTCTGGTTGGTTGGGATTGGTGGGTTCGCTGTTTCTGAGTAAGAGCGGTTCTTTGTCTTACTGTTTTTGGAGCATGTTGCTTAATGCGTTCCTGAAGCCTTTGGGTTGTGCGACCTACGTACCGACTATCACAGTAGCACAGGTATTCATAAATAACCCTACTTCTTTGATTGGCAAGTAACACATCCTTTTTGGCAGCAGGTAGCATGCACTGGCTTGAGAAAATCAAGCGTGGTGACACTGCTCAGTAGCAATTTTGCACAGCACTTTTAATTTGATGTTCTAATTGCTGAGAAGCTGAGCCTATCCACGGGGCTCTAAGGTACACTGGACTCTTTTCTGGTACAAACGGTTTGGCTGTAGAAAATTGAGCAATTTTCTTGGCTATGTGCTTGAGCACTATATCTTCAAGGTACCAGTTGTCAAGCAAGATCTTTTTAATAAAATCAATTTTTTGCTTAAGCTTGCTTTTTGTACATATCATAAGTGCTCGGTGTACTAGCGTGGCGATTAGGTTCGCTTTCCGTTTCCGTGGGCTGAAACATTTCCATCGGATGTATTGAACAGAAAAAGTGGGCTTTCGGTATATACTAGTCTCAAAACCAAGTTCTGTTCTTTCCACTAGAATGTCTAGAAATGGAAGTTTGCCATCATAAACCTAAGATTGCTAAGGTTCTTAAATTATTCTGCTCTACTGTTAGTTTACAAGAGCTGCAACATTTTTATAAAGCAATTGGAGCCCAAATTTTTACAGGATTTTATGCTATATGGTAAAAAGCTTTTGTACAATAAAGGTTATGAACTTTTGATTGTTTTTTATCTTAAATTTTAATCTTTTAATTACGTTGTTAGTCAATGTGTTGTGTAATGATATTTCAATCTACTTTAGTTTATTCAAGTTATAACTCAATACTGTTCAATTCAAAAAGTACTGGGTTTGAAGTTTTTAAACCAAAAAATATTAGTGTAAATTTTAAAGCGCAAAGTTTTGAAATATATGAGGAAAGTATAGCTCCCAGCTCATATTCTGACACCATGTAAAATAGGATTTATGTAAAAATTTTGGAGCACCCATTGCTGAAAATGTGGTTCCACAAATCAATACCACTGTTCTGGGTTAAGAAAGTACAACATATTTCCAATATTCATGATTTAAGCTATTGCGCCGCATTGTGGTAGAATTCAAAAGTGACCACAATTTTGTATTTACAACGCATATGAGTGTAAAGTTTTCACAAGCATTCTAAAATGAGGTGACACATTATTCTAAACAACAATTATCACAGTTTTTGATCAAAAATACAGTGAGTTCAATATGACAAAAATATCAAAATTATTCAAAATTTCCAATTTTGGTGGAGCCTGAGTACCCCTAAACGTAAAAATTTTTCAAAAAAATTTTACACAAGTTATTTTTTCCTGAAATGACACAACTTGAAGGGGTGAGACTTAAAACTTTCACTAGCTGATAAGATATAGACCGCTCTATTCAACACTTCCAAAATATAAGAAATGTTACTTGCCATCATAATCATAACACATCCCAGTTTAAAGTTTACGGAGCTAGACAAAGGACAGCCATTGTTTTAGACTCTAGTTCTCATCAGTGGCTTTCAGAAATGCTAGCTGAAGTGGCCTAATCCACACAGATAATAGTGGTAAAGACCACTAGTTCGACAAAGCTCTGTGAACCTTAGACTTGACTTGGTAAGCTGTAGCTTGTCCTGCACTGCAACGACGAGGTCGGAGGCAAATTATTTGCCTTCTAAAATGTACGGAGGAAGTTAATTGCTACCTGACAACTGGCCAGTGGGCAACGATGAGCATTTTTTATTCATTTCACATACCGCGTGGCCGTAAACAAATTCTATTCAAATATGCAAATGAAAAAGCAGCTAGCAAATATTTTGCATGTACATGATGATCAAACGCAAAATCGATCAAGTTAATAATATATAGATGATTTACAAATTTGAAGCTTTTGGTTTGAAATAGAACATAATATATGCAACCACATAACCAAATCACAATTACTATGGTGTTCGCCAAAAAAGCATCAAAAATGTCCTCTACCTTACTTCAAGAACGCAGGTCGTTCTTTCTTTCATCATTTCCCTCGTCAAAATACTTTTCAAAAAATTTAAGAGTGAAAATTTTCCGAGTTTCCTAAAGATCTTTAGCAGTCTCTAAGAGTGATAATTTATGAAAAAGGTAGAGGCTCCTGTTACGTTGTGTCCGAATAAAAAAATTGCTAACCTAGTCATAACCTCAACTTTAATTCTAACTCGAACCAAACTCAAATCAAAACTTAGACTCTAACATTAATTAAAAAATAAAGAGCAAATGAGTGAGCAAGCCCCTCTCTTTGCTCGCTTAAACACTTGTTTTCTTTCTAGCCACTCGGCAACGTTACGTAACTTAAGTTTGCTTACTGGAAGTTACGTTTTCAAAAAAAAACATTTTAGAATTTCTTGATGTAAGTGACAGGGTGAGTTGCAAAAAAAACTAGTAAACTATCCTAGGACAAACCTGTATGACTCCTCAAATTCCAGTAGCCCATCGACATAACTCCTTTTCCAGACCATGCCCACATGTATCGCTCAAAGGTCTTCTTATGATGTGCTCTGAAAAATGTTGCAAAAATTTGCTTAAATAATATTATTAAAGAATCTGCAAAAAAGAATGACAGTTCAGATAAAAATCGTGTTTTAAGTACGAAAGGGACATTTTTGTAAACTGATAAACCTTTTATGTCGGATTTCGATGAAATAAGCTTCTAAACTCAGGGTCGTATAGGAGAACAGAAAATTTTTGTTTACAAATTTTCACCAACAAAAAGATAAATTAAAAAAATTCCTCATTCGAAAGGAAACAGTCAACAGAAAATTTCCCTCTTTGAAAAATTTGCAAACAGGCTAAACGTTTAGCAATGAAAAGAAACAGTGCTAAGCCCAAACTTGCATGCGTTGCAATGACAATATGACACAGTAAAATACAAGCTATAAGTTTACACAAAAACTTATCTGTATTAGAACTACAGTCGGAGAATTCTTTTGGAAATAGGTTGTCAAAGCGACTAAACAGTATCGAAACAGCAAGATTAAGCGGCCCTTTTGAATCAACATGATAATAATAGCCTATAAATATTGCCAAGGTTTCAAAGAGACCTCCAGCCTAGTGAGGCTATATATCGTAAAACACCCCACGAAATTTTAAGGCTTTTGCAAAAAAAACAAACTCGCTACGTTTTGATGAAATCCGAAAAAAACTGAGTGAACTGCAAATCAATCGTGATTGGCTAACGTTCTGATGACGTAAGTCTGTAGCCTACCTTGCCTTTCGCTCATAGTCACTAATCTCAGGTCTGAAGATTGCAATGTGGTTAAATATCTTAGGAAAAAAAGCAATACAAGCGCTTCTGCTGAAGAGTTTTTAGTCTTACCTAGCAATTTTATGCCCAAACGATGTAACAGACGTGTTCTTAACAGGGAAGTTTTATACGTAACATTTGTCTAGCCTAGTAATATCCAGCTACATTGCAAAGGTTATAAACATACGTGGGCAAGTTAATGCAAAACGTTTGCTTCGTTAACCATTAGTCTGTTAGCACGCTTCGCACCTTTGTTAACGTTAATCCGTTAGTTCGTTAACGTTTATCAAACTGAGTCGAATTTCATCACAAATAACTCCTGAAAATTTCAAGTTGCTACTAGGTAAATGGAAATATCCCAATTTTGAAGTTTCCCGAAGTCGCTTTCCAAAATCTGAACATTTTTGGCCAATATTGATTTTAAACGACGTCATTAGACGTTTTGTGACGTAACCAACTTTACTAGCGCTTTTTATGATTTAGTATCAAAAACAAACCCAAGTATAAAATTTGAGCAGTCAGTGACTTCATCGCAAAAATAACGTCATTTTTTAAAAATTCGGCCGAGACATTATTATGATGACGTCATGAACTCAGAACCAGTTTTTCTAAAAAAATTTGGAGAACACCAACCCACATACCAAATTCGGTGTTCCCATGACTTTAGGTTTAAAAGTAAGATAAGGGGATC
>OZ014471.1:18647162-18754896 GCA_963965965.1 Trididemnum nubilum | reverse complement strand
AAGCGGTTTATATTTCACGAAAAAAAAAAAACAGATTTGTGCAGGCAAAAGCAATTCGAATTTACTCTTCAACTGTTTCGATAAGATCAGAGCCTGCTGTCACTGAATAGATTGCGTTTCTCATTCATTCATTTTTTTTATTATTCTTGACCACCACTAAGACATGCAGAGTATATTGAAGACAAAAAAACGATTTTTATTTGCATGGTTGCTACACCTGTCACACCAGCTTAAGTACATTATAGGCTTAATCAATCACGCTCATCAACATACACGCAGGCACACAAAATGGAAGTAAAACTAACGGCTGTAATATTTCATTCTCCTTACCATTGTGCAAATCGCCTTAAAATGCATTTCTCCTCACTGTAGAATGCGTTTCTCCATACTGTAGAGTGCATTTTTTCTTACTGTAGAGTGCATTTTTCCTTTGTGCATTTGGTCTTTAAAAGATCCTGCTTAACACATACCAAACTAGACAGAGATACAGTAGCAACTGAAGAATTCTGTTCGAAAAGCTTATTGCGAAAGCAAAATGAAATCGACTTCATTGAAAGTCGCTCACAGGCGTCAACACTAAAAATCACACATTAAACAAGTGAATATCAAAATCAGTCACAATAAACAGGAACCGAATCTAGTAACCGGTTCGTTCCTGCAAAATTTAGTCAGCACCATTGACAATGAGCTAGTTATAGCTGGCAAGTATTGATAGTTGTTTCATGATTGGTGAGGTTTTTGTTGCAGAGCTAAATGCAGAAATTTTCCCTCTAAAAACTGCGATAGTAAGATCTCACCAAAGGTCAACAAAGTTTCTGACAGCAGAGGCACAAATTATAAAAGTTACTCCCATTTTGCTATCGAAAAGCGCTGTTTTTTGTCCATAATCTTTGGCGATTTTCCATCACTATCAGTCTTGTAAGAAGTTTTGGTTTGTTTCAGTTACTAGTTTTAAAGTTATGTACTCGTGAAGATTATCCTGAATAAATAAAAACGATATTTGTAAAAACATAATGTCTTGATACATTAGAATAAAATGTTGATTTAAACTTACTAAAATGTTTAAAATTTTCGGGTAAATCCTATAATAAAACTCATTGGTTTTAAATAGAGTATAAAGCATTCCAATCAGTTTTATCCAAACGTTATCACTGCATCACTCAGTAAACTCAATCATAAATATCACGCAGATTTCTGGTTTGCAAAAGTATGCTAAAGCAGTCGAGCTGAGAACCTGGAACACCCACGAAAATACTTGTAACGTCTTATAGTTCATCTATAACAAAAACAAAATTGCGGTGAAGAGTAAAGTTTGTGGTAAAAACATCCTGCAGTTGTATTATTGCAAATTTGTACCCCAAAACTACGCTGAATTATAACTTAAATTAATGTTCGACGATGAAAAGAGTGGCAGAAACTCACAGCTCCTCAATAACATACAATTAAGCTTTGTGCTCGATCCCCTGAATCATCACCATCATCATCATCATCATCATATTTATTTATTTACCAAGTGACGTTATATCGCAAGAAAAAACTGCAACTTCCTCTAGGTCTATCACCAAAGCATCGAAATATGCAATTCCTTTAAAACCAACGCACAAACTTGCAGAGTCAAAGCGATATTTAGTCACTTGGTAAGGAGACAGCGAAGGACCGAAAGGTCATCTAAGTCTACTGCCACCTCACCAAGTTAAAGTTAAAAAAAACAGCTTCTAGATTTTCTCACTTTACTACTTTCTATGATAAAAAATTTTACGCAAAATTAAAACAAAATGTTGCAAAGATATGTGCACTTTGTACAGTGTATACAGTGTATACACAAAACTCACAGTCAACATGTAAAGAAAATGCACGGCAACATTAGAATTGTTCTAACTCTAAGCATACTAAAAAATAAAAATACTGTAACTACAGATTGGATAGAAAATAAAATTAATAAAGTTCATAATGCTTATTTATGTTTTATAGAATTTAAAGTGGGCAATTGGAGTAAAAAAAAAGAAAAAAAACCTCCTTGCTTTGTTTTGTATTGTTTGCCAATATGTCATTAGTATTGGTACAATTTCCAATACCAGTATATATCAACCTCAGCCAGTTACTGCAAAATTACTTATAATTCAAGGGCACATCAAACTGAGAGATGACGTATTGTATAAATGTGTGATAGATGAATGCACCAATCTCATGCCATTCAAGCAATAGAATAGGTTATTGTTGAACTCAAGCATAAATATGCAACTATGTTTCCTGTAATTACTACTGCATTGCCAATAGAAAGCTGTGATTCTACAGTAGCTTTTATCGGTTTCATAGGTTGATAAAAAATGAGCTTTAGCAGCTTTTTTAAATCTGTAGAATGAAACTTCTTTTATACTGCTTGGAATTTCATTCCAAATTTTAATTCCTGCGAATGATAGAGACTTTTGCCCTAATCTTGTTCTAGTTCTTGGAAGAAAGAAGTTGTTTTTGTGGCTCAATCTTGTCTTATGTGTATAGCAGTTTTTTATTAGGTTAAACTTATCTGAATTTGCAAAAGATAATACATTATTGTGAATTTTGTACATTAGCTTTGTAGTTTCCAGAGAGTAAATATCCTTGAGTTTTAAGCATTTAGCTAGATAGAACAAAGGATTAGTATGCTCACGATATCCACTTCCAGTTAACAATTTGATGCTTCTTTTTTGCAGAATAAACAGAGGTGCTAATGTTGATTTTGAAGCAGTCCTCCAACTACTTATGCAATATTGTAGATGAGAGTATATGAGGCAGTGGTAAACAGATCTTAAGGTTTGCTCATCTACAAAGTGTTTTAATTGATTAAGGGCCCAAGATCCCTTTGCTACTTTGAACATTGTTCCTTGATTTGTTGTTTCCAGTTTAGATTGTCGTCTATGAGAACATCAAAATACTTTATAAGATGTGATTGCTTGATTGGATTATTATCTATTGATACTTTGAGTTCAGGTTTATTTTGTTTTGTTGTCACTACCATAAACTCAGTATTGTTAAAGTTAATTGATAATTTATTCATCTTGAACCAACTGCTTACATTGACTAATTCATCATTAATATTTTGTTGCAGTATTGAAACATTAGAATGGGAGAGAGTAAGGTTTGTATCATCTGCAAAAAGATGAATTGTGGAATTTGAGGCAAGTTGTAGATCATTGATATAAATATTAAATAACAACGGACCTAGAGTTGAGCCCTGAGGAATACCGCAAATAACATCTCTTGACTTGGATTTATATTGATTTACAATTGTATACTGTTCACGGTCCGTCAGGTAACTTGCTAGTAACTGTAATGGTAATCCTCTAATTCCATACTTTTCTAGTTTCTTGATCAGTATTGTGTGATTGATGGTATCATATGCTTTTCTTAAATCTAAGAAAATAGAACATGTAATGAGCTTTTTATCCATATTGTCAAGTAGCTTATTGTAAATATCTAAAACGGCTTCATTTGCTGAGCAATTTTTCTTAAAACCATACTGGTTTGGACTAATCAAATTATTGCTCACAAAATAACTGTTTAGTTGATCAAGCAGACTCTTTTCAAAAAGTTTGGCAAAAGGATTTTAAATAGATATAGGGCGATAATTACTGCATAACTCTCTTTCGCCTTTTTTGAAAATTAAAACAACTTCAGCGGTTTTTAACACTTTTGGAAAATATCCTGTTGATATGCATGCATTAAAAATGTTAGTTAGAACTGGAGCTATAACAGAGCCTGACATTTTTATATACTTTGCTGGAATTCCATGTCTTCCTGTACTTTTTGATGGACTCATAGCTCTGATGTAATTTACTACTTCTTCTTCAACTATTGGTTCTAGAAAAAACGAATTGCAACTACTCTGAATCAAAGATGTGGCATTAAATTTGCCATCAATTATAGCTGGTGTTTCGATTGTAGATGCAAGGTTAACTCCTATCTCTATGAAATATTTATTGAACAAGTTACTGATGGCCTGTGGACCTTGTGCACTTTCACTTTTGGAAGCATACATTTTATTAGGAATGTTATTTTTCTTCACATTTTTCAAGTGAATAATTTTATTTATAATTTTCCAAAGCGACGAGGTGTCATGCTTATATTATCATTCACTAAATTTTTAATGTGAAGTCGTTTTGCCTATTCCTTAATATGAGTCAGTTTATTTCGATAGACTTTGTATTGTGCCCATGTATTACTATCATTTAATTTAAGGGCTCTTTTGTACAATAAATTTTTTTGCTGGATTGATATAAAGATTCCTTTGGATAACCATGGTTTGTTTTTTAGTTTTGTTTCCTTTCTGCTTTGTTTTCGTAATGGTGCATGTATGTTTAATGTCTTATGAAAAATGTCAATAAACTTTTCAGTGTAGTTGTCAATGCATTCCTCTTTGATATCACCTAATAGCTCCATTCCTTCAGTTAATTTGTCTAGAAATTTTTCTACTTCAAAATTTTTTGTATCACGAATTAGGGTGACATTTGATTTTTCACTCTGGGGCAGGCTTAAATTAGAACACACCATAACTGGCAGGTGATCACTTACATCTTCCACCAGAATAAAACTTTTGTGTTCACCCACTACATTGTTTGTATAAACATGATCTAAAAGAGTTGAGCTTGTAGTGGTTATTCTTGTCGGGTGTGTAATTAAGGGAATGCAGCCTAAGCTATATGTTAAATTCCTGAAATCTTTAATATTGATATCAGAGTTACTTTTCAACAAATCTGCGTTGAAGTCTCCTCCGATATAATACATCAATTTTCTACTATTCAATTTTTCAATGGTTGATTCAAAACTCTTGCAAAACTCTGATAATTTCTGTTTAGGGTGTCTGTAAATTACTCCCACTATACATTTTTTGTTATTCCCTAAATCTAGTTGAATCCACATATCTTCACAGTTAGGAATGTTTAAATCAAACTCCTTGCAAATTGAAATTGATAAAGACTCCTTAATAAACAATCCTACTCCTCCCCATCTTGTAGTTGTGCCTTTGTGGTAAAAATGGTACCCACTTAACTTCGCATTGTATATCTATAACAATTTAAGTTTGGTTTTACTTATAGCAATGATATCAGGTAAGATATCATAATTTGTTAAAAGTTCATTCAATTCATCAAAATTTGCATTTAAGCTTCTTATATTCATGCAAAGCAAAGAAAATTTACACTTTTTGTTAATAACATTGGCTTCGGCCTGTGAGCAGTATTTTGAGTCAACCAAACCAGAATTTAAATCATTTAGTAAGCTTTTTAACTTGTTGTCTGCCTGTAAGCATTTAAATCATTAGTTTTAAATTGGGCAGATTGCCATAAATTAGAGGGTCTGGTTTCCCTCAACAATTTTGAATGTTCAATGGTTACATGTGTTGCAAATTTAGGTGTATCTTAGTTTTAGACATCGCGACAAATATACAGTTTTTGTTTTAAAATGTTTTAAATTGCATTCAGCGTGTAACGCATTTTAAAGTCACGTTTTGCGCAATGTAGTTACTGTGAATTATTTTTATGGTGTGTACACGTAATCAACTTTGACCCATTAGCAGTCAGCAAATTCTTGTTAAAATCATAAAATGTCTTGTTTCGTTTATAGCACTGTGCTCTTAATTGAAGTTAACTTTCATTTTGATTGGCATCGTACTTATAACTCAACTTACTGTGCCACGCTTTTTTCTTTTTTCCGGGTTCAGCAATTACGTAATCACAACAGAAAAAAAAGCTACAGCAACTCTAGCGCATTTAAAGGTTTTCGTTAGATTGTAATTGGGATTACAGTACATTTTATTCACCAAGTTGCCTTAACCAGGAGAAAGCGAAGGGACCTTTCGGTTTTCGAGTCTTGACTTAATGTTGCTAAAAAAACTTGAATTAAGCTTCTTTGCAAGTATATGCTAGTATATGCAATATATCTGCTAAGTATATAACATTGTTGGCACTCTGTTAAAAGGGGGCAAATAGTCTAATCAAAAAATGCGTTTACTGGCCCCGGAAGGATATATTATTTTAACCTATATAACGATGCTCAGTATAGTCTAAAGTTTACGGCTAGGGTTGTCCCCACACCACTTTTTCAGCCATTTACGTCATTTCCGCAAAAGTTGGCCAAATGACGTCACAATGCAGAAACAAAACTGTTACCAAAGTTTTAAAAAAATACCATTTTGAGTGCTGGTTGTCAACTTCTATAACTTTTGTTACAATTGATGTGTACAGTCTCGATATTACTATTGAAGAAAGTACGTGCATATTAAAAGATGCTGTATGAATATGCTGTACTTTGATCACCATATTTGTATAATAAATTACACTGAAAATGTGGCACAGATTATAAAATATTTATCGTTTTTCAGCGTTTTGCTTGTCATTTAGGACTGAGTTTAGTTCAATAATCAAATATGCTTCCATAATTCACTTTTTTCAAAATTAGAAAATTTTTTAAAGTATTAAAAAATGGAAAAGTAATGACGTCATGTGTTAGTAAATAATCACAAAACGGCCCCAAGTTTGTGCTGGTGTTATTATAGATTCAATGATATCAAGTTTTTTCATGGACCGCACAAATGAGAGCAAAAAAAGTGATGACGTCATCATTTTGACGCCATTTTTTTCGAAAATATGTTCTTTTTGCAATCATTGCTGAAATTAATAACGTAAAAGTTTTACACTTTTAAACATTGTACTAAACAATTTATTTAAATTTATAGAGTTTTGAGGTTGCAAGTGATGATGTCGAGTGATGATGTCGCATTTAAATAAAGCATTTTATAAGTTATAAATACCCTAACCCATAGGCGTAACCAGAGGGGGCCATTGAATTTGAATCGAGGAGCACCTGGGCTACCTAGCCGTACATGTACTCTACAACTGGTTTTTTTCATGACCAAACAAAAATTTCTAAGCAAAATCTTTCAGTGGACCACTATTTACTGTTCAAATTTTGCTTGAGACAATGTAGCTTATTTCCCCATGCCTGGGGCAAACCACTTACAAAATTTAACCCCAAGCTGCAAGATTTTAAACGGTGTTTGGACTTAAACTGTAAGTAAAAGAAGGATTGAACAATTTGATTTTTTCAATTAGCTTTCAAATGTCAAAACTCTAGTTCTTTTAAATGGCTCTGAACACGTGCGAATAGTGATCCAATGGCATTAAAATAGCTATTTTTCCAAAAAAATTACACAAATTGCCCAACGACTGCAGAGGGCTTTGCCCACAGAACCTCATAACTTCTGGAGCGTGGGAGTGGAGCCCCCAGGCACCCGTATGTGATACCTTTCACTCAACATGTTTACCAATTTACACATTTTCGCTTTTTAACTTTTGGTTTAAGCCCTTTCCATTCAGCAAAATCCTGTTTAAGTGCCAAATTAGGCCACGTCTACTAATCTTCCATTCTACAATATCTTTCTTCCCCTACGAGTTTCTCTTTCGAAAATTTCTGATGATGTCATTGCATGTGATATGCGGTTTGCCCCCACCATTAAAAAATCCTGGCTATACCTATGGCCTAACCTCAATAGTTTAATTTTTTCATCACAATGACAAGTAGCTTGACCATCAGTCCGTTGAGAAATCAGCATCCTCCTTCTCCTCAGTACCGTCATCGAAATCATCTAATTCAACGAGCACTTCCAGCTTGCGTTCTTGTTCTTCGCTATCTATATGATGTCTACCAAATCGCTTGAAAAAATGAGTTCCACGTATCAAATCGGTCCTGAAAGGTTATTTTGATTTTTGAGCCAACCTTACTTGCCGTCATAAGGATTCGATGCTTCTATGAATGGTTCATCAGCTCCTTTATAAAAAGAAGGCGATGATTAACTCTGTATATGTGAGGTAGCAAATTACTAAAGCACGGTAGAGGTCTAGCCAAATCAATTTTAGAATTTGATGTAAGAGTTAGATCGTCTTCGACCATTTTTTTTCGTCATTTTGATTTGCAAAAAATTTTGTAAATGAGTTTTATTGTCTCCGTACATTAAGCAAGTAAATGATTCCAGGTTTTTTCGTAATTGGTCCGAAACTTTTCGCTCATCGCCAAGTTTTCTGCAAAACCATTTTTTGTATGTTAAGGACTTTGTCTACTCTTTTTAACCTTTAATTTACTAACGTTGCCTTGTGGCAACAGGGTTAAGAAGATTTGAAAAAATTTTTTGATCGTGTTTCTTGGATTTCAAAAACTTTTAAGTTTCCAGATTTAAGATTTTGGGCGTGGTCAGAGCTATGGGTTTACTGTTTAAGATTAAGATTACTGTTACGAACTGTTAAGATTTTTGATTTACTGTTGAGATTATTGAGATTACTGTTAAGATTTGAGTTTTATGGAAGGGTCTAAGTCTAGGAGTCTGTGCCGCCCCTTAGTAATTCGTGTCTCTGGGATGTCGGGCGGCGATGGAGACGTCTGGCTGCTGTTCGGTATTCCTGGGATGCGAGTTTTCAGGAGCGAGTCCAGGCTTCTGAGATGCCCATCGGGTGAGACATTGTCTTGTTTCTATGCGGGTTCTGCTAGTTCTGGGTGGCTTTCACGGGCGGACAACATGTCTTCGCACTCTGTGCTCTGGCGCTGACATTTTGCTCGTTTGTGCGGGTCGCACGGAAAGCAGGCGAGAAATAGAAACAAGAGTAATGAGTTCAAGTGTATTTTAGAGGTACTGTATTTGGATTTAGTTTTTTGGATAGATATTTTTTGCTGTGTTGCTGACTAGAACTGTTTGATCTGTGTGTTGCAAGACAGGCGCTGAGTTTTGTTACTCTTTGTGGTCTTAAATCTTGACTTTTTAATTTACTGCAACTGTAGTTGGTTTCAGCATCTAGTAATTGAGAATGGGACGTCCGGAGTATTTTGTACGCTTCGGCGAAGCGTTATGAGCGACTTCGGTTGCCGCGGCGAATTGTCGGAGTGCGTGGAGTAGTCTTGGGCGTTACATACTTAATTGCCGCTCTGTGTTTGTTGTGACACTATGCAAGATAAGCGTTTATCAATATCCGATTATTTTGAAGAATGGTGTTTATTTAACTTATTTAACTTCATAGTTTTACACCCATTGCTGATGGTACCGGTTTGTTTAGCTCTGTCGAATCTTATTGCGTCCTTTTTTTCTAGCCGTTAGTTAAATTGTCTCGTCATTTTTTCCGTATTATTATCGTGTATTTAATAGAAAATCGCCAAGACTCACCTTGAGCACGTTTTGGATAAAGCGGCCAACTGCAGCAACACTAAAAGAAACTGAAACTGAAGAAACAATAGTTCTTTTTGCGACATTTTTATCTTTGGTAGTATTTCAATTGGGGGGGGGGCCTGTCCCGCTCCCCCACCTGGTTACGCCTATGTATACTAGTCTACAAGAACCGGTTCATTTTCTTAATTAACATGAAAATTCGTGTACCATCAGTAGAACTGTTGCTATGTGGAATACTTTTTTGTACTATATCGAACCTAGTTGGAATCAGAACTCGTGGAGTAAGCCGAAGTTTTTCAGCTGTTAATATTAATGTTACATTTTGTAATGGTAAGCAAGGAATGTAGTACGGTACGGTACGTTTAGAATTTCCGTACTACTTATCTCGCACCTTGAACCGTACCGTACCAGCGTACCGTACCAACGTACCGTACCAACGTACCGTACCAACGTACCGTACCAACGTACCGTACCGTACTGCCATCCTTGCTTTTAGCTACTCGCAACTTTAAATGACTTTGAAATCATTATAGCCTATAAATCAGCGATCTCAATTCACACATTTAGCGTCGGCTTCAGCTGCCTTTTGCATCTGCATACAAAAAGCCGGCGCAATGTGCGAAAAGTCTGGGATTTTTAAACCACTGCGTATTCAGCTAAAGTGTCGCAGTAGTTTCCGTTCAAATTTTTTTTTGATATGTCACATGCCACGATAGTCCTAGGCTCCTAGCCCCCATAGGCAATAGCTATGACATCACTATTGGCCATATTTGTGGCGGTGACTTGTGACATTATAATACAATTGTAACGACAAATTAAGAAGCTCTAATGATTACGTCAGAATAGCCTAGACTATGTGCACGCCGGGCACGGTTGCGCGAATTTTCATTGACGGCCGCACGTTGCACATAAAACGTTTTGTAGGCAAATTCAAACAGCGTACCAATGTACCGCACCCGTACCATTACAAAAGAGGCGTATCGTACCAACGTACCGCACCCGTACCATTACAATAAAGGCGTACCGTACTTCTTACCAAAAATTGAGGCGTACCGTACTGCCATCCTGGATGGTAAGTTTTAATAGAGTACATGATCACGAGTCCAAAACAGAAGAGTACATTTTGCCACATACGTATAAAACAGTAATAATTCACATTAAACGATTGCTGCAAATTTGCTGATGTACCAAATGCATGATGATGAAGGGGTAAAAAGAAAATTGAGCATTATTTAATCT
Source organism: Trididemnum nubilum (assembly GCA_963965965.1). Classification (NCBI taxonomy): domain Eukaryota; kingdom Metazoa; phylum Chordata; class Ascidiacea; order Aplousobranchia; family Didemnidae; genus Trididemnum; species Trididemnum nubilum. Next base: position 18,744,473 of record OZ014471.1, on the reverse strand, counting down.
TTACCAACGCTTGGAGAACATCGGGGATCAAGCCAACTCTTTTGAAGAAAGAAGGAAAGGGGAAAAACTTGGGAATTTGGAAATTCCGTAAAGGTGTAGGTGGGAAAGCTGAAAGTTTTTGCAAGCATCTTTAACGGAGTTCCTTTATACCTAGGCATATCCTTGGCCCAATTGACACGTTAGTTTTACCCAGTTAAGAAAATAGTTATTTTTCTATTGCTGATTTGACTGAAAGATATTTAACAGCAGAATACAGCACAAGAAAGGCAATCTATCATCTCGCTTGGGCTAATGAGGAATACGCTTATATATTGCGGACTGACGAAACAAATAATGAATTAGAACTAACTCGATATTGTCATGAAACTTTGTCTCGCAATAATGTGGAAGATGAAGAGAATCGAATTCTACTACATCAAGGCAGTCAAACTTACACGGAAATCACACTGCAATGCAATTCGGAAGAAAACCTTGCTACTGAGTTTGTAAAAGCGAAGCTTGTTTTCAACACTCTTAGCGTGTTGTTTCGCAATAACAGCAATAATACAGCGAAAATGTGTTGCATATTGTTTCAAAGCCATGCATGTAACATATTGTTTCAAAGCCATGCATATAACATATTGTTTCAAAGCCATGTATAATATTGAATACTCCGGTCATATTACCTAATTTACCTTGAGTATAAACTTTTTATTTTCCGACCATGTAAGGGTTTTAGTTTCCTAACTTAAATGCTCATAAAAATCTAAAATATTAAATGCTTCTTATCAAAATAACTTTTAATTTTATTTGAATCGTTGTGACTGATCAAAGCTAAAATAGGCAATGTTAGATTTTCACCAATAAGCATTGCTCGCAATTCATTTTTAATTTTTACTGTGATACGACATGTTAGTTCAAACTTGAATTTCAGGTGTTGGTATCTATTTGCTAGTTCAATCTTAACAGTTGGGTATTTGTATTAGTTAGATACTGCTTTGAAATCCTTCTCTCTTTAGTCTCACATATTAGCTTGGACTTGTGGTATCACAGAAGCACAAACGCTTTGTTACCTCATATAATGTTACATAAAGTACCACAAATTAAACATTATTTAACTTTAATATAATCTGACAAAATGTCAGCGTGCTACATCATTAATTCTACAATTCGTTAGTACATAAACGCTTGGATATTAGTCACAGTGATCTTAGTACTGTAAGGTTGGAGTTAGCAATATCACTGCTGACATTTTGCGCCATCAGTACTAAACCCGTCTTCGAGAACCCAGACCAACACGCCCACTAAACTGACCAATCAGATTAAAACAACCAATATAAATACTTGGAAATTTCCACAGTCGTGTTTCTTTTGATCTTGGATGACGTTGCGTAAAAGACAGTTGTTACTTTCATGAAGAAAATATGAGTTAAACAAGCCATCAAAAAACATGCTGCAGACAAGGAAATGCTTGCTTGGGATGATGAAGCAGACACTCTTCACAGTTTTGAAAGCATGACTGATCGTCATTGGAAAAGTATAAAAACTTTTTCAAAGCTAGAATGTGTGCTAGACATCTTTAATTTTTATATTACCGATGAACTTTTTTCTTTAAAAAGTGAATTTCTGGACATGTTTTACAAGCAAAGATGTCGATTTAAAATAAATTTTAGCTTTGGGTTTATTTTGCGGAATCGTAGTGATCATAGTTTTCGATATTGGCATGCGTCTAATGGTGTTGATCGTATTTTAGATCATCCCCAACTTATCTGTAATTTTTTTGATTTTGAAACGTTTTTGAACGAAGTGTTTGAGCAGGATATGCTTGAAAAAGCACGTCTTTCTCGTCCAAACAGTTCTTGGGTTGTTGAAGTTGTTTCCAATATTACTTTTTTTATAAATAAGCTAAAAGAACACCCAATTGGTTGCAGGATAAACTTACCTGATTTTATTGTAAACAATACAGGATTACATGCATTGCAGAAAAATAAGAAGACTGGTAAATTGTATTCTGACAATTTGTGCTTGTTTCGGTGCCTTGCTCTTCATAGTGGTTGCACTTTGCAGAACTTAAAACCTAAAACCAAAGAATTGTTTTCGTGTTATTGCAAATTTGCTGTTGTTGACCTTAGCAATTTTCAAGGGGTTACTTTGCATAATTTAGTTCAAATTGAAAACTGTTTTTCACTCAATGTTAATGTTTATGCCTTGGAATGGAAAGAACAAGCAGTGGCCAAAATTCTTCAACAAAGTCGACATCTTTTTTCCAGCACAATAAATCTCAATCTTTATGAAAACCATTTTAGCTACATAAAAAGCATGCAGTTGTACACTGGGCGTTATGTTTGCCAGCGATGCTCCAAAATTTGGACTAAAAATTGCCTCTACCATCGCCACATTCGCACCTGCAAATTCCAAGTGAAGCACAAGTATGTTGGTGGGGTTTATCATACTCCACTAACTATTTTTGAAAGATTGGATGAAGTTGGAATCCATGTTCCAGAGGAAGATCGTTATTTCCCCTTCAGAGCTACTTTTGACTTTGAAGCCTATTTTTCTAAGAGAAATCTTCCTGAGGGAACAGATTTGTTGCAATGGAATGCAAAGCATGTCCCTTTGAGTGTAAGTATAGCCAGCAATGTTCCTGGATTTTTAAAGCCTTTGTGCATTATCAATGAAAAGGGAGTGGAAGAAATGCTGCAAAAAATGTTGGAATACTTGGAAGAAATTTCTCATCATTCCTATAAATTTCTTTCTCAGAAGTTTTATTACGTTTTCTCTCTTTTGGAAAAGTCCGAAAACGAGTATCTTTTGGAAGCTTTTCAGTCTTACTTGAAAGAATTGCCTGTAGTCGGATTCAATTCTGGAAGATATGATTTATGTTTGATTAAAAAGCCATTTTTGACGTTGTTCCACCCAAACATTGAGTTTACAGTAAAAAAGAACAACAATTATGTCTGCATCAAGTCTTCAAATCTAAAATTTCTTGATATGGTCAACTACATTGCTCCTGGATTTTCTTACCAAAATTTTATCAAAGCTTTTGGAGTAAAAGAAAACAAATTCTTTTTTTCCTATGAATGGCTTGATTCTCCAGACAAATTGGATTATCCTGACGTCCCGCCTTATGGAAGTTTGTACAGTTCACTCAAACAAGCGAACATTACAGATGAGGAATTTGCTTTTGTGGTTGCAACATGGCAAGAAAAAAATTGGAAATCTGTAAGAGACATGCTGGTCTATTACAACAACTGCAATGTAGTGCCATTTCTGGAGGCGATCGAAAAGCAATTTTTGTTCTACAAGTCCAAAAAGCTCGATTTATTCAAAGATGGAATGACTGTACCCGGTTTGACTCTCAAGTATCTCTTCTCAACCGTAAATCCTGGCATTCATTTCACTGTCATCGACTCTCAAAATCAAGACCTGCATTGGCTAATAAAGAATAACATCACTGGTGGACCGTCAATCATTTTCTGTCGGTATCAAGAAGCAAATGTTACCAAATTACGTGAACTTGAATATGGCCATGAAGCAAAAATTTGTAAATCAATTCAAGGAAACAATGCCAATGCTCTTTATTTGTGGGCAATTACGCAAGACATGCCAACTTCTTACTTTCTTCGATACAAAGAAACCAACAATTTCAAGCCAGTTGTTTCTCACAAATATGAGCATTTGGCAAGAGAGTGGCTGGAATGGCTAAGTTTTTCCGAAAACATCAGCATTAAACACATGTTCAATGGTAAAGAAAAGCGACTCGGTCCACGACAGCTTCCTGTTGATGGCTTTTGCCAGCAGACCAAGACAGTCTACCAGCTGCATGGTTGTTACTGGCATGGACATTTGTGCCACCTGAATCGAGACAAGCAAGGAAATTTCAAGGTCGAAAACCTGTCAAACGGAAAAACTATGACAGGGCTTCAAGCCGAAACAAGAAAGAACACAGAATACTTAAAAGATCTGGGGTACAAGGTGACCGAAATCTATGAATGCCAATGGAGGAAGATGAAGTCTTCAGATCCTAAAGTAAAAGCCTACTTACAAAACTTCAACTTTTTAAAACCAATTTATGGCATGAATGAACAAATTCTTCTTTCTGCCATCCAAAACGACAAAATCTCTGGAATGGTCTTGTGCGATATCAAAACTCCTAAGCATTTAAAATGTTATTTTTCTGAATTTTGTCCCATCTTTAAAAACGATGAAGTAGGGAGAGAAGACATCGGCGATCTTATGAAGAAGTTTGCTGTAGACAACAACTTACTGTCAAAACCCCAGAAAATGCTAATTGGAAGCTATTTTGCTGACAAAATTCTTCTCATCACTCCACTATTAAAATGGTATATAAATCATGGCCTGGAAGTGACGAAAATTTACGAAGTTGTCCAATACTTACCTGTTAAATGTTTTGAAAATTTTGGCCTTCAAGTCTCTGAGGCACGAAGAAGTGGTGATTCTGATCCAAGTAAGGCAGTACTGGCTCAAACATTCAAGCTTTGGGGAAATTCCAGCTATGGAAAAACGCTTTGTAACAAAGAAAAACACAGAAACATTAAGTATTGTGATAGCGAAGCTGTGTCTGAACTAATCAACGATCCTCTGTTTTACAAACTAAATCCAATTTCTGAGAATTTATACAAAATTGAACACTTTAAGAAAAAAATTGTCTTGGACTTGCCAATGCAAATTGGGTTTTTCGTCTATGGTTACGCTAACTCAGAATGCTAGAATTTTACTACGATTTTCTCGACTTTTACATCAATCGCCAAGATTTTGAATGCTGCGAAATGGACACCAACAGCTTGCATTATGCACTATCCTCTTCCAATCTTGAGAACGTGATTAAGCCAGAAAAAAAGAAGGAATTTTATGAAAATTATCACAGATGGCTGCCTGCCCAAGCATGTCCGTCTCACCAGGAGGAGTTTGTTTCAAAAAAAAAGCCAAGGTCTGCCATTTGATCCACATCCATGCTGTGTTAAGCAACAAAATTTCGACAAGCAGAGTCCAGGATTATTTAAATTGGAATGGGAAGGAACTGGATTCATTGGACTTTGTAGCAAAACTTATTTTGGCTTTGGCGTCAAAGACAAGCAGGTGTCAAAGGGGGTAAACGTCAAACAAAACCAATTTAACAAAACTAATTATTTAAATGTTTTAAAATCTCAGAAAAGTGCAACTGGCATGAATATTTCATTTTGTGTCAAAGATAATTCTGTGTATACGTACCAACAAACAAAGCCTGCTTTGTCCTATTACCCTAAGAGAAAAGTACTAGCTGATGGCATAAGCACTGCCCCACTTGAATTGTAGCCTGTATTTACATTGCTTTTCTAAATGTGTTATTAATGCATTTAATTGCATCAAGTATAATCGCTTTTAGTAAAATGTGTCTTGTTTTTTGTGTAATTAAACCATAATAAAACCTTTTTGAAGTTATCATAGAGTGATGATACTAATAGTGAAGTAAATGTACGGTTTCTTTCAACATAGTCTGATACAATGTAGTTTAAGATGAAAGAAAAAATTAAAGCAAATTCAAAATTAATGGACAGTTGTAAGAAGAAAATTAAGTAACATCATAGTATCAAGAATGACTTCCGTCTCTCGGAATGTTGACTTTGAAATAATGAATGAACGTTGCAGAATAGACGCACGTATAAGACAGTCTCAATCCAATTTACTGTATATTGAAATGATAAGGCAAACGTAATACCACTCCCAGAAATGTGCTAATTAGCAATGCATTCAAATTCTATCATTTAAGTGAATTTTCTCTCATTCAAGCAAGTATGTAAGGAATATTACACCAAGCCTGTGCCATATATGCATGTTTCACCAAATAATTTTGAATTATGGACCTATTTTATGAGATCATAAACTATTTTCAGACATAAAATTTTGCACAATTGTCGGCGTTTCTGAACTTGTTTTTCATACTGAGTAGCAATTTGCGATTGTGAACTTTGTAACTTTTCTCAAGTAAATTTGATATCGATACTGCAAAAAGAGGTGTAATATTAAACAACTCTACAAAATAATCACAAAATTTGAAATAAAAAACAAACAAAAAGCTATTGTTTTTAAATAAGGCGTTTAATTCAAGGTAAAATTTTTAAGGCATTTTGCAAATTTGTACCTATGCAAATGGAAATATTTTGAAAACACGTAGGATTTTAGATAAGTTTTTGATTTTTGATTTTTTAGGATAAAGTTTTTTATTCAATAGAAATCGCTTGTCTTTGTGTTTGTTTGATTAAATTCTTCCTATGAAAGCTAAAAAATGGTTGAAAACTTTCACTTGTTAGGTAAGTAAAATTACTATTCAAGATAATGAAAAGCAAAATTTTAATTGAATTATCGCAACAAAAAGAAGAATTTTAATAATTGGTTCAAGTTCTAAGTTTTATTTACTACCAATTTTTGCTTAAGAAAAAGAAATAACAAGGTTTGAAGAGATTTTGATAAGTTTTTCCCAATAAAAATAATATCAAGAAACAAAAACATAAGTTTTTAGAGAAATTTTGATTAAAATTTTACAAATGATCGTCATTTTAAAATGGAATGGTCACTTTAAACAAAGAAATTGCAACGTTTTAAGACACAATATAAAGAGACTAAAAAAGCACGATTTTAAAGAAGTTTAGATTAAAAGTCAAATAATATTCAGTTTAGGGTAGATTTATTGTTTTAAACAAAAAAATTGTAAGACTTTACTTATTTTTTACAAAACTAGCTCTATTTATAAACAAGATTTTCCTAAAAACTTGTAAGATTTCATTCAATACACTAAAGAAATTGAAAGACTTTGAGATATTTTTAAACAAATTAGCTTTAGGAAGACAAGAAAATTGTTAAGTTGTTTTAAAAAATTAGGAAATTTTTTTTGTAAATAGAAAAAACTTTTACCTCTTAAATGAATTTATTATCGAAACCGCAAAAATAGAAGTTATATTAAATGAATCTCCAAAATAATTATAACGTGTTTAGCAAAAAACTATTGTTTTCAAGTTAGAATTTCTATTCAAGATAAATTTTTTAAGATATTTTACAAAATTATCTTTACCTTAATAAGAATATTCCAAAAACTTGTAAGATTTCAACTTATTTTTCAAGTTTTTTAGTAGAGTATCACAAAGAGATGGGCCCACAAAAATTTTATTGTGGGCCCACAAATGGGCCCACAAAATTTTATTCTTTTAATTGCTTGAACTAGAAATTTGAAGTTTTGAGAAAAGGTTGATGTAAACAATGACAAAATTTGGATCAGGTGCATAAATCTGTTTGTTTAAATAAAGCACTAAATTTTTAATTTTTAGTCGTTGGAGCTAGGCGGAATAAATTTTTAAAGATAAGTAGACGTATAATAAAGTAAATGACGAAAATTAAAGGGTACCGTGTTATGGGTTTCTTTCTAAATGGCCACCCAAATTTAGATTTTTAACCGCTTGAAGTACAAAGATGTTTAGTTATTGAACAGTGCACGAGCACACGAATAACTAACTGCTCAATAAACTTAGCCATATACTGTATCACACAAGAATTCCTAACGAATAAAGAGCAATAGGGCAGTTGAGTTTGAAATGTATTTTTTCTGTACTAGTTACTGGTACATTTTATAAGGGTAAAATTTGTTTAAGGACAGGAAAATTAGTGTTTGAACATTTCAAATTTCAGACTGATTTAATCAGTTTGAAAGTTACGGTACGCATTGCTTTTTATGAGCTAGCTTGAATCCACGTCTGCTTTCAGATTTACTTAAAACCAGATTGCAAATTTTGTAACGGAAAGTATCGGTTTAGCGCTCAGTTTGATCAGAAACATTAGAGCCAAAAATCTATAAAAATCGAACTTTTCTTTACACTCCTTGTGTTACGCTGAAGCGTGTAACGAGTGTGCAGGCACTAGCGTGAATTACAGCTGCTTACGAAGAAATGTTGCGGTAGTTGCGAGCCGTAGGCAATGCTGTTTCCAATTTGACCGGCCCAAGATTTGAACCTATCAGACCTCCCGTTCCTGAGACAAATGCGTAACCGTTCGACCAACTGGCCGGTTGAAAATATATGCAACATATCTTAATTAGAAACGTTTTGGTTTATTCTTGAACCATTATCGATCTTATTTAAATAGAATTGACTTAACCAAATTGAATAAGTTCTATTTGGATATTAAACAAATTGAAGGAATTCTGTTTGAAATAGGTTGATAATGGTTTAAGAATGAGCTAAATTGCTTTTAATTCAAATATGTTTCATGTACCTTCGGCTCTAATTTTTCTGATCACGAAGATTGCAAAAAATTAAAGTCAGATTATTGTTTTGTGGTAGAAATAATCGAGATCGGTGTTTTATTGTGTTAGTTCAAAAAAAAAAAAGAAAATCGGCCCAACAATTATTGCATTCAGTAACATATATAACAAAATTTTGTCACTTGATAGCGTAAAAGTATTCAATTGACGCAACAAATAACTTTGTTGCGATGTTCCCAGAAATTATTCTGTGTGTCAGAGATATCACATTCTAGTTTCAGTTACGAATCGAATAAGTTGTCAGCAAAGTAAAAACGTTCTTTTAGTTTTTTTCTTAATGCTTGGAGGACATAAATAATTATGTTCTGGGAGTTTATTAGAAAAGATTGTGTAAATAGCATTCTAAAGCACAGGTACAGAAGCTTCCATGGCCATATTGAAGAAAGAGGGCATTGGAGAACAAAAAAGGGCTTTCTCATAAAGCAATATTTAAACACCACCCAAGGTTTTTGCCTCTACAGCATTTTTTTCAACAAAAACTGGATCGGAAAAAAGTAAAAAACAAAAAAAATCTATAGCACTAGTAAATTAGGTGCGAAGTCTAAACTAAATTACGTGCGAAGTCAATTCACGTCAATTATTGAAAGGAATGTATCTTTTCGCCTCTTCTATGCCAGTTTCCTTCCACCGATTGCAAACTTTGTCGCATCCCGACCTTAACCAGCCCTGTAAGTGTTCTAGCCAAAAGATCTCCAGTTGCCCTGACCAAAAAACAGCGATCGAAACGACTTTGCGTTCATCGAGTCAAGCTTCCACCTGCTCATATGTCTTCCACCTACCCATATGTCTACTCCATTACTCTGCCCTTTTTAACGCGTCAAATGGGAAAGCTGTAAATGCTAACTTTATAATTTTTGATTTGACACTATCGGGAATCGAGCCACTTTCCAGTGTTTCAGTAGAAGACACTTTATCCGCTAAATTAATGATCAGTTTTACAATGCGGCGGCGATATACAGATCAGTTGATAGAGTGTCGGGTTAAAGATCAAAAGGTTAGTGAATCCCGGTTCGGTTCTTGAACCGGTAATGCGTCGTTGTTGTCCTCATGAAACACTCTTTGCACTTTTTGTTATTTCCCTTCAGGGGCCGATTAGGCTTTTCATTGAGGTTGACTGGTAGTCAAGCTTGACAAAACACTGTTTTGCAAACAGAATCCAAAAAGGGTGCACTGCGTTTGTGTGATTTGACAGACGCAGAGTACTTCGTTCATACGCACGAACGAACCATGCTCAACATAAACTATTTTTAGATTTTTTCATTTCGAAATCTTTCAGGCACCTTTGTGTTGTTAAGTTATTGATTTTTCTTCGAATTTGAACTCAATGGAGAATATTACGGAATGTACTGGTCTGGAATTCAAATCGGCGTATTCGATTAGTAACATTGCAATTTGTAGCCTTGTTTTTCTGATCTCTCTCTACATTTTGCTTGCCTTGGTTTATCACGAAATAAGGGTAAAGAAATCTCGCCATATCGGATTTTTACAACTTCCTATTGAAAAAAGATACAGTGTTCTATCCAAATATATATGTATTTCTATTGCAATTGCTTCTTTAGTTCTGTATATTAGCTTGGTTAATTTTTGGTCGGTAGTAGGCACTGCAATATTTATTGGATCCAATCAGACAGCTGCAGAAACCGAGTGCTTTGTTGTCCCTCCTATCGTCAATGCTGCCCTTACCGTTGGCAATGGTTTAGTTTATTCGTTTCTGTGGCTCAGACAAAGGGTTATTTACGTTCATCCATCACTGAAAGTTCTTAACAACAAATGTGTCAGTGTCTTCAGTTTTGTGGTTTTGATTTTGTGGATTTTGTTTTGGATAAGTTTAATGACGGCCTATTTTATAAACGTACGATACAAACTTAACAGAACATTTGGCTGTGTGATTGACAAAGATTCTTTCAAGCCTTACAACAAAATAGCGTTTGCTTGGACCGCGGCGTCAATTTTAATGCAAATATTATTGTTAAGTCTTTTCATTTACCCCATTCTCAAGCAAGCGCGGTGGAGAGATCAACAAAATAACCCCAATCTGATGAAAAGAGTCAAGAAAGCAATTGTATTTTCATCAATCTGTCTTGGTACGGATGTGGCAACGATTGCAGTTTATTTATTTTTTGCGACAAAATGTGTCATAAATAGAGCAATATGGGTGTATGGTATAAACTTGTTGATCAATCACTTGATAACAATTGGTTGTTTTGATCACTGGAAAAAGTTGTTGTGGCCGTGGAAAGTAAAATGTTGTGGAGTTGTTCGTGCGGAGTCCGATTCCGATGAAGCTATTTCTCCAGCATCATTGTCTGCGTCTCAGAGCCAGAGTCAATTGACAACAATAACTTAAAGAGTGCAAAATGAGTGATTACCAGAACAAATTATTTATAGTTTATATGTATTGATTCTGATGATTCCATATTTTTATATGCCTTATTTTTATAAACTGAACAAAGCATTGTTATTTAATTACAACCAGTCAACATTTGAAGTTCCTGGGTAAAGTGGTGATCAATCAAAACTAATTTTGATCGACTTTCAAATCAACAAGAAGTTTTGACTTTCGATTCAGTGGCAGTAAGCATACGATTCCAATTCTCGACTCCGTCGACCCAGCTTTGTTTCTAATACTTTACTCCTGCAGAACAGCGCTAAGCCACGCGTTTCAGATTGACAATTCCGACTGTAAACTTGTTAACATATTATGCTTACTTGAAAAGTCGTAATAGGCAGTATTTCAATGAATGAATTTTGGAATTAAAATTACAGTATTTTGAGCCAATGCATTAGTTAACGATGAAGCATATGGTAAAACCGATAACTCACTAATCATCATAATCGTTACTGAATCATTTTGCCCGTAAAGTGGTTGACAATCAGTATAAACTGAATGATTGAAATAACATTGATTTAATACGGAGTTAAACAACAAAATTCAAACTTCATTGAACGCGATTATGCTTCCTCTGACTTTTGACTTGAAACAATTAATGTTTTCTGCTAGCGTTAATTTATCGCTATACCTTGATTACTATTGCAATATTTTGTGTCTGCATGATTAAAAGAGAAGTATTACTGTAGTAGGCTAAACCTGAATTCCTTTTCACTGAGGGATTGTTTTTTTTTAAGTATGTGTTATTGATACGGACCCTGTGAGTTTGAAATAAACATTGAATAGTAATAATAGTGATGTAACAAAGCTTACTATCAATCAGTGGCGATCGGTGGCAAAATAGTTGAGATATTCACAAATCACTATCATAATTTGTCATCAGTTTTTGCGCGTAAAAATACACTTCCAGTCAGCTCATAGAACTACACCTTATAGACTAGAGTATTAATCAAATTTTATTGACTGGGTTTTAGGTTTTTACCTCTATCATTTGAAAATTATTAATTTTTAAAGTAAAATTTTGCTTTCTTGGCAAAATTTTGTTGTTTCAATGATATTAGAATCGCTTAAAAAATCAAAAAAAATGAGTCCTACAAACGGGCAAAATCCCAAATGGACACGTGCTGAATTCAAATATTCGAGATTTTATCCTTTTGGAATATGTCTTTTCGCAAATTTTTCTGTTCATACTTTTGTTTAATTCATTAATAGTCACTCGGGGATTTTGTTCAATTCCAAAGTTTTTTGTTCATTTAAGATTTTGTCCGATTCGGGATTTTGTGCATTTAGAAAGCTGCCATTTGATCGGGATTTCTTCTTCTTAATATTAATTTTATTTTTCAACAATTAAATATGCTGTATATCTATGTAATGGTTTTTAATTCACTAATTCAATTCAAAGTATTATTTTAGTATGACGTAATAAGTATGCATAATTGTAGACAGTAGCGTAGCCAGGGGGGGGCTTGAGCCCCATGCGAAAAGATGGAAAATAGCCCCCCCCCCCATGCGAAAAGAGCCCCCCCTGAAACGTTTGAACTTGCGAAATTGGAAGAAAAATCACCCTGAATTTTGGCAAAGACCTTTTTTTTTTTTTCGTTTTTTTTTGGAGAACACCTAATTTTGGGTGGAAAAAACCTTTGAATTTTGGATTTCGGCCAAAAAATCACTCTGAATTTTGGCAAAGACCTTTTTTTTTTTTTTTTGGAGATCACCTAATTTTGGGCGGAAAAAACCTTTGAATTTCCGAGCTTTCCGAGACATTTCGTCTCAAGTTTCGGACAAACCGTCTGAAACTGATTCAAGGTCAATGAAAGTTCGAATCTAGGTCGTTTGCAGACTTCTCACTCTTTCAAAATAGCCCCCCCGTTTCCAAATCCTGGCTACGTGCCTGATTGTAGATAGTTGTATTTGCCAGGGCCTACGTGAAGGAGTTCAGAGGATACATCGTATGCTGGTCAGGAACCATTTGAGGGCTTGGAAGACCCGGATTAATTAAATTTGATTGATAGTAAGCTTCGTTACATTACTTATGTTCTAATAGTTCTCGCTTTATGAGTGCAGTAAAACTTCGTATTAAGGTAGTTAGTGGTGTATAAATTATAGTCAAGAGATAACGTCAATGCTGCTTGCATAACAAACTACTTTAAAAGTAACTGTTTAAGCAAAATAAATAAACTAACTGTTGACATTGTCTGGGGATTTACAAATGCTCTAGTATACGATATTGGCAGTAAACTTATTGCCTAGAGTTAGCACTGGCTGACATTTTTCAACCCGGACCGCCAGTGACCCGGAAACCTAAATCTGCTCATAGGCTCAAGCGGCTGCCTATCCCAAAAATAAAGCCCAAACTGCGCAAAAACAATTCTGAATTTAACCTTTAATCAATTCCAATCCATGACTGAAAGATCCGCATTGCGGCACCCTGGAGTTTTGTCATATTTAATTTTACTTCTATATCTGTCTATCCTGAAAATTTCGCTTGTCTAATTTAAGAGTTTGTCGCGATCGTTGATACTTAGCTAGAGTACAACCTTTAATCTCTAGAATTTCCCACGTCGGCTGAAACTAGAAAACGACTGAGATGTTAATTGACAAATCGAAAATGGCAGTTGATAGTTCCTTTAGCTTCTTGAATCTCAGAAAGCAGCTCACCAATCTTAAATTAAAACTTCTATTTAAGATTGAAACACAAACCAACTCACAGAGCAAAATCGCTCCACTCACACCTCTTACTAAATGGCTAGACGAGCCAACCCCAGATACACAAACTCGGCTTAACTGCCTACAAAACTAATACCTAAAATCACCCACTCTTAGAATATTACAATGATGAATGAAAAACGACCTGCCTATTAATACTTCGACAAAAGCAATCGAATTTCCCAGAAAAATCCTTGAAATGTCACAATGGAAAAAATACACAAGCTTACCAGAGGTGGAGTCATCAAGGACGTCCTTGGCCTCGAGGACGTCCTCAAGGACACATTTTGAAGTCCTTGGCCTTGGCCTCAAAGCCTCAATTCCTTGGCTTGGCCTCAAAGCCTGAAGTCCTCGAAAATTGCCCGTTAAAATTTTGTTGGAAAACGCCAGAAACCTTGCAGAAAATATGCAAATACCTTTTTGTTTTCCACAATTGGAGCATAGGCTTAGCCAAGCGGGCCTCCCCCCCAATTGAAATTTCACCAATGACAAAAATGTGACAAAAAAATCTAGTGTTTCTTCAGTTTCAGTTTCTTTTTAGCGTTTTTCGCTTACATCTGTAGCGAACAACAATGCTATTGTCCAAGGTCCCCGGGACCTCCTCAAATCAATTTTTGCCAGCCAATTTAAACGTAAGCCTGGAAGAAATGGATAGTTTTTGTCCAAAAATTTGTTATCTCAGGATCACATCTAGCCTTTTTATGAATGCAATGCATTAACCAAGGCCGGATTTACCACAATACAGCGCAGTACCAGCTAAGGGCCCTGCGTTCAAATCTTAACACTTTTTATGGTCTTCACCTAGATTTGGCAAAAAGATGTTACGAAAATCTCCAAAGTGCCTGGGGCCCAGCGCGATGTAAATCCGGCCAGCAATAGCATGGTTAGTAGGCGTAATAATCTATTGTACTATTTTTCAATAACAATTCATTAATTCACTTACACCTTGCCGGTTTTTACGCACAAAATACTTAAAAAAAAACTTAACCATGAAAAATGCTGATTGAACGAATCATTGAACTTCAATTGAGGGGGCCTGGGCCTCCTGGCCTAACATGCACTTCTATAACTAGTTAATTTCATGACAAAACAAAAATCTCTAAGGAAAATCTTCGAGTGGGTTTGCATTTATTGCTAAAATGCTGCACGAGACAATGCACCTTACTTCCCCCTACCTGGATCAAATCACGCACAATTAAACTTTAACACCGAAATGCAAGAAGTTAAACGTGTTTTGGACTTAAATTGCAAGTAAAAGAAGGATTAAACAATTTTATTTTTTAAATTGGATTTCAAATGTCAAAAATCTGGTCATTTCAAATGGCTCTAAACATGTGCAAAATGTGATTGAATGGCATTAAAATAGCTTCTTTTTCCAAAAAATTACAAAAAATCGCCCAACAGCTGGGTGCTTTGTCCCCAGACCCCAAAGACTTTGATGGTTGGGGGCCCCATTCCCAGACCCCCTGTCTGTGATAAATTGTGGGTACGCCTATAAATTGGAGATTGCCTGAAAAAAATTTTTGAAGACCTTTTTTTTTTTTTGAAGAACACTTGCGGCTGTATCCTTGGTCCTTGGTCTTGGTCTCGAGCATTCCTGTCCTTGGCCTTGAGAGGGTCTGTCGTCGGAAAGGCCGTCCTTGGCCTCGGATTTTTTTTGTGTCCTTGGCCTCGAGTCTTGTGTTCTCGACTCCACCTCTGGAGCTTACGATAAACATATTTTGACGTAATTATGACGTCACAAACTTCAAGTTTAAATATAGCAATTAAGAGTCGTAAATAACTCGAACATCGATAACTGTAGAAAATAGCAGAATGTACTAGAAAGGAAATATCTCAAAAATTCTAAATAAAAAAAAAACGGCAAAAGTAGTAAAGCAGTCACGTACACCTCAAAATACAGCAAATAATCATATCTCAGGCATTCAAAGTTATTATTCGTGACAGAATTCAATACTTAGAATTTTGTAAAACCCATTGAAGGGGGAATCTGCTAATGTGGCACTCCCAATTTTTATTATGTTTTATTTATTTTCAATACTGAACTATGTTAAGAATTATCTCAATAACCGAAAAGTTTGACGTCCTTCGTGGTCGACTCCTGGGAAATCATAACGACTTCCACTGGCAGTTAGGTGGCCAGATCAACCACCAACCCATAGCCTCTGCCGCTGTGCAAGCCTTTAGGGTTTGTCCAATTCGGCCAAGAGTCTTGTCTGCTGGGGAATAACTTTGTTAGAGAAACTGAGGGCGGCCGATGAGAGCTAAAAGCTCGAAACAGCGCTGTCCAGCTCTGTGCAACTTATGACTCGAACTGCTGTGCAGCTGCAGGGTTGTTGGTTGATCTCCCCACCTAACTGCCAGTGGAAGTCGTTATGATTTCTCAAGAGTTGACCACGAAAGACGTCGAACTTTTCGGTTATGATTTCCGTGGTTACACAAGGGGAACCCTTGTAGTAGGGATAGCTTATGGCTGTTCTTGCCACAAGGGTCCAGCGATTTTTTCACTTGTTTATTTTAAGTACCACAAGTGAAAAATTGTTTATTCCCTACAAAGCCTCTGCCACTGGGCAAGCCCTTAGGGTTTGTCCAGTTCGGCCAAGAGTCTTGTCAAGCTGTGGAATAACGTTGTTAAAGATTGATGGCTGTGTCCTAGGCGGAATGCCTAGGTCTTCACTGTCCTGGTCCTTGCGCTCAAGAGGCTAACACAGGAAATTCAAAGCAAACTTGTATTAACAAAAACCAAATTAAAAAAGACCAGTCCAGCAAAAATTTTATCGAGGATTGCCCGGCTGGGCGGAAAACACTTAAACTAAAAAACTGAATTTTTTTACCAACAAAATAAAAAACCTCTTGACGCTACTGTTTAAAATTAAAACTGAATTAGCTGCTGAAGTAGAATTAAAACATTGCTACAAAGTGATCAACAAAAAGCAAAACGGCGCGTTTTTCAGGCAACTTTGCAAAGTTTCTTTCGAGCGAATAATGAAAGACGCGCAACACAAAGGTGAGATGCAAATAAGGTAAATGAACGTGTTAACGACAGAACATAAAACCTAGGTTCGAATCTAGAATCTAACTATAAACGATCTTGCTGTAACATAAGCGGCCCCTTTGAAACCTTATCCATGTGTAAGTTTCAAACAAAAAACACAAAAGTGAAAGCACAGATCGCGCTTCAACTTGAAACCTTACCAAATGAGTAAATAAAGTAAACAAATTATGAAGGGGACTTGAAAATAGTGAGTAGCATCACGAAATTATGACATCAGAAGAACGTAAACAAACAGTGCAACAGTAGGGCAGAGGGCAAACTTTTAAACAATAAAACGTTTATGATTAAGTTGGGAGTTCACAGTATTATATAGCCAGTCACAAAAAATTCACGATCACGAAATAATTGCAATAAAGTTTCACGAAAAACGACGTTAAATTCATAATCACAATTCGGCTATCACGAGATCACAATAAAATCACAATAAAGTTCACAAATGAAAAGGTTCAATCAGACAGGAGCTATTTTGGCCAGATCACGAAGAAGATATTCGATCTCACAGTTGCCTGCTGTAGAGCTGTTTTTCAAAACGGCCACAGTTGCCCTACGGACTATTTCTTTTCCTTTTCGCAATTGTGGATGCAGGCTATGAATGCGTCCCAATCTATACGGTCCTTTTGAGGCCAGGTCTTCGGCATCCCCTACAAGGACTAACTGTCCAGGCTCAAGGTTTGTTTGAAGTGTACGCCATTTGTTTCGGCCCTAGAGACTGGGTAAATATGATTTCATCCAGAGAAGCCAAAAACGGTGGGCTAGCGTGGAATTATACAAGTAATCGTTGCGAAGGTCCCCCTGATCGTGCAACCCACAAAGAGGAGTGTTAGGGGCCAAGTGCTGTCCCAAAAAGGACGAAGGTGTGATAGGGCACAAATCATTGGGCTGATCGCTAAGTGTCGTTAGGGGGCGGTCGTTCACAATTCTTACGGCATCAGTGAAAAAAGTCTATAACTCAATAAGAGAAGGTTTACGGCGAGTCTGTTCCATAACCCGACCCAACGTAGTTTTAAACAGTTTCACCATGCTTTCCCAACTACCACCCTGGCTAGGAGTATACGGAGGAATGTTTACCCAATTTATATTAAACTTACGCTACGAGTTAACAAATTCAGAAGACCCCAACAGTTTTGGCAACTTATCAGATGCGGCACGGAACGTCGAAGCGTTGTCAGAATAAAAAGTGTCCACTGCCCCCCGCAAATTAACAAAGCGAGTGAAAGCAAGAAGAAAGCTGTTTAGGTCCAGGCTAGTCACCAGTTCTACGTGCAAGCAGCGTGTACAAAGACACGTAAACAGCAAGCCCCAGGCTTTGCAATCACTGCGATTCTGTCGAAAAATATAAGGGCCTAAGTAGTCAAGTTCGGTAAATTTAAAAGGTTTGTTGCAAACAGCAACTCGGCACGATGGCAAATCTGCCATTAATTGACGAACCGGTTTAGCTTTTAACAAAGCACATTTTCCGTAGTTTGCGATCTAAAATTTTACACTGGAAATGCCATGAATAATCCAAAAACGTTCGCGGGTTTTCATTAATGTATATGCCGGACCACCATGTCCAGCCTGCTCATGCTGATATTGCACAATAAGTCCAGTCAAAGGATGCCTTCCAGGTAAAATTAAAGGGTGTTTCGAATCGAGTGGCAAGTCTGCATTTTTGAGCCTGCCTTCAATACGCAAACAATTATCCAAATCCACGCAAGGGCGCAAATTACGCAAAGTTTTTAATTCATTTAAGCGGCGTTTAGAATCAGGATCATTAGTTTTGCTGCCTAAACGTTTAAGAATAGATTCAAATTCATCAGGTGATTCTTTAGTTAAAAGTTTAATAGCGGCCCCGAACCGCTGAGATTGAACATACTTAACAATATTAACAAAGGCCTTATCCAAGTAACTAGCATTCAGAGCAGGTTTTTTGAAAAGCAACTCCTTTCGCCTTTGCAATGACAAACTCCGAAAATGCAGCCAGATATGCACAGCGCTTCTTTAGCGTATACAGACTTGGAGAAAATTCGATAAGCCTATCCAAAGTTGCGTCGCCAGAAGACAAATCTACGCTGCTTGCCAGAGTTCCGCGCACGATCACCGAATGCTCAGGAGGCCTGGCATCCACTTGCTCCTGCAAAAGAAAGGAGGGTCCTTTTAACCACAAATTGAGCGAGCTAGGCTGTTTACTGCTTTGCGCTCGAGTGCCCACGTCTGCAGGGTTTAAACTCGTATTAATGTATCGCCAACGGCTAGCTGACACCACAAGAAGAATCCTGTCGACACGCCGTTTAACAAAGTGAGCAAGTGACAGGTCGGGGTTCACAATCCATTTAAGAACTACCTGTGAATCGGTCCAACAAAAGATTTTACAGTTAAGATCGTGTAAAGCTTTAGAAGTTTGAAGCATCAATTCACTTAACATCTTAGCTGCTTCTAACTCTTTTCGAGATATAACCCAGCTTTTTTGATGAGTGAGAACTAATTTAGATTTTCCAATCACAAAACTGACTTGTGCTTTACCAGCGCTAACGCCACGCAAATAGATAGTGCAAGAAAACGCAGAGTCCGAAGCATCACAGAACCCATGCAGTTGATATTCTGCGTCATTTCTGAGCTCGGTGTGTTCCAAAAGGAAATTGCGAGGAATGCAAAATTCATTTAGTATATTCGAAGTTTCAAGCCACTTTTTCCAATCTTTTTTAACTTCATCCGATACAGCGTCGTCCCAGTCCACTCCGGACGCAGCGACTTTTTGCAAAATCAATTTTCCCCCCAGAAGCAGCGGCGCCACTATACCCAAAGGGTCAAATTGAATCGCAAGCTGACTCGCCATCTCGTGTCTCGTGGCTGCCTCGACAAACGTGCGGCCACTTATCTTCAGTGTGTCACTTTCTGGGTCCCAGGAAAGGCCCAACGCTGTAGAGTCCGGCAAAGGCTGCGACCCAATGTCAATCTTGCCAATTGAAGGGGCATGATCGCATTGGGGAACCTGACGCAAGACAGACTTAGCGTGGCCATTGGTCACCCATTTACGTAACTTGATTCCCCTGCTTTCAAAGAGCTCAATCCCTTCTCTAGCAAAGGTCTCCACGTCTGATAAAGTGTCTCCAGCGAACAGCAAGTCATCCATATATCTGTTTTGAGTGATTGCATTTAAGGTCACCATACTCGCATGCGTGGGGTTGTCAGCAGCCAGCCGATTGAGCGCCATTAGTGCTACATAAGGGCTCGAGTTTATTCCCCACACGTGCCGAGTAAAGCGAAAGATTTGAATCTCACCACTGTCTATGTTGTTATCTTTGAACCAAATAATGTGGAACCAATCTTGTTGATCCCGAGGAAGCTTAATTTGAAAGAAGCACTTACTCACATCAGCTACGCAAGCGCATTTTCCCATACGAAAGCGCATCAACACATCGACCAAGCCATTTAAAAGGTTTTCACCGGCTAAAACTGCCCGATTTAATGACTCGCCACCAACCGTAGCAGCGCCATCATAGACAACTCTAGGCTTAGCCGTCTTAGTGACAAAAAATGGTAAGTACCATTTTTTATAAGAATCGTTTTCATTTTTATCCGCAGGCACAATCCAATCATGCTTCAGAAACTCAGCAAACGTATCTGTCAAAGTCTCTTTCAACTGCGAGTTTTTAGCAGCAGTACGACGCATCGACAATGTTCGCTTTAACGCAATATCGTAATTATTAGGAAGTTTTTTAAAGAACATCAGGTTTAAACGGAACCGGCATTTCATACCGACCGTCTACAACGCGAATAAATGGTTCAACCAAGCTGCAGGTAAGCTCACCGTTTTTTGATGGCAATACCTCTTCATCAAGCAGCTTGTATTCGCGTAAAGCGTTATTAACCGTGAGATGTTCTTGTTGCAACTTATCACAAAGTCCGCAGTCTGGGTCAGTAGCAATCGTCTCGACTCGCAACGCTCTCACAGATTTAGAGCTTCCTTGAACTCTACCTCCGCTGGCGATCGGTCCAAGTCGTGTGATCACCAGGTTGGGTTCATTTGAGGTCGAACCCTCAAGCTTTTTCAAAACAGTAATAAGTGCTTTATCAGACTGCCCGATCAAAATGTCCACACACTTACGTTCGGGTATGACGGGAATTTCCATTCCATGGAAATGTTTCAACTTACTGGTATCCACTGCATGTGGAAGAGTACTTTTATCGTCAGAAAAGGCTGGCACCACAAGGGCACCAGAAATCTTACAGTTGTCACCCGTGACTAGAGATTCTAGACTGAAATCAGTTTTACCTATGCAGCTTGCAGTTTGGTCTGCAAGTGTACGAATAGTTAAAAAAGGATCTGTCGTAACTTCAAGCCCAAGTTCTTCTCTTAACGAGTCCGAAATGAGTGTCGCTTGCGAGGCAGTGTCATGCTGAGCATACGCTAGTGTCGAGCAACCAGTTGTCTGATTGATCACTCTAACTGCGCTAGTTCGAAGCAAGACTGTACCTTCCTCAGCAACTCTCACTTTAAGGACATTTTTCACGTTATTAGTGGGTGTGTTAGCGGCAGATGATGCAACAGGACTGCCAGACGCGGCCTTGGTCTCGCCAGCGGCCCCAACGGTCTGAGATTCATAGCAGTCATGAATAGCACTAGAGTGCTTAGCTCGGCAATTAGGACCACATTTTCGGCACTTGCACCGAGAAGGGCAGTTACAAGCTAAATGTTCCATCGATAAGCAATTAAGACACCTTCCTGCCTTTATCACAGTCTGACGTCGTTCTTGAGGAGGTAACTTCATAAACTTCTCGCACTCGACGAGATAGTGTCTACTGTCAGCCCGTGCACAAACAAAACAAATAGGAGGGCGCCCATTAGCCTTCTTGGTCCCACGATTGTGATCTGTAGGTGCTCCACGCCCACCGGCAGCCGCAGACACAGGAGATTCGGCACTACCATTACGAGCGCCTACTCCCGAATCCAGGGCCACCTGACGGACACGAAACTCACTACGATCACTTTGAGGCTCACGTGATTTTTCCTTGTCCTCCGACTTGAAAAATGCCTGCGCGTAGTCAGACGTAGTCACGTTAATTTCATGCACCACAAATTTACGTAATGATTCAAAGCTAGGTTGATTCAGGCTTATACCATTTTTGTCAAGAAAGTCAAGATACCGTCGCTTCAAAGCGCTCGGTAAACGGTTTGCAGTATCAAGCAATAATTGCCCAGAGAGTTTGTTGTACTCGTCATGGGCGTAAGCAAAGACTTTTAAGGTATTTAAGTCTTCATTATACATTTTAAGTGAAGAAGCAGTAAAATTTACTTTGGCACCATGCCGTATAGCAATGACTCTAGGCTCTGACGTTAAACCACTCGACACACCGTAACGCTGACGGAGTCGGTCAAGAGCCTTTTCAATACGTTGAGCAGTGGTCATACTTTTCATGGGGGCGCAAAACAGATTCACCATTTCGCGCGGTTGACCAACGCATGCTGCTCGAAGAACTTCTAATTTACGTTCGTCGTAAGGACTTTCATTCATGAGGCGACGCACTTGGTTCTCGAAGAACACAAAGGCAATATTTGCACCATCATACCCTACTTGGCTAGCAAGATTAATATACTCATTCCTACCTTGGCGCTCTAATTAAGCACTCAATGCAGCATTAGGGTTGCTTTCCGAAGCAACAGGGTTATCCACGTTCGGCCAAGTAGCCGCATTAACTCGGAATTGAGGGCAAGGATCGGGTCCGGCATTTGAATTTCCCGAGTTCCCGTATTCAGCAGGACGTAAACCAGGGTGTTGATTTTCTGCATCTAACACACGCCGAGACACACATTTCTGCACATTTTCAGAGTTCTCAGCATAATCATTATGATAGGCAGCGCTGTTGTGATTCCTTGAACCAGACACATGCTGCGGAATAAAGCCCCGAGCTAGGGGATTCAAAACAGTCGATTTGTCATTTGTAAACATACAGTAGCATTAAACTTCTCATTGATAGAGTTAGTAACATTTGTAACACTATTACGCTTTTGTTTAAGTTGCATAGGTTGAGGTTCGTTGGACCTTGGGCGTGGTTCCGTCACCAGTGGTCTTAAGCGTAGCTCCCTCGCCTTGTGTTCAAAGAGCATTGCTCCGACCTCGGGTTTCGAACCAGCTTCGGTACCATGGGTAGGCTCAGCACTACGTTTAAACTCAGTTTTTTTAATTAACGAACTTTTAAAACTAACGGCACTTGAAGTAGAACGAACGCTGCGTTTTGAGCGTCCGGAAACGACAGAACCAGCCTCTGAGCCGCACGCAATGCGCTTCTCTTCAGCCTGTATCTGAATCGCTTGCAAGCGCAACTTAGCCAAAGTCTTTTCTTCTTCGGCAGCCGCGGCCTCAGCCTCGGCTTTCGCTTTAGCTTCCGCCTCCACCCTAACCTTACGAGACCTAGCCAACTCTTCCAAAACTTGAAGCTCAGAGCGTCTACGTTCTAGTTCAATCTGCTTTACTATGGAGGATTTGCTTGACGTCACACTCGTAGAACTTGCGGCAATCAATGACACACTATCTGCAGGTCCCATATCATCGTCATCACAATCATTTTCGCCTTCATTTAACGGATTAGTTTTATCGCAAAATTTGTCTTTTACGGTTTCAAACAAGTTAACACATTTTTTAAACTTATCAGCAATTTTAGATGAAAGTTGATTTAATTCGACGTCCTTCAGCTCGGACGCAGAATAGCGAAAATTTTCATATTCAGACTTTAATAAGTTAAATTTACGTGATTCAAAATCAAATTCACGTTTAGTTTCGCATGATTCAAGCGACTTAATCAGTCTTTTAGTGTCTAACATTAATCGTCGATGAACAGTAAGCAATTTACGAGGGGCAGTTGCCGCGACTAACCCAGTTTCCGTAGCTCCAGCGTTAGCAGCATCGGGTTTAGCACGGTTTCCCTCGGGGTCAGATAAGTTTTCCTGGGCCGCTTCTAACCGCCACCTAGCAACCTTGTCAGTACTCGTACATGTGGGTATCGTATCTACACCTCCATTACGTTTAGGCGTCCCAGTCAATGATGCCTTAGAAGTGTGACTTTCTGCGGCCATAATAAAACAAAACAAATAAGCACAAAGATAATTATAGCAAACACTAAGTCGCACTCAATATATATTAACAACGTCACCTTGTACCGTTTCCTAAAGATCACAAGAAAGAATTCAGTTCTTCCAAGAGTAGATGACGCTTGAATTCCACCGACGTCGACCGAAGATCGATGACTCCACCTCCACAGGACGACGAAAAAAGAAACCGATGAACGTAGAATTGGAATTCTTTACGAAACCGAAATGCAGGCGACAGGAACCAGAAAAAGGTGGTCGCAAGTTGCAGACCAACCAAAACAAAGAAACTTCAAGTCGCCGCAGTAAACCAACGGATTGAGAAGAATGGATCTTTCTCAACCAGAGTATAAACGTCGTACGGTTGAGGGAATCCAAAAAAGACCAGCAGTCCGCTATCAGCCAATGGAATCCAAATGAAAAACACGATGAGTGCGAGATTCTAAGCCGTAATCACCAATGAATCCAAAAACCAAAAATCCAACCAGATCAGGAGACGATAAATTTTGATGTTAAAGATTGATGGCTGTGTCCTAGGCGGAATGCCTAGGTCTTCACTGTCCTGGTCCTTGCGCTCAAGAGGCTAACACAGGAAATTCAAAGCAAACTTGTATTAACAAAAACCAAATTAAAAAAGACCAGTCCAGCAAAAATTTTATCGAGGATTGCCCGGCTGGACGGAAAACACTTAAACTAAAAAACTGAATTTTTTTACCAACAAAATAAAAAACCTCTTGACGCTACTGTTTAAAATTAAAACTGAATTAGCTGCTGAAGTAGAATTAAAACATTGCTACAAAGTGATCAACAAAAAGCAAAACGGCGCGTTTTTCAGGCAACTTTGCAAAGTTTCTTTCGAGCGAATAATGAAAGACGCGCAACACAAAGGTGAGATGCAAATAAGGTAAATGAACGTGTTAACGACAGAACATAAAAACTAGGTTCGAATCTAGAATCTAACTATAAACGATCGTGCTGTAACAAACGTTGTTAGAAAAGCTGAGGACTGCCGATGAGAGCAAAAAGCTCGAAACAGCGCTGTCAAGCTCTGTTCATCTGAATTATATCCATGTAACTTCAATGGTTCAAAATAATCCTTTCGGTCAACACACGTACAATTTTTTGGCGTTGTTTTTTCTTCCAGGCAGGGCATGGTATAAAATGGAATTTAAGACAATTTTTCCGTGGTCCATACTAGCAATTTTCTTCCATTCCGTATTTTATTCATACTA
The DNA here is from genome assembly GCA_963965965.1 of Trididemnum nubilum. Taxonomy (NCBI): domain Eukaryota; kingdom Metazoa; phylum Chordata; class Ascidiacea; order Aplousobranchia; family Didemnidae; genus Trididemnum; species Trididemnum nubilum. Next base: position 18,719,735 of record OZ014471.1, on the reverse strand, counting down.
AAATTTTCTTCCATTTTCCATTCCATACTTCCGTACTAAGGTAAGTTTAGACTGGAAGCTACACGTAATTTGCATTGTATATTTGCAACGTTAAATCTTACCTTTGCAACTGGTCGCTCGCCGAGGTAAGCAGTATGGTACCAGTGCTCTCTATTAATAGAGAATGATGGTACGATGCATCTCATCCCATGTTTGAAGCACTACTGCAATGAGCTACCATAAAAATTTATTTAGCATGAAAATATCAACCACTTAATTAACAGACAATAGGTTTACCGGTATGCCCTGGGTTTAATGATTGCTAGTTCGTAATCAAACCAACTATGAAATTTGGCATAGCCAAACTGCCAAACACATTTTACAAAAATACCGAAAAGAGTTTAAACGCAAGAAAAACACAAACAAAGAACTAAGCTCAATCAAGGATAGAAAAGCAAGAACAAATCTTTGTTACAATGGAAGAAAGACTTTTGTCACTTGTCCTTGACAAACTCAGTGCCGTCGCTACGTAAGGGGTGGGGGCAGAAGGGCTTTGCCCTCCCATTTTAGTTTACTAAAAATGCTTTTTTTGGAACATCATGTAACGACAAGAAAACCGACAATTATACAAAGAGGAATAATATCATTCAATTCTACCGACTTGACTAAAGTTACTTACCTTAGCAGTATATTGAAGTTTTTAAATACCGAATGTTTAGTGGTTCAATTTTCAAACCCCAGATTTAACATCCAAAGTTTACCGAAGCCAGTGTTTCTCAAACTGTGGGTCGGGATACACAACAGGCCGCTAAGCGTTAGCAAATATAGCGGTGCAACTACCACAGCAAAAGGGGCTTAAGCCCCCCCCAGCCAAATCACTTAAAAAATTAACCCTAAAATTCCATCGTTTAAACTTGTTTTTGAATTGACCTGTAAGTAAAGAGAGACTGAATGGGCTGGGAAATTTAATTTTTTTACTGGCTTCTAAGTTTTAACAATTTAATTCTTTCAAATACGTTTGAAAACGTGCAAAATGTGATCCAAATTGCGTTGAAATGGTTTTCTTTTTTCGAAAAAATCGCTCAGCGACAAGGCTTTGACCCCAGATCTCCGTCTATATGAGATGATTAAGTTGCACGACTTTGCTCAGCTCGCCATGCAATCGAGGCATTTTTCAAAGAAAAAAATTTTTACTTTCAAGCCCCTTCCTTTAGCGAAATCTCGGTTGCACGCTTGTTTATGGGTGTGTTGGAGAGTAGAAAAGTAGACCAAATAAATCGTTTATTTCGTTTTTTAAAGACCAGCTGTTTTTGTTGATTTAGAGCACATTCATAGACTTTTTAAGTTAGTAATTATTGGCCGGAAACGAAAGGAGCTAAGAAACGCCACCGGACTTACTAAGTCTCTTTCTTTAGACATGATTCTAGATTTTTGAAATTGAGCATAATTTACAGCCGAACAACATCAGTTTCAGTCTAGTTTAATGCCTCCGCACTTCGTTTTATCTGACGACGACACTAAGCAAATTGTCATTCTCAAAATAAAAATCAAGGCAATCAGCATTAGTGCCGCTGCAAATTGCAATGAACATATTCTATGATCAAATGATGCAATGCCTACACTGTTTGCGTAATGTTTATGATCGAATTACCCTACTAACTTGTCGACAGATGATTAGCTGCTAAACGCTTCCTCATATTTTTAGTTATCACTATCCGTAAATCTTTTTCAGTAAATACCTTGAGCGAAATCAAGTATGGAATTGGTATGGAAGTATGGAAAATTGTCTTCCATTCCGTTCTTGAAATCTTCCATTCCATTCCATTCTGGCATCTTCCAAATTCCTTACCAAAATTTCCGCTCTATTCCATTTCATCTTTTATTCCATTCCATTACATGCCCTGCTTCCAAGGGTAATATAGTAGCAGAGCATTTAATCGGGATTTATCTCCAAAATTTTAATCTTGTTTATCAACAATTATCATACCGTAGCTTTATAAGTATTATTTTAGTATGACGTAATATAAGTATGCATAATTCTAGATAATTGTAGTAACCAGGGATCTCGTAAGAGGGGTTCGTGGGGTACATCGTAGCAGGGCCTGGACCTAAGGGGCCCATGGTCAGGGGCCTCGGAGAATCCTAATAGTTCACGCTTCCTGTATTGTGTAAAACTTTATATTAGGGTTGTAAGTGGTGTATATAGTCAAGAAATAATGTCTACCCTATCTGCTAAACAAACCACTTTAAGAAGTATAAGCAAAACGAAGAAAAAACTGCTAGCATTGTCTGGGGATTCAAAAAGATCTTGGTGTATTATATTAACATTACACTTATTGCTTGGATTTGGCACGGGCTGACATTTTTGCAACCTGAACGCCCGTGACTTTGAAACTGCAATTGGTCCGGCTGCTCATCCCAAAAATTAAGTTCAGCCACCTCAAAATCAATTCTATTTATAGATTTTTGATGACTCCAACCCATGATTGAAAGATCCCCATTGTGGCATCCCCAACTTTTGTCATATATGATTTTTTTTATATCTACCTATCCAGAAAAGTTCACGTTTCTAACTAAGAGATCAAAACTTTCAATTTTGGAGAACCCATTGAGGGGGAACCCTCTAACGTGGCACCAATAATTTTTGATTATTATTGCGTTTTAGAAGGATGCAATTGTTTTAAGTGAAGCAAGCAGCAGGCTAGCAGCTATAACAGCTTACTAAACAGAGAGATTTTGAACTGAAAGCAACAAATTTTCTGTTTGAAAAATCTACCCAACAGGCGGCGTGTTGAATAAACTGATATACTTCAAACGCAAAGCAGACGCGGTTATGGGGTTGAGACTCCAGCTGTCAAAAGACATGTGTGTGGGTGGTGAAGCCCTCAGCCGCTAAGCAATTTTTGTGACTTCATGGAAACAAATAGCCATTTTAACGTCACTTGGACGATATTTTACACGTTAAGAGCCATTTGAAAGAACTAAATTGCTAAGATTTGGAAACCGTTTGAAAAATTTAATTTGCACAGCCCCTTCAGTCTCATTGCTTTCTACATACTCTTGCGAACCTTTTACGCTCCCCAGTTTAAGAACCTTTGATTTAAAGCATAATATTAACGATGTTACAACAAAAAAGTCAAAATGTAGCCAATATGCTGCACAGTAAAGCAAACACCATTCCCGCCCCTTTTACACAGGCGGCCTTTGTCGCGCGACAGAGGTCACGTAACAGTATGCTTGCATTGGTTTAAATAAAGCTTTTCACAGAGTGTCGCTGTCGCGCTGATGTCGCCCGGGGACAAATTTTAGTCGCCGTTGCACGACAACAGGTAGGCGACCTATAAGCGATTTTTTAGTCGCGCGACACCTTCATAACACGCAAGTAAATGGAGGTTTTCACACATGTTGCTCATTTTGCGCGACACAACTGTTTTCTGGCTGAAAAACTAGAGCCCAAACTGAAGTAACGTTTTGGCCTAAAAGTTAATTCACTTCATGCCCAACAAAGCCCTGCGTGATGAGTCACTTGCATAGCCAATCAATTATTATGAGTAATCTGCATAGACAATTGAATTTGTTGACTTTTCGTTTGCACCTACTCAACATGTAGACCTAGCGTACATATCTGCAACACAATAAATGACATCAAGAGTCAAACCAAGGATCACACTAGTGGTCTAGCCAAACCAAGTGTCAATTATCATGGTCTAATTAGTGGACAGTGCGGGTACTGTTTCAGCCTGATCGTCATGATCGAATGGAGATTATCATCACTAATAACTATAGGTGGAGTCGAGAACACATGGCTCGAGGCCAAGGCCGAGGCCAAGGACACAACAAAAAATCCGAGGCCAAGGACAGCCTTTCCGAGGACAGACCCTCTCGAGGCCGAGGCTAAGGACCAAGGACACAGCCGCAAGAGTGTTTTCCAAAAAAAAGTCTTCAAAAATTTTTTCCAGGCGATCTCCAATTCATTGGCGTACCCAGAATTTTTGATTGGGGCAGGCCTAAACCACAAATCACATGCAATGACGTCATCAAAGTTTTTCCAAAGAGAAAGTACTTGTGGGACAAAGATATCGTAGGATGGAAGATCTGAAATCGCTGCCTGTTGGCACGTAACCAGGATTTTGCAAAGGGAGAGGGCTTAAACTAATAGTTGAAAAATGCTAATATCTAACTTTGGAAGCGTGTTGAGAAAACTAGAGTAACTCAAAGGTATCACAGACGGAGGTCTGGGCGCGGGGGCCCCAGCCGTTGGGCGATTTTTTGTAATTTTTTGGAAAAAGAAACTATTTTAATGCCATTCAATCACATTTTGCAAGTGTTCGCAGCCATTTGAAAGCACTAGATTTTTGACATTTGAAAGCCAATTGAAAAAATCAAATTGTTTAATCCCCCTTTTACTTTCAATTTAAGTCCAAAACACGTTTGATATTTTGCAGTTTGAAGTTAAATTTTAGTAGTAAGTGATTTGGTCCAGATGGGTGGAAGTAAGGAGCATTGTCTCTTCAAACATTTTAGCAGTAAATAATAATTTCACTCAAAGATTTTCCTTAAAGATTTTTGTTTTGTCATGACAATAACCAGTTATAGAAGTACATGTTCGGCCAGGGGGCCCAGGCCCCCTCAATTGAAGTTCAATGATTCGTTCAATCTGCATTTTCCATGGCCAATTTTTTTAAAAGTATATTGTGCGTAAAAACCGGCAAGATGGAGATGAAGTACTGAATTGTTTTTGAAAAATGATGCATTAGATGGTTACGTCTACTAACCATGTTATTGCCGGGCCGGATTTACACCGCGCTAGGTCAGTGGCATTTTGGAGATTTTTGCAACATCTTTTTGCCAAATATAGGTAAAGAACAAAAAAAGTCTTACGATTTTAGCTTGGGGCCCCTAGCTGGTACTGCATCATATTGTGGTAAATCCGGCCCTGATTAATGCATTACGTTCATAAAAAGGATAGATGTGGGTCTGAAATAGCAACTTTTACGACTAAAACTCTCCATTTCCTCCGGGTTATACGTTTAAATTGGCTGGCAAAAATTGAATTTAGGGGGGCCTGGCGCCCCTGGTCTTCAATATTGTTGTTAGTTACTGTTGTAAGCAAAAAATGCTAAAAAGAAAGTGAAACTGAAAAAACAATTGACTTTTTTGTCACATTTTTGTCATTGGTGAAATTTTAATTGGGGTGAGGGAGCCCGGGCCCCCTGCCCCCTTGGCTACGCATATGCTCCAAGTGAGGAAAACAAAAAAGGTGTTCTGCAATATCTTGACGTCTTTAAGCTGCCGATGAGAGCTAAAAGCTCGAAACAGCGCTGTCCAGCTCTGTGCAAAAAAGGTGTTCGCTAATTTTCCGCGAGGTTTCTGACGTTTTCCAACGAAATTCCAACTGTTCAAAAAATAGTGCTGTCCTCGAGCCGAGGACAGGGCAGTTTGCATGGACTTGAGGCTTCGAGGCCTAGGACTTGACCTCGAGGCCAAGGCCAAGGACTTCAACATGTGTCCTCGAGGACGTCCTCGAGGCTAAGGACGTCCTCGAGGACTCCACCTCTGCTAATAACGCTAATTTTATTGCAAAGAGACTAGGCTATACAAAGTTTTTTTTAAGTTACAGTTTTGTGTTTCCACCCTATTAGATGACTTCTGATGATCGAGAAATTGATGTTGAAAGATTTATTTACGAGATTCAAATTAGACCGGAAATTTGGGATTTAACAGTTTGGCTTAAGTTTGGCATAAATGGGATTTGGCATAAGTTCATCAAAAGAAGATATACTCATTCAAGCAAAAAAGAAAAAAATTATAAGGATTTGCTCGCAGATCGGCATAAAGGGTGACAAACAGTCCTTTTTCACTCCGATCTGTTAGTATTGGATGAATCCAATACATACGATTTCGCTTTTTTTCTTCTTTGCGTTTCTGTATTGGCAGCCAATAAAACGCCAAAGCTTCTTCCACCTTCATCTTGGCTGTACTCATTCTCAAGTACGTAAGTTCACTTCATTGTGCAGTTTGTCCAACAATGGCCTTTATTATGAGTCTCCAGCATAGTCAATCAAGGCCTATAATTGGTTGGTGATTAAATATTTGAAGAGTGAACGTACAGAATAGTCATATACCTACCTGTACTGGGTCTTTTGTGCAAAAGTCTCGAAAAAAACAGATTTTCATAATAAGTCGCCGTGGGTAAAAAGCAACTTATTCCCTCGCGCACTTTTAAAAAGTTAAGATGCGCGACAGTTGTCGCCTATGCGAAAGAGGTCTTAGAATTGCTTACATTAGATTATACTATGTGAGATTCTCAAATTAGATAATGAGATCTCATTGAAAAACTTTTTACTGAATAAAAAAGTATTTCTCGTAACTTAAATTTTGATTAATCAGAATACTGATGAATAATTATTTTTTTTCATATTACGTTGCAAAATAACTTATTCAGTACATGCAATACGTTAGCAAACACATCGTAAAAACTGTATAAAACCAATTCCAGGCACTGGTCTACAAGGCGTACGTACAACTAAACCGGAATAGATTAGCTTTGATTATTGGTCGGGTAACTTAACTTAAAATTATTGGTAATGAGTTTCCAAGCTTGATTTTCGACATCAAATGTATAACGCCTCAACCGTGTGTGGTAGACCAAAAATAGAACCGCTCAGAATTTTTTCGACCCGACCGGAAAATTTCAAAATCTACGTCGGTTGACCAGCCGGTCAACCGGTTTCTGATAGGCTCGTTCAACCGGTTTTTTACAAAAGGTTTTTATTCACTGTTCAATGCTTCGAACAAATTTTTTTCAAAACGCTAAACAATTTTCGTTTTTTTTGCAAAAATAACTCATGTTTAAGACCTTTTTAGGTTAATGTTTGGTTTGAAAAACCTGTTTTAAGCGTTAAGACCTGTTTTAAGCGTTAACCAGGCAACGTTTGAAGTTCCTGGGTAAAGTTTTTAGATAAAATGGTCTAGAGTAAAGAACTGATTTTGATCGACTTTTAAGTCAACACGAAATGTTTTGACTCTCGATTGATTGTCAGCAAAAATAAAATTTCAGCTCTCGACTCCGCCTTCCCAGCTCTGTTACTAAAAGCTTACTTCTGAGGAACAGGGCTAGGGCCAGGCGTTTCAGGCTGACAATTCCAACAAGACTTGTTGACATGATTTGCTTATTTAAATTGATGGTATTTTGAGAAAGTGTATTAATTGACGATGAAGCAGACACAAAAAGCGATAACTCGATGACTATCATAATTGATTTGATGCATTTCACCCGTAAAGCTGTTGACAATCAGCATGGATTTAATACACTTGAAACAACATTGATTTAATATGGAGTTAAATAATAAAAATCACGCTCTATTGAACGCTATTATACTTCCATTAACCTTTAGCTTGAAATAATTAATGTGTTCTGTTAGCCTTAATTCATCCGTATACCTTGATTGTTGTAGCAGTATTTTGTTTCTGCATGATTAAAAGGGAAGTGTTACTACAGTAGACTTAACCTGAATTCCATTTTCTGAATGAATGTGTTTTTTTCTAACTATTTGGTGTTGTTTGTACTATGGATTCTGTGAAATTGAAATAAACATTAAATAGTAATGATAGTAATGTAAAAAGCTTACTAGCAATCAATGACGATTGGTGACGAAATAGTATTGGTATTTACTATCACTATCATGATTTGTCATACGTATATGCACGCAAAAAATACACTTCCGCTCGGCTCATGTAACTACACCTTATAGATGTATTTTTTAAATTACGCCTGAGCCCTACATATTTCAATCGCTTTGAGAGAAAAATCAAGGCCGACTGATCGAGGCCGTAGCAAAGTCGAAATGAAAAAAACAAAGACTACCATATATACCTTCAACCGAAATGACACAAAGAGCTGCAAAGCAATTGATGAGAACAAGCTAAAAGAGTTTGATAGTTTAATTACAAACCAGAGCAAAAAACAGTTCATTGTATTTTCTCCCTAAAAGTTTTTTTGAGGAATATTCTAGTAAACTGTTTGAAGAAACGTTCGTTTTAATGTTTTTTTCGTGATTATATTTGCAAAAAAAGAGTTTTAGTAAGAAATTCTGTTGATAAGTAAAAAACTCCGTGATGTTATGTAGCGCTTCAGAGTCTTGAATTGACAGGTGGTTAAAGATTTCCTAACCAAACCACACGCTTATGCAAAGGGATTCTCCCGTGGTGTGTGATACTCTTTTGTCGCGTCAGTCGTGACGTTTCTGCTTTTTTTCTAAATGTGATTGGTTAATTAGTGAAAGACGAGATACATTTTTGGTTATTTCGCCAAGTTACGGGATTTTACGTGGTCTCTGGAAATACATTAGGGCTTACGCGCTAATTTGAGAGCAAACAAGTTACAAGCAAACTTTCTAACGCAAAAGCCTCAGAACTCGAATGTTTTACTTCCGTAAACGTGCGCCAGATGAGATAATATGCATGTAAAATGCTTCCCTCACAGCAATGAAGTAACAATTTAATGAAATTTTGAAACTATACAACCTGCCCAAAACCAATTCCATTAATTGATGTTTTATTAATTTCAACTCGTGATTGAAAAATCCCCTTTGTGGCATACCCTAGTTTTGTCATATTATATTTTTCCTTTATATTTATCCTGAAAATTTTACTTGTCTAACTTAAGAGTTCAAAAGTTTGAATTTTGGAAAACCTTTTTGAGGGGAACACTTTAATCTGGCACACATTATTTTTATTCTGTTTTACTTATTTTCAATACCAACCTATTTTGAAGATTTGATCTATCTTACGTCGTTGGTTCAAAATACGTAAGTTCCAAAATTTTGGATGGCCAATCCATTTAAGGACATCAACGCGGCACCTTCAGTTTCAAACGGACTCCAGAGCTTCTTGATATCTACAATCGACCAAAGTTTGAAGTTTTCGTGTTTTAAAATTGATAGCAAAAGAAGAAGAAAAATGAATAAAAAAAGCAAAAAAAAGAACATATGAAACTTAAGTCGGGATAAATGAACATAACCAAAATAAAAAAAATGGTCATTGGTCAATAGTGTGTTCAAAAACATAAAATCATGTATCATAAGTATTATTATTTTTGTAAAATAACAAAGGGATTTTAAAGATTGTTTAGCGGCTCAGTAATAACAAAGATAGAACCGATCAGTTAGTAAACTGATAAAAAAAACGTAGCTGCCAATGCCATCTTTATATTATTAAGCAGAGGTAGAGTCGAGGACACAAGGCTAGAAGCCAAGGACACAACAAAAAATCCGAGGCCAAGAACAGCCTTTCCGAGGACAGAATCTTTCGAGGCCGAGGCCAAGGACCAAGGACAGAGGCTCAAATGTTCTCCAAAAAAAGTCTTCAAAAATTTTTTTCAGGTGATCTCCAATTCATTGGCGTACCCAGAATTTTTAATTGGGGCAGGCCTAAACCACAAATCACATGAAATGACGTCATCAAAGTTTTTCCAAAGAGGAAGTTTTTGTGGGACAAAGATATCATAGGATGGAAGATTTGAAATCGCTGCCTGTTGACACGTAACCAGGATTTTGCAAAGGGAGAGAGCTTAAACTATTAGTTGAAAAACGCAAATATTTAACTTTGTAAAGGTGTTGAGAAAGCTAGTGTAACTCAACGGTATCACAGACGGGGGGTCTGGAGGCGGGGTCCCAGCCGACGGAGGCTTTGGGAGTCAGAAGGCGAAGCTACCAGCCGTTGGGCGATTTTTTGTAATTTTTTGGAAAAAGAAGCTATTTTAATGCCATTCAATCACATTTCGCAAGTGTTCACAGCCATTTGAAAGCACTAGATTTTTGACATTTGAAAGCCAATTGAAAAAATCAAATTGTTTAATCCACCTTTTACTTGCATTTTAAGTCCAAAACACGTTTAACATTTTGTATTTTGGAGTTAAATTTAATTGTAAGTGATTTGGTCCAGGAAGGAGAAAGTAAGGTGCATTGTCTCTTGAAACATTTTACCTGTAAATAATAATCCACCTAAAGATTTTCCTTAAAGATTTTTGTTTTGTCATGGCAATAACCAGTTATAGAAGTACATGTTCGGCCAGGGGGCCCAGGCCCCCTCAATTGAAGTTCAATGATTCGTTCAATCTGCATTTTCCATGGCTAATTTTTTTAAAAAGTATATTGTGCGTAAAAACCGGCGAGGTTGGAGATGAAGTACTGAATTGTTATTGAAAAATGGTAAAATAGATGGTTACGTCAACTAACCATGTTATTGCCGGGCCGGATTTACATCGCGTTAGGCACCTGGCATTTTGGAGATTTTCGCAACATCTTTTTGCCAAATATAGGTGAAGACCAAAATAAGTTTTACGATTTTAGCTCGGGGCCCCTAGCTGGTACTCAGGCGCGTAGCCAGAAATTCGCACTGGGGGGCTGTTTTGGAGGACTGGGGGCGAAGCCTCCAGCGCTCGAAAATTTTGCATGTTTTTGCAAAATGAACTTAATTTTAGAGCTATTTTAATATAAAATAATGCTTTTTAAAACGTAGCAGAGAAATTGGCAGCCCAACATGATTCAACTCATTGCATTCATGGGCTATATGGGAAGCGGCTAATGATAACATTGCAGTTCTTTTGTTTACTTGCTGGTAAATCATAAAATCCTATCATTCAATAAAACTCACACGGAGTAATTTATTTCGTCTATATTTCATAAAGAAAAATAATTGGGGGAAGAGCTAATGGAAAGATATTTGAGAGAAGTGACTGGTAATTAACTAACACTGAATAGCCCCACTCTTCCCCTTATTCCTGACTTTATGATATATTTGTTGATAAATCTTACGTTTGGCGTTTTTACTTTAGCGGTAAAATTTCATTGTTTATTTTTGGGCATTTTTTCAAAGTTTTCATTGATATGTGACTTTAATTTTTGACAAATAGCCCCCCTGAATATATGTTTAAAATGATGCTTTAAAGGGGGCCTTCATTTAAAATAGGCTATTATTTAAATAATCCGGAGTATTTTTCTGAACACGTTATCGAAAGTTCCGTCCAGAAATTCCTCACCGTTCTTGAGATATCCTCTAAAATCCGCTAATACTCCGCTAATCCGTGACGTCACTTGCCCGAGCTTGGCTGAGTTTGTATGGGCTGTGTAAGGTATAGAGTAGGTAGGCAACATGTTTATCCTTGTCTAAATTAAGTGAATTATACCCTATTTTATTCAAAACTGTTGTCTACCTACTCTATACCTTACACAGCCCATACAAACTCAGCCAAACTCGGGCAAGTGACGTCACGGATTAGCGGAGTATTAGCGGATTTTAGAGGATATCTCAAGAACGGTGAGGAATTTCTGGACGGAACTTTCGATAACGTGTTCAGAAAAATACTCCGGATTATTTAAATAATAGCCTATTTCAAATGAAGGCTCCAGCGCAAAAAACAGTCTCAAAAGAGCTAAAAACGTGGTATTTTTCTTATTCTGCATTTTGGTTGACAGGCCAATGGGGGGGGAGGGCTACAGTCCCCGCCTCCCCCATGGCTACGCTATTGCTGGTACTGAGTCATATTATGGTAAATCCGGCCCTGATAAATGCGTTACGTTCACAAAAATGCTAGATGTGGGCCTGAGATAGCAACTTTTGGAACAAAAATTCTCCGTTTTCTTCAGGTTATACGTTTAAATTGGCTGGCAAAAATTGAATTGAGGGGATGCTGGTCTTCAATATTGTTGTTAGTAATACTGTTGTAGCCTGAGCGAAAAAATGCTAAAAAGAAAGTGAAACTGAAGAAACTATAGGCTTTTTTGTCACATTTTTGTCATTGGTGAAATTTCAATTGGGGAGGGGGCAGACTCCCTGCCTCCCTACCCTTGACTACGCTTATGCTCCGAGTGAGGAAAACAAAAAAGGTCTTCGCAAATTTTCCACGAGGTTTCTGGCGTTTTCCAACGAAATTCTGGCGTTTTCCAACTGTTCAAAAAATAGTGCTCTTCTCAAGCCGAGGACAAAGCAATTTTCGAGCACTTGAGGCTTCGAGGCCAAGGCCAAGCCCAAGGACTTTAAAATGTGTCCTCGAGGCCAAGAACGTCCTCGAGGACTCCACCTCTGTTATTAAGATACCAGTTATCAAGATTTTGGACAAAAAAAGTTTATCTGACCAACCAAATAACTGTAATCAAACTATAGCACCCGTAACCCTATCGATATGCTTTTACCTAGATTCTAGACCTTTAAAAGTAAAAATCAGCATTTTGCTTGATTAATGATGACTTTAAAAATTACCGTATCATTTTCCCATTTCTGCCGGATTTTTTGAGCATCAACTTTCTGCTTGCTAATTTTTGTGCTGTGATGTTAATTGAATGCTGTATTTTACTTTTCTCAAACATCGAATGGGCTAAAGCGTCCGGAACTCGGCTCCGGACCACGCCGGGCAGCTTTTAGCGCTTCTCTGGACCCCCTAGCCGAACTTAAATCATACAAATGTCAGCATTCCCTTGCTTTTAATCAGAGATATTTGACCTTATTCTGGATAGTAATTAATCTCGACAGCAACAAGTGGGCCTGGCCCGAAAGTGTTTAAAGGGGGGGGGGGGTATCATGCTTCGTAACTTCTGAAATAAACTTCTTTTTGAGGCTTTGGAAGTAGCAACCATTTTTAGTTAAGTAATTTACAACACAAAATAAAACATTTAAAATAAGACTTTTTTGAGCCCTGAGGCAGTTTTACTTGTTTTTGAACCTAATTATAAGTGCTTTTAGCAGAGTAGTAATTGGACCAAAGAAGAAAGAGAGGGCAGAAAGCTAAGACCAGGGTGTGCGCGAATGTGAAAGCCTTAATTTATTGTTAGTGTTTTCAAGTCAACTACAAATTCTAGAATCAATTGGTCCCCATGCTTCCCAAAACAGGACTACCCACAGCTTGCGAAGTTCCTAATCGATGGTTGAATGCGCGACCGAGGAATTACTACGTCTTGAACACCTTTTAGTTTTCTTAAATGATGACAAATCGTTTGCATAATTTGCCCAAATGTGACAAACCTGTTGATTAATTTGTGGGTGAACTAGCGGTATAGCCTTACAATTTAAACGTTTTTGTATTATTACAGAGTTAAAATGTTTTTGTTAAACCCTATTTTACTTGGGGGCCTCCTATCTGTAATAAATCGCCTTGTGTAATAAATCCCTCCAAAAAAAAATTTTTTTTGTTTAGAATCAACTTGACTTTGAGCCAAAAATTTATTTTGAATTACTTATGAAAATATGAAGTTGCTGAGGTAACAGGAAGTTTCTCGAATTTTGAGTGTTCCAAAGTCATCCATGCACTTATCCGACGACAACAATCTAATAATTACTCCAAAAGTGTAATCAAATAAAAATTTTGCTATTTGAACGACAAACTACTGGAAATAAAGTACAAAGTATTGACCAAAAAAAGGTACTTGAATAAAAGTAAAAAAAGTAGTTGTTTTAAAATTACACAGGTAACAAGTATTTCGGGAAGTATTTAAGCAAAATAAACAAATTACTCAATCGACAAACTATGATGTATGATAACTAGTCGACCACCTTCATATTACTGCCTCATAATGCTTGTTTGGTCTTGCACAGCTCCTTACTTTCTCTAGCAGTCATGAATTATTAATTGATATAAGTTTTTGTTATTATATTCATATCAAAAAAAAACAACAGCAAAACTTCGAGGTTTGAAAATCATGTTACGCAGAATTTAACTGGAACCATTAAAAAAAATCTTTGCTAACTTAAATTAATGGAACAATTGATATAAAGTATTTATTATCGAGTGCTGCTTCATTTTTTTAAAATTGATATGAATAGCCCAATTCATGACCTAATGGGTTCAGAAGCGTAAACTTTAAATGTTAAAGCTGGTATTTGAAACTTCAACCACTAAACTTTCAATATTCAAATACATCAATGTACTGCTAGTGTACAGATCAAAAATGGAACCGGTCAGGAATTTCTCGACCCGACCGATAAATTTCAAAATTTACGCCGGTTGAGCGGCCGGTTGACCGGTTTCTGACCGGCCCTGTCGACCGTTTTTTTTTATAGGTTTTTGTTCACTGTTCTGTTCTTTAATGCATCTAATGAAAAATTTTTAAAAGGGGGTGGCATGGTGAGGTGTTAAAATTTGTGACTCTGAACGGGGGTCTCAGAAAAAAAAACGCAAAAACATTTTTGCCTTTTTTGCAAAAACAAGTCAGTTTTAAGACCTTTTTGGGTTAAATTTTGGTTTGAAAAACCCGTTTTGAGCACCGCAAAACGTGCACAAAATCAGCATAAAAAGAACTGGAGGGCTCAAGCTAAATTATTAGACGTTCTTTCCATTGACATTATGCGTAAGGCCAAGAAAAGAAATTAAATTTTTTTAGCTCTTGGTGACAGATTATTTGCAATTCGGCGAGCAGCTAACACTAAATGGTTATGACATTGGCTAGAAAAAATTCAGTTTCAAATGTGCCCTAGCTGTTTGTAGAAATGCTGCTGCTTCAGAACCAGCCTTGGCTAATTAGCTGTAAAAAAAAAGAGCTATGTCTTTCTTGCCCAGTGTAGAGTGTGGTAAATTTAAGTAGAAAAAAGCTTATTAAAGCGGCAAGATTTTAGCATGTACTAAAAAATCTGAAATCTGTGCCACTTCTACTCTCAAGCTGACTAAAAATGATGCTAAGATGCCAGATAGTGTAAATCTCTTACACATGTATGCTTTAACAAAATCTGATTACGCAATTTTAACGTATATTTTGCACTTTTTTGCTTTGTGCCGAGGCCCAAAGAGGTCATGGCACAATGTCCCCCCTAAATATGCCCTCGCTTACACTTTTTTTAGGAAAACCTATAAATTTTGAGTTGAAACTGGCTGTTCTTAATTTTTTGCCAATTTGCTGCTTCATTTGTTCTTAATATTAGTCCTTGAATTCTGAAGACGTTCGTGTCAATTTTAACGACCTTGTTTTTAAAGCTGTTTTGGTGTTTAATTCCGAATTCTCTGTCAGCTTGAGCAAACACTTTGTTGCTCCTTTTGCAACATCGAAAAAATGTAAACGCGAAAAAATACTGATTTTTTTTATCTGGAAAAATCCAAATATTTATGAGTTGACTGCGTAGTGTGAAGCAGCGCTCGAAAATTTCAGCACCGATGCAATAGTTTGTTTGTAAATACTGGAAAATTACTAAAATTTTATCGTTTTGAAATAAATAGTACAGAATTTACTGTAGTTGCTTTTGAGACTTGAAATTTATTCTTTTTCGTTCCTAATCTTTTTGTTACTGCTCGAAGCTGGCATTGTTTTTAAATTTTGAGCAAAAGTGAGCCTTGGAGTTTCATGCAATATTATCGATGCATAAAAAAAAAGTGTGATTCGTCTTGCGCTCGCTACAAAAATTGAACCTGAAGCTGTAGTACGAAACAGCCAAAATCTACATCAAATGCAAAGCCAGCAAAACAACACTTGTTGCATTACTCGGCAAAAGATTTTGCGCTTAAGCTTACAAACACACAAAAAAGCAGCAACGACGTATACTTCCGCCACCAGTTTCAGAGCGTTTTCAGTTCAAATCTACAAAGAACCCCCTTCTACGGAAAGCTCATTATGATGTCAAATCCCGCGTTGCACATTTCACACAATTTAGAGCATTTCATTCGCAGTTCATGCGAAGGTAATCAGGTTACGCCACAATTAAAAAGAACAAGCCTTGCTCAAGCAAAAACAGAACGAATAGTGCGGTGTAACAAACAACGTAGAATGAATGGTCTTGTAGAAATTGTTGTTGCGGAGGTTGCTAGACTGCAACTGTATAGGTTAAAAACTCACATTTCCTGCGGTTAAGAATTTTCTGCTGCGTACTTTTGACCAGAGAATTTTGAATTATTATTTGCTTGCAACCTGTCTCCTGCCAATCTTTCGAATTGAACGATTTCATCAATTTACACAATGGTATAAGCGAAACATTAGCTTTTGCTTTGAATAAGTTTTATCATATCCTCATATCAAAATGACAGTTCCGTACGGTATTTTTTTAACAAATTTATCCAAATTTATTGATACGAGTATTTCATTATATTGTTGTTGAGTTAATGCGTGAAAACACTCACCTAAAGAGCTCCATAAAAGCAAGACTGAGGGCCATATTCGTTGGACGTTCAGACTCTTTGCAGAATTGTTGGCAATCAAGTGGTGTACGTAAATGTGACGCATTAATCCGACATATTACTGTAACACGCCTTCACGGCGATCTACGACATAAGGGCAAAGGACATAAGGGTGCAGACATAAGGTCGGAGAGACATAAGGGCGCTGAGACGTAAATCTGCAATCTGCGCTAACATTTTCGTGCTTCGAAAAATATTATGTAATCAAAGAAACGATGTTGACTAGTGAGTATTTTTTTAATTTTTGAAAGTCAAATATTAAAAGAAGTTTTTTGAATTTGCTTCCTTTTTCCAGTTCTCAATTATCACGCAAAGCACTACCCTTAAACTGTTTTTAAGTAGCCGTACAATAATATTGAATAAACCTTTGAAAAGAAATGTTTATTTTTAATGAGTTTATTTGCTTTACGTAACCAGCACGTCAGCGATTGTTTTCAAACACAGTCATTTAACGGTTGTACTTAATCCATTAAGCAAACAATTTTAATTAGTCTTTTGTCCCCGTGCAAAGCCAAATCAAATCACTCATTTTCTCTCTTTATTCCGCCTAATTCGTGTGAGAAGTTGGCGGAACCCATAAGGCAGGAGGCAAATTCCAAAAATTTTTTTTTTAAACTTGGCTTTAAAAAATTTTTTTTAAATACTCATTAGTTAACTTTGTTTTTTTGATTACATAATTATTTTCCGGAGCACGAAAATGCTATAGCAGATTGCAGATTTACGTCTCTGCGCCCTTATGTCGGGTTTCGCCTGTTAGGATGTGTCGCGGAAAAGACATATAAAGGCGGGTTCACACAGAAGCCGTCAACGTCAACGTTACCGTTCCGTCGCAGTTACGTCTAACGTCAAGGTGTTCACACAGAAAATTTTAGCGGTGACGGAAGTGATTTTCTTGATTTCATCCGTCTTACGTTGAGTTAAAATAATTTTAACTTTACGTAAGTAACGTAAGCGATTTCGAGCATGTTTTTGGTGGTTGGGGCAAACTTTGAGCCACAAAAACTGAAAATCTTGAAAAAATAATTGGTTTTTGTTGAAAAGTAGCTTTCAGCAGACAATGTTAAGTGCTTAGAGCTGTGTGTAGTAGGCTAGGTCTAGTTATGTACCGATACTTTGTAGTGTAGGTAGTGTACAGTAGCAGTGATACTGGTGTCTAGCCTAGCGGTACTTCAGACTGGATTGCTTTTTTTTCTGCTTGGGAAAAGAAGAGAGAATGAGATATTGAAACTACCGGTAATTGGTACTGAGTAGGCATGTTAAATCTGAGTTAGTTGCTAGCAGCCAGTAGAGAAAGCCAATTCAATTTGGCTTTTCTTGCTCTTGTTTTGGTACAATTGGCTAAAGTTCAAATTTGAACTTCAATTGACTTGACTCTTGAAAGCTGAAATTATAAACTACTGGAAGCAATCAATTTCTACAGTAGAGACCTTTCTCATGTCTGAAAGGGGATCACGTCAATTGAACGTGAACAAATTAACCGGCGACAATTGACCGTGAACAAATTAACCGGCAGTGATTTTGTCACTGATTTCGTCGCAGTGATTTCGTCACTAAGTGAGGGTTTGGGTAAGATGGCTCTGGATATAGCAAAAATATATTTAGGATTGCCCTTCTCAGCCAATTGGCGTTGTTCGCAGTCAGTTTGTTCGCGGTCAGTTGCTTCGCGGTCAGTTTGTCGCAGTCAGTTGTCGTGGAACCGTCTGAAAGTGGCTATTTTGCCTCTAGAGGCAAAATAGTGTTTATCCTTTGTATGGGTTAGGATTTGAGTTAGGGTTTGGGCTAGGGTTGGGATTAGGGTTAGGATTAGAGTTAGGGTTTGGGTTAGCATGAGGCTTAGGGCTAATTTGGCATTTGCGGCAAAATAGCCGTTAAGACTATTTTGCCTCCAAATTGCAAAATAACATGGGGCTATTTTGCCTCGAGAAGCAAAATTGCCACTGCCTTTAAATAAAGTGGCCACTTTTGACCATTTTGGACACTGTATCATCAATAGGCCTAGTCATGATCATATACTGTAGTACACCGGTACTTTGTACCAGTACCGATACTGGTCTGTGGTCATGATTATTGCCATGATGCATATAAATACTGACCAGTGATTGCTTAGCTACCAATATCATAGACTCTTAACTTTTGTTTATTTTTAGGAACTCATAAGCCTATCTATTTGTTGATTTAATATCATAGACTCTTAACTTTTGTTTATTTTTAGGAACTCATAAGCCTATCTATTTGTTGATTTAATAATAGTCAGGTAGAGGCTACTGGTAGTTGCTGTATCTGTATACTCTGCAGTTTGTTTTGTGTGAACGCTGAACAGTCACTGAAATGAAATTGTATGATGTTAGAATCATCTTGTATTCTTAGCAGTGGATCACTAGATGCCAAAAAAATAGCTGGTTTACTTACGCAGTGTTGGTACAATCCACATACAAAGTTGGCTGTGGTTTTGAATTGCATTGAGCTTTATATATTTGTTTTAAGCTTAATGTGGTTTGGGGTTATAGCTACTTTTGAAAATCAACGAACCAGTACCATACAATCAAATTGGAGTGGAGAAAACATGCTGTACACTGGTACAGTACTGCACAAATCAAGAGTTGAGTAGTGATAGTTTCCATACAGTTCAATTGTCACTGCACTTCACGCATATGCTAGTACTGTACCAGTTTGTGATAGCCTACCAGTACAGTAGACCATCACTTCGCAATATAACAGATGCCGAATACGCGAGATCGATTTCTGACAGTGCACACTTACCTACGGTACATAGTGGTACTGAGCCTGGACCGCATGGGTTTGGGTTAGGTTTTTGTGCTGCTGCACTTATGATTCTGTATGTTCTAGTACTAGTAGTGTGCCATATGACAGATAACAAGTGTATGATATCGGTTACCGAAACAATTTGCGATACGGTAGCATACAAAAAAATAGACTTCTTTAAGCGTACACATACTGTAACAGCAATTTTCGATTTGATTGCGTGATAACGATTTCTGATAATGAATGCTGTAATAAACTGCATGTGCTGCATTAGATATCTTTTTCCTCACTTTCTGACCTGCTAACTGTTGTTATCGATGTTAGTCAAAAATTGCAATCACATCAGATATTGAGAGTTGAAACATTTCAAAAAACTCAAACACTGATTTACCGCAATTTTGAGTATAAAAATTTCTAGTTCTGCAGGTTTTACCAGTACTTTTCAGTTTTTAAAGTAATTTCTGTCAGTACTTTCAGCTTTTTGAAGTCTTCTACTTCTTACATTACTCACTATTGCAGTAAGCCTACTGATTGACCAACCAAATCTGCCAAATTCAAATTCCACTTCAGTACGGTACCAACCTATATCTTATCTACAGATTATTTCTGAAAAACAAAATCTAGTGATTAGGCTATTTGAATTCATATCATATTGCTTACAGTAATTTTAAATTTAAGTTCTACACCACCTTAAAATTGTTCATGCAAATCTAATTTAAATGATATACAGGGTGGGCCATAAGTAGGTATACAGCCATCGCTCAAAAGTGCTTCAAATTTTTTTTTTCCATTACAGTTTTTACTTGATTTTAAGTCATATTACAGTTCCTAGTGCTGAGCAAGTAATGCGAAGTCTTTTGGAATGTGCTGCTTAGGCCTATTAGAAGTGAAAAGAAATTTAAAGTGTTAATATTGTGATTGCTGTATACCTACTTCTGGCCCACCCTGTACTCTAAATGCAATTACTTACTAATCACTTTTTTACTTTTGCAAAATAGACTTAAAATCTGTGATCATATCAGTATTTGACTGTTAAAGAAATTTAATTATTTAATAGAAATTCAACAAATATGTAAGCTGTAACTTAACAAAAAATCTCAGCAATTTTTTAACCCAGCAGCAGTACCATGAAAAAAATTACTTGAGCAGTACCACTGTACAACTAAGCAAAACTAAAGTTAAAACTCATCACTTGTTTCCACAATTATCACTGATACTTGATAAATGTTTGTTGATGATTTTGGCAAGCACTTCAAAACCAGCAAGTTAACCCCACAGGATAAAGTGCATTAAATAGCCTGCTCATATTATCAGTAGCTCACAATTTAAACATTGTTTGATGGTATAGTTATTACTGATTACAAAACCCAAACTTGATAGGCCTATTGATTTATTACGGTGACGGATCAATGTGAACCTCTCACGTTCAGGTTACCGTCACCGCCAAATAACGGTAGAACGCTGAACGGTGACGGAACGGTGACGTAAACGTTGACGGGTTCTGTGTGAACCCGCCTTAAGGCTGCAGAATCGTTACCCGGTACTTCGTTAGTAATTATGACATGAAAGAATGGATGAAAGCATTTTTTTTCAAAGACCAGCTGTTTTTGGTTTTTATACAAAACATTCAAAATTTTTAGGTCGCAATCAGTGAGGAACCATTGTGAAGGGGCTAAAGCCCCTTTAGCCGAGTCACTTGGACAATTTAATTTCAAAATACGAGCGTTTATACACATTTTAGACTTGACCTGAAGTATGGGAGGGGGCTGGAGGGGCTGAGCAATTGGATTCTTTCAAATGACTTTTTAGTATTAGCAATTTAGCTATTCATATATGGCTTCAAAAAGCAAGAACTTTGATTAAAATGCCCTAAAAATCGCTATTTTTTGCTGTAAAATCACAAAAATCGCCCAGCGGCTGGGGGCTCCGCCCCCAGACCCCATCTGTGACACGCTTGAGTTGCATCAGTTTCTTTAGCATAGGGCCTAAATTAGACAATTTTTGTGCAAAAAAAAAAACAACTTTTGGTTCACGTCTCTTTAGCAAAATCCTGGTTGCGATTTCGGTAGCATTCACTGCTGCACAAAGATTTTTTAAGCGATTAGGGGCAGCAGGCAAAATGACACATATGAAACGCTGCCGGCCTTATACGTCTCTTTTTTTAGACATGAATACAAAATTTTTTAAATTGTGCGAAACTTTCAGCCGTACAAGACCTGAAGATCAGTTTCTATATGCAGAAGTTCAGTCTATTTTTGTGCCCCCCCACTTTTGGCAAGTGCCCCTCACTTCGTTTACTCCGGCGACGGCTCTGGGGTGATGGCTGTAGCTCTTTGAGACAGCAGTCTTTTACACCGGAATGGACTCAAAAATGATTTAAAGCATTTTATTAAACATTTATTTTACGGGAGCTGATTTGTCAGAAATAAAATACACAAGTCAGTAAAAATCAATTTTGATCGCTTGTTGAAAAATGCTGAACATGAGTATTCATCAAAAAATATTGAAACTCTGAAATAGGCCTGGGCTATTTAATATTAGTTATTTAGCAATTACTTCTCTTAAATTTCGTCCTCCACTTCTTTCAAGTTTCGTTCCATTTTACCCCGCTCCCCTCCAATTACCTTTCTCCGAAATATATACGAAATAAATTACCCCTCGTAAGATTTATTAAACGAGGATTTTAGAAGTAACCAGCTTGTAACCAAGAAAACTAAACTTTTACCATCGATATTCACCTCCTGCATAGGCCATTTCTGCAACCAATTTAATTAGGTTTTGTGCAATGCTAACTTCCTATGCCACGTTTTAAAGAATTAATTTTTGTCAAAATAGCTTTGTAAAAATTGTGTCGGTTTTGTAAAAACTACAAAATTTTCCAGCAGCTTGGCGCTGTGCTACCATACCCCCAATGGCCTCTGGATGGGGGCTCCGCGATTAGACCACCGAAACAGCCCCAATTGCAGATTTCTGGCTAACGCGTAAGATACTTCAACTATACTACGCTTGTATGCTGATATTTTTGTGAATTTCAGATACTATCGAAATACTGTAATATTAAGAAAACGTTACATTACCCATAATCTGAAAACACATCAAAATATCATCACAAACTTTGGAAGAATAGTTCTGAAAATGGCAAATATTTTTGTCAAAAATCAATGATATTAACTTAACGTTGTTTGTCAAAATTAGTTACAAGACGTGAGAGACTGCTTTTCTTTGCCCCTTCCATTTTACACACAACTTAATAATTTGTGAAAATGAACAAGCATAATACCCCGCCTGACGAACCCATTAAGGGAAACGATCGTAGTTTTTTTTTTTAATTTTTAATCATTTCAATTTTTAACTGAACCTCTTACACCGTTAACTGGCTCTGGCCCAGGTCCATTGATTACTCTGAAAACTGAGTAAGACAGTGTACTAGTCAGGCACAATTATGTATTTTCGTAATGTGAATTCTATGAATAACAAAATTTCGGGCTAACGTGTATAATTTCTGGAAAATAAGCTTTCGGGGAAATGTATTTTTGGCCAAATGTACATTCTGGTAAGTGTCAATTTTGTAAAATAAGTTTTCGGGAAAATGTAGTTTTGGCCAAATGTACATTCTGGCAAGTGTCAATTCTGGAAAATAAGTTTTCGGGGAAATGTCCATTTGGCCAAATGTACGTTCTGGAAAGTGTACATTTAGGGAAATGTACATTCGGAATAGTGTTTATTCGGCGAAAAGTTTTTCGGGGAAATGTCCTTTCCGGAAATGTTTTTTCGGGAGATGTACGGGATCCGATTTTGTTGGGTATTTAAAGAATACCCAGATGCTCCTTACCAATTTTCACTACTATCAATCCAATTTAATTGGTCTGGGTTTTGGCTTTCTAACTCTATCGTTTGAAAGATACCAGTATCAATTTCAAAATTAAACGTTTGGTTTTCACTTTCTAGTCAAAAATTTGATTTATGAGTGATATTAGAATCGTGTGGAAAATCCAAAAAGATAAAATCTTGTAAACAGACAAAAACCCGAAAGGACTAGTCCCTAATTGAACCATTCAATATCTTATCCATTTGGAATTTTGTCCCTTTCAAGAATTTGTCTCATCACGGTTATCAGAAATTTTCCTTTCGTATTTTTGTTTAATTTAGGATGATGGTCACTTAGGGATTTTGTTCAATAATTCAAAACTTTTTGCTCTTTTAAGATTTTGTCCAATTCGGGTCTCGTCCATTTGGGATTTTTCCCATTAATTGCGATATTACCTCTTTTAAATTTATTATCAACAATTCAACATACTGTACAAGTGTACACCTATTATTTGATTCACTAATTCAATTCAAAGTATTATTTTAGTTTCAAGTAATAAATATGCATAATTCTAGACATTTGTAAGTTAGTATCCAGGGCCTACATATAAGAGGTTTTGGGGGGTATATCGTACCCGCGGGATCAGGGGGCTCGGAAGATCGTAGTTGTTCACTCTTCACCTGTTCTTCAAAACTTCACATTAAGATAGTGAATGATGTATACAGTCAAGGAAACATTAATTAGAAAGATAGAAACGATCAGTCAAGTGTATGTTGTAAAGAATATCATTATTTTACTGTCAAGATACCGGTTCTGAAGATTTCGGACAGGAAAAATTTTATCTGACCATCTAAATAACTATAATCATGCTGGTACCCGTACCCCAGCTAGTATATTGATAATCTTCTATTTAGATTCTAAATCTTTTCCAGGCAAAATCTGTATTTTGTTCTATTAATAATGACTTCAAAAGTTAGCGTATCATTTCCCCATTTCTACATGAGTTTTTCATGCATCACGCTTTCTGTCTACTAATTTTGGTGCTGTGATGTTGGTTAAATGTTGTATTTTACCCTTCACAAACATCAAAAGGGCTAAAGCTTCCGGGCTAGTCACGGACCCGGCTAGGAACTATCAGCACTCCCCTAAACCCACTAGCTAAATTGAAATCATACAAATGTCAGCATACCCTCGCTTTTAGATAGAGATCTATATCACAAGAATCGCTTTGATTAAAATGTTCATATTTTCGAAGCTTTTCATCTAACACTTGCCACGAAGAATAGTCAGAATGGAGAGCACAGGAAAAGGGAGGGCTATGTATAAGAAAAATCCGAGCCGTGATTGGCTGAAAAAAACTTAGTGCACAATCTTTAAGCTGTACACGAATTACTTTTCTCGGCAGAGGGCGAGGTTAGAAGTTTTGATAAAAGTGACTTCAAGAGTAGATAGATAGAAAGGAGAGCGGCCTTGGGCAAGAATAGAAAATCTACTGTCATCATAATGTTAAGCACAGGTAGGATTTTGTAAAAGATGAAATCCAAAGGCTAAATCAGGAGAAAGAGATTGGGTATTCGTCTGGATGGAAGATTTGCACCGACGGGCAGGAAGTAAGCGTTTTTGGGAAGAAGAGCAAAAAAGAATAGACGTGGGGACAAGTAGCTTAATTCTGTCCTGCAGCTTTTGGGAAATACAGCCTACAGCTACATACCGACTGTCACAGTGGCATGAGAATTGACAAATTACGTTGCTTTTCTGTAAAACAGGCAGTACATCTTTGTTGGTAGCATAGAGAAACTCGTTGTTAGAGTAAACAACACGTGGTTCCACAGCGAAAAATCATTGTTTGACGACAGATTTTACTTGCTTTTCAAAGCACCCTTTTCCTTTGCTGACAATATTAAAACTTTAAATTTTGGACCCTTCCTCCATCTTTCTCTGCTGTTTCGAGATTTCGAGTTTATTTACAAATATCCCTCCAGCGGAGACTTTTCAGATCTGTGCTGACGCTTTCTACAGTTCGGTACACCATCCTGCATTTTTCCACGGCAAATCTTTGTTCAACTTATGGAGATGGCTACTTCTTCTGTCGAGTTTAGCTTCAACGACATGATGCATCGCCAGATCGACGGAGTCGCTGTGGGATCACCCCTTGGACCAGCCTTGACAATATTTTTGTTGGCTACTATAAATCTAAACTTTTTCAGACTACTTCCAAGCCGGAGATATACTGTATTTCCGCTATATGAATGACGCCTTTGTAGTTTTCGGCAACAAAGATGAGTGCGATCTTTTCTTAGACAGCCTCAACTCGCTTCAACCTTCTCTCCGCTTTACTTTTGAAAAAGAATCTAACCTAGCTCTCCCATTTCTTGATGTGTTGGTTGAAAAATCTCCTTCCAAGTTCATCACCTCCGTCTACCGGAAACCCACATTCACCGGTCGTTCTCTACGCTGGAATTCCTTGAGTCCACGGAAAAACAACACTAATTTAATCTTGACCTTATCTTACTGGTCTCTTTCCATTAGTTCTTTTGAAAGATTGCCATCTGAACTAGACAAAATCAAGTTTATTCCACAAATTGATGAATATCCGGAGCACGTAATCAAGGTGTTTATGTCTAAGAAAATGAAGCTATTTCGCTCTGAGCCTAAATTTGGACTCAAAAGATGCCCCGTCTATCTACGTCTCCCAAGGCTCAGTACTGTTTCTACCCGTCCCGAATGTAGTCGCTTGAATAGAGAGTGAGAACCGCTTTGAGAAGTAAAGAGAGATATTGGGCCAGTTGGTGTTGAGCTCAACCGGTCATAGACAAGATGCGTCGGAATGGCACATCTTTCTAGTGTATTTTGGGAAGGCCGTATACATGCGCAGCCGCTGAGAGACAGTCGGTCAAATGAAATCGTATAGGTTTGTAGGGAGCAAATCGTCTTTGTGCAACGGTGTCAGTCTTCGTACGTTCGGAACAAAAATTCTATCTGAGGCCCTAATAGTAGCCGCCATCTTTAGTCTAGTAATTCGTGACACAAAGTAATACGAGATTAAAAAAAAACAAAACATTTTTGCGAACTGAGCCAGTTTTAGCTGTTTTTGAATAGAATTGTAAGTAGTTTGATTCAACAATCGTGTAGTTACTGGAGAGAAAAAGGAAGAGAGGGAAAGAATAACTAAGGCGAGGTCGTGCAAGAATGTGAAAGTATTTATTGTTGGTGTTTTGAGGTGAACAACAAATTCTACAATCAATTGGTTCCCAAGCGCTCTATTGCAGGCCAATCCACATCACGCGAAGTTGCTGACCGATGGATGAAATGCGCAACCGAGGAATTACTCAAACACTTTTTAGTCTTCCGAATTAATTGTCTGTATGAATATCCGAAAATGACAAACCTGGTAATCTATTTATGCGTGAAATAGTGATATAGCCTTGCAATTTTAACGCTTTTATATTATCAGAGTTATTATGTTTTTGTTCAACCGTATTTTACACGGGGGGGTAGGCTATCGTTTTTTGTTTTGTTTTTGTGATAAATTTCTTTAGAAAAAATATTTTTGTTTCAAATCAACTTGAGTTTGAGCCAAAATTCATTTCCAATAACCTCTGCAGATTTGAAGGTGCTCAGATACCAAGAAATTTCCTGATTTTTGAAGTTTTCCGAAGTCATCCATGTACTTCTGAAATAAGAGCGATCCAATATGTTAGAACTTATGATTAGTTGAAATTGAATTTCTCATTGAAGACGCGAAAGAATGAAGTTGTAAAATGATTCTAAATTTCTTTCAAAAATTAGATGACTAAAAATACTAATTAATGCAAAGAAAAGCTATTGGGGGTACTCATATATTGAAAAAGAAATCAGATTAAACTTCAGCTGGTTATACGTCAAGGAGGCAGATTTACGGTTTCACTAACTTCGGTAGTTTGGTAAAAGATACAGGTATATGGAATTTTACGCGCCAAAATGGCAGCCGTCTCAAAAATACTAATCGACCCTGATTGCTTGACCTCTGTTTTTTTTCTGACCATGATCCCTTTGTTATATCGTTGGTCAAGGCGCTCTGCAGTCTTTTTCTCAATGAAACAGCAAGTTAAGCGGGAAGAGTGAATAGGTTTTTGAAAACTTAACTTCTTTGAGATAAACTTGACTAAAGTTATGTTTAATTTTTTTTTTTTTTTTTTTTTTTGGTACCCGGTTTACTAAACAAAACTGTTAATAATTTTGCAACAACACATACAAATCGCCATTTACTATGCCATAACTGTGCATTTTCTTTGTAATGAGACAAATTTTGTTTTCTATTCCAGCTCCAGTTTTTTGTATATATCAAAACTTTTTCAAAATTTTTATACTTTTCACTACAAATTGCAAAGGACTTGATGCATAGCTAGAAAAAAAAATTTACCACAGAGTAAATGGGCACGTTTAAAGTCATCTATGGTCAATGGTCATTTAAGAGGTAAATGTGCTCATTAAGGTCATCAAAGCCGAATTTTGTCTCTCTAACTTTACCAGCTTTGAGCAATTTATTTTGCTAGAATAACACGTGACGGAAGTCCCAAAATGCCTCCGAAATTTGCAAGTACTGTAGCCTATTACTAGAATCTCATTTATCTTTCTTTACTATGCTTCCGAATTTCAGTTTTTACAGAATGTCAATCCATTTTTAAGTCATAAACAAAAAAATAAACTTTGTTTGTACGCTTATGTGGAAAAAAGCGCGCGTAGAAACAAAACAAAACAAAAAAACAAAGTTTAAATGAAGGACTATCCGCTGTATCAACTTTAAACTACGAGCATCCTCTATAAAAGTGGCTTTTAACACGCAAAAAATTAACAATGAAATTTAAAGTTTCTCATGAATATACGAGTATTAATTAATTTTGAAACAACTAGGTAACGACTGTATAATATACAGCGGGGTAATTGAAAAGTTACTCTCCATATTGAAATAATAATTCTTGAATTCTAAACTTGAATTCCTACAATTATTGAACATGAGAAAGTACACTGCATGGAATTTTATCAAAAATTATTGCATGTAGTTTTATTTAAAATTCAAAAACTTTCATTTGGTTTTCAACATTCGCCACCAGCTTCTAACTAAAGTTAATTGGGAACGACTACACCTGATTTCACAAGAAACTCTTGCGAAATGAATCGGAGAAACAAGCAAATGAAATGCTAAAACTCCATTAAAATTCACTGCAAACCGAAGATCACCATTAAGCCATCATAATTACAAGATTCGTGAGACTAGGAAAATTTGATTGATAAAAATCGATACCAGCAAAGTCCAAAGCATAACAATTTTGTTAAGTCATAGAGATCAGGCAATTTCTTAATGGAACTGCCATTTAGCAAAACAGTCGTGCGGGGAAAAAATTATTATTCTCTGTAGTAAAAAGAATTATGAAAGTTTGTTAGTGGTACAGAATTTCAAAATAGCTTAGTGTTGGAGCTATCATTTCCACTCTTTGAAATACAAGTAGTCTTAAAAAAGGCTGTTTTAGATTGAACGTTTTCGTCTAGCTCTCTTCATGAATCTATGCTGGAAGGAAAAAAAACTAAAATGCGGTTGTATATATATCTGTAGAGGTTGACTACATCGAAATGACAAGGGGTTGATATTATGACGTAAGATGCTGCAAGAATCACCTAAAATTGTATAAAGTCAAAGCAAAAATATTGAAAATTTCACGTCATACTATGATTGATCAAAATTCGTCATTTTACAATCAAATTGCTAAATTAAATTGCCAAAATGACCAATAGTACGACGAGAAATTTTCGATATTTTTGCTTTGACCTTATATAATTTTAGATGATTCATGCATCTTACGTCATAATGGCAACCCATTGTCATTTCAATGTAGTCAACCTCTATATATGCGACTGCTGTTTAGTTTTTCTTCATTCTAGCGAAGATTCATGAAAAAAGCGGGACAAAAACGTTCAATTGAAAACAGCGTTTTTTCAAGGTTACCCATATTTCAAAGAGTGGAAATGATACAGTAGCTTCGACGTTATTAAAAGCTATTGTTTTGAAATTATGCAAGTATAATATAACCCTCTGTGCAATGTTCAGGATAGCGCTATTTCAGTCAATACCAAACCTCGTTCGTTGAGCTGGCATGAACCGAAATGAGTAAAAAAAATCTTTGTACAATCGTTTTATTCTTCAGCTCCGTCTGCTTTAGTAAACGCTTTTTATTTGCGCAATTTTGGTTGCAGCGTCTTGAATAGTAAGCAGCAAGCTTTTTTAACTTAGCGACTGCCAAAGAATCTCTTAAATGTCTGAACATAAAGAGCCTATATGATCTGAGTAGCAGTAACCAAGTTACGGTTTGGAGTGCATGACAACTGTACAGTGGACACTTCGACAGCCGGTAAAATTTTATCGTTTCGTACAATACAAAAAAATTCAATTCCAAAAAACAGTCTTCTTCATTCGTTCGCAAATAATTTTTAAACCCAGGCTGGTACTGCTTTTAATTTGTTCTTAAGTTTTGAGCAAAAACGATTGAGTCTCGTATTTTTATCGTATATTAAGTATCTCTTTTTCTTACTCATGAACCATAAAAGTTTGTGTAAAGGCTGGCTGCTCTTAGTTTTTCATAAATTTCCAGCCTCAGTTCTTCGTCTTTAATTTGTTTTTAAAATGCAAGTAAACTCCAAAGTATTGGAGAATAAAGTAACGCAAGATCATTCTTGCTTGAATAAAAGCTGTCGGTTGTTATGCAATTAAATTACATTTTATTTACCGACTTACTTTGGCAAGGAGAGTAGAAGCTAGTCATGCAAACGCTCACGCACGAGCCATTGCCTTTTTCTCATACATATGGTTTAAATACGACATTTTGTCACTCCATTTTTGCAAGCTGCGCAGTGAAGTGGTTATCACGCTCAGCTACCAACCCTCCAGACCTGGGTTCAATTCGTGGTTGGGTAGTAAATGTGTGATGCAGGAACTGGGAAGGAAATGCACGAAACTATATTTCTTTTGCTTCAAAACCTTGCATTACAGTCAGGGTTAGGGCAGGGATGCCAGCCTGAGGGGATAGCAATTACGTAGCAGCAGCTTTTTAGCTTACAAAAGCGACGTATCGTTAAGCTTGAGTGCGACTTCCTGCGTAAGTTTTGCACGACTAGCTCCTCGTGGCATAGAGACATGGAAGGGATCATGATTATTGTAGAACAGGTAGTACACTTTTATACGAACAATTTTAAAAAGAATTTTATAAAAACACGACGCTCATTTTTGCTCAAAATTTAAGAACAGATTAAAAATATTGTCAATCATTCAAATTCTTACAAAATAAATTGGGAATTATATTTTTTTCTAGGCGAAAAAAAACATAATGGAGTAAAAACAAAACATGGCCAACATTTTACGCCCAAAAGTGGCAAGCAATAAAAGCTCCTTTCCACTCTACAATGCTTTTAAATTTCAGCTTCCTACGTTTATCCACTGTTAAATCATAGCAAAACGTAATTTCGTTTCATCTACCAAAAAAGCAGAAAAAAAGCAAAATAGCTTTGTGCCATACAAAATTGGAAAGGACTATCCACTTTTGATGGATTGCACGTGACGTCATTGCGCTGCTACCCAAACCGCTGGACGTCAAAATCGCGAATCGGCGCAATGTAAATGCGTGCAAAAACACCGACAGCGAAGATATGGAGCGTATTTTCAGGCTATAAAAGTGTTGATTCTGTGTAACATTAAAGTTAAATGCTAGGCAAAAGCCTATAAAAACTGAAAAAGATTTTGTTTGTGAACTGAAAAGTAAGTATTCGGTTTTGTCAGAGCTGGGCGTTTAAAAAAAACATCGTAAAGCGCAAGCGCAAATTCCGCAACCAAAATTTTTTTAGCTTAAAGCGCAAGCGCAAATTTCGCAACCAAAACTTTTAAGCTTAAAGCGCATATGGGAATTTCGCAACCAAAATCTTAAAAGCGCAATTGCAAATTCCGTAACGAAAATTCTAAACGTTTTAAAGCGCAAACACAAATTCTGCAACCAAAAATTGAAAATAGTACAGCGCAACTACGAATTGATTGCTGAAGAAGAGCACACAAATTTCGTTATTTAAAAAAGTTTTTGAGTACAAATTTTTGCATAATCGATGTTTCAAAAGTGCGCTGCAGACGATGATGTTAAGCAAGGATGGCAGTACGGTACGTTCAGAATTTGTGCACTACGTACCTCGCACCTTTAACCGTACCGTACTTCAGTTCAATTTTTGAAGCGTAACGTACCACCGTATTGTACTTCTTAGCAAAAATTGTGGCGTATTATACCGTACTTACGTACCGTACCGTACTGCCATCCTTGCTTTTAACTACTCGCAACTTTAACTGACTTTGAAATCACTTGCCTATAAATCAGCGATCTCAATTCACACATTTAACCTCGGCTTTAGCTGTCATTTGCCTCTGCAATCTGCATACAAAAAGCCGGCGCAATGTGCGAAAAGTGTGGGATTTTTAATTCAAACCACGTACCAACGTACCGTACCCGTACCATTACAAAAAAGGCGTACCGTACCAAAGTACCGTACCCGTACCATCACAAAAAAGCGTACCGTACCAGCGTACCGTATATCTTCGAAAAAATTGAGGCGTACCGTATCGTACTGCCATCCTTAGTGTTGAGTATAAAAATTGAAAGTATAAACATAGCACCATTTTCAGCTTAACTGCACAGAAATAAACCAACTGCATTGCGTTTAGCTTTTATAACTAAAGGCACATATCTAAGACCGAAGAAAGAATTATTTTTATTGCTGAAAAAAGCAATTAAACACCAAAACAAAAAAAAATAATAAAAATAAACAGCAATAAAAATAAATAAACACCAAAACGAAAAAAGCTCTTCTCACTCACATTCAGAAATAATGCGTTATTCATGGAGAAAAATTGACTTTTTTAAACACTTTTTATTTTCACGCAGCAAAACAAATTTTATAAAATTTTCTTTCGTCGTAGACGATCGTTTCGATCGCAAAATATCAGAACCAACAGCAAATAATCTCTCGACGGCGGCCAAACTAGAAATAGCAGTGTTGAACCTTTTCAATTTTTGCTACCACACATCTCTATTGTAGGAAGAAAAGCAATCTTTGGTGATTTTGTTGTTTGCTCTTCCGTCCCTTTCATCTAATCTTTTTCCTATTGTAAAGGCCACAAATGGAGTCCTCGAGGACGTCCTTGGCCTTGAGGACGTCCTCGAGGACACATTTTGAAGTCCTTGGCCTTGGGCTTGGCCTCGAAGCCTCAAGTCCTTGGCCTTGGCCTCGAAGCCTTAGGTCCTCAAAAATTAGCCTGTCCTCGGCTCGAGGACAGCACTATTTTTTGAACCGTTGAAATTTTGTTGGAAAACGCCAGAAACCTCGCGGAAAATTTGCAAACACCTTTTTTGTTTTCCGCAATTGGAGCATAGGCCTAGCCAAGCGGGCCTCCTTCCCAATTGAAATTTCACCAATGACAAAAATGTGACAAAAAAGCCTATTGTTTCTTCTGTTTCAGTTTCTTTTTAGCATTTTTTGCTTACACCAGTAGCGAACAACAATATTGAAGACCAGGGGCTCCGGGACCCCCTCAAATCAATTTTTGCCTGCCAATTTAAACGTAAACCTGGAAGAAATGGATTGTTTTTGTCCCAAAAGTTGTTATCTCACGATCACATTTGGTCTTTTTATGACCGTAATGCATTAACCAAAGCCGGGTTTACCACAATATGGCGCAGTACCAGCTAAACGCCCTGCGTTCAAATCTTAAGACTTTTTATGGTCTTCACCTACATTTGACAGAAAGATGTTGCGAAAATCTCCAAAGTGCCAAGGGCCCAGCGCGATATAAATCCGGCCCGGCAATAACATGGTTAGTAAGCATAACCATCTATTGTACTATTTTTCATCAACAATTTATTAATTCACCTCCACCTCGCCAGTTTTTACGCACAAAATACTTTTTTAAAAAATCAGCCATGGAAAATGCTGATTGAACAAATCGTTGAACTTCAATTGAGGGGGCCTGGGACCTCTGCCTAACATAACTGGTTATTTTCATGACAAAACAAAAATCTCTAAGGAAAATCTTCAAGTGGATTTTTGTTAACAGCTAAAATGTTGCACGAGACAATGCACCTTACTTCCCCCTACCTGGATCGAATCACGTACAATTAAACTTTAACACCAAAATGCAAGATGTTAAGCGTGTTTTGGACTTAAATTGCAACTAGAAGGAGAATTAAGCAATTTAATTTTTTCAATTGGCTTTCAAATGTCAAAAATCTAGTGCTTTCAAATAGCTCTAAGCATGTGCGAAATGTGATTCAATGGTATTAAAATAGCTTTTTTTCCAAAAAATTGCCCAACAGCTGTCTGTGACACGTTTAAGTTACACTGGCTTTCTCAAAACGTCTCCAAAGTTAATATTTGCAAGTTTCAACAATATTAGTTTAAGTTCTCTCCCTTTGCAATTTCCTGGATAAGTGCCAACAGGCAAATTTTTGATGATGTCATTGCATGTGATTTGTGGTTTAGGCCTCCCCAGTCACAAATTCTGGCTACGCCTATAAATTGGAGATTGCCTGAAATACTTTTTTGAAGACTTTTTTTTTTGAGAACACTTGCGGCTGTGTCCTTGGTCCTTGGCCTCGAGCATTCCTGTTCTTGGCCTCGAGAGGGTCTGTCTTCGGAAAGGCTGTCCTTGGCCTCGGATTTTTTTTGTGGCCTTGGCCTTGGCCTCGAGCCTTGTGTCCTCGACTCCACCTCTGGTAGAGGCCAAGTTTTCGGCTACTAATGAAGTACAAAAAACAAAAAGTATTTCGTACTTATTAAGTGAGATAGCTTAAACTACATACAGGGTTCAAAATTAACGCCTACCCGCTTGCCCGAGGCAAGCTGAAATCGCTTCGGGTAAGTTCGTTTTTAGCTTGACTTCCCCGACGGCAAGTTAACAAAATACAGCGTATTAGACAACTTCAAGCAGGATTATTTAAAAACGCAATTTACCCGGTTTTGCTGCCATAAAGAAAAATTTGTACGTAAAGAAAGCTGTTTCTTGCTTTATTTTAGCAAGCACTTCGTAACTATCACAATTAATGCATTGTCTAAAAGTACGCACATTATTAATCGCAATTAACACGTCTTAATCGCACGCAGATTTTTCGATTCTTGGACGCGTTTAGTAACTGTTTGGCACAAAATGTCCCGTTTTTTTTTTTAGAAAAGTTTTCCGGCGCTTGCCACGCTAACAGCTGTTTCAGATACCACAAGTATTAGCCTGCGCTGCATGAAGATAACGTCAAGATTTTTGCAATTTTTTTGTAATGATTATTTTGAAGATCTTTTAGTTTTCTAGCTGGTGTAGTTTCCAAAATATTCGTTAATAAAAATACGTTTGCAACAAACCAAACGATAATTAATAATTATGATCGTTCAATATTAAATGAAATATCTACAATCAAAAAATCGATTTTTGCTGATGCATGATTGGAAAAAGTTACTGATTGCATCACATTATCTAAACGATCGCACACAAAAACTTGATTCTCGAAACTACGCGTATTTTGCAAATTAAGTGCTTTTTTTCCAAGTTAACCTCAAAACTTAGAGTACCTTTTTTCGGGCAAGTTGTCAAAAAAGTTAATTTCGATCCCTGATATAATATTAATTCATTACTCTATGTCTTTCAGCCGTGTACAGCATATACAGTAGTTTATCTGAAACACAAGTACTACCACTAGGGATGGGCATTTTAGAATAACAGGCAATTTCAGAATTATTCCGAATAGCTAAAACCGAATCCTAATCTGGCTTAATTAACTTAATTTGATGAAAAAGTGAACTACCAGTCTACCACCACCGATATTCAGAAAAATTTTATTAAACGATTAGGTTTATTAAAGCAGCGCTTTATTGCAGTGCATGACATTGAGTGCTTCTAAATGTTCAGCACTTATAGTTGCATTCTTAATTCGCTCACAGTCAAGCCTGCACTGAAGAAGCACGTTCCGGAAGAAGCTGATGGTGCAGGAATGCAAAGGTTGCTTCAAATAGGAAAGTTGAAAATTTGTGGACCACCATTTCATGTATCCATTTTAAAAGATTAAAAGTTTGAGTTTTGGAGAGCCCCGTTTGGGAAAACGTTTTTTCATGTTTGCTCACCCTGAAAATTTCATATGTCCAGCGAAAGTGGTTAAAAAGTTAGAATTTTAAAGGGTCCGTTTGGGGCAAACCCCCATTGTGGTACCTCCAATTTTTGCTACGTTTAGTTTATTTTTGATATCTAACCATTTCAAAAATCTGATTCATCTAGCTCTAGCGCTTTAAAAGTTCGAAATTATGGAGGACCCGATTGAGGGGCATCTCCCGACCTGGTACCCTTGATTTCTGTCACACACTAGTCCTGCTTGGTATATTCAATCTCTCAAACTTTAAATACAGCACGTTTAGCGATTTAATAGTAGATAGCGCATAAGAAAACAAAACAAGAAAAAAAGTAGATAACGCAGAAGAAAATAAAACTAGAAATAAATCTTTCTATCAGCAATCAGCATGTATCAACTATATCGTGATCATGCTTTAAATCTGTAAAATCAAAATTTATTTATTTTTTGACAGGGACATGCAGTTCAGCATTTAAAAATTATTTTGTGATTGCGTATCTTGGAAAAAAATTCACAATTGAAGCGCAACAAACATTAGATTTATCGATTCGCAAACGCAAATTGCGAAAGCGCTGAAAAAAAGGCATAGAGCGCAACGCAAATTGCGCAAGCGCTGAAAAAACAGGCATAGAGCGCAATGCAAATTGCGCAAAAGCTGAAAAAAGGCATTGTGCGCAACGCAAATTGCGCAATTTGTGCAACTTGCGCAACTTGCGAACTATTTTGCGCAACGCCCACCTCTGGGTTTTGTTTGCTTTTTTTCAGTGACGTAAATCCGGCTTGCTGTTAAGTAACCCATTAGAATCATGTAAAATGGATAATGGTAGCTAGTTTTGGTAATCAAATTCGTGGCTTGCTATTGATGGCGCTATGGCGGCTATAATGGAACAGTTGTATCTCCTTTATTTGTGACAAAATTAGCGCGTTTTTAAACTTTTGTAATTTCAGAAGTCAATTTTGCAGGATCTTGGTTATTTTTTGCATTTCGTTTAGTCATTAGCGGCTTATCGCTGTGATTATTGGTTGCTAGGAGTTAAAATGCATTAGCAGTTATTTTCATTGAATTATTTCGTAGATATAGATTTGTCATTTAAGATTTAAACTTATGATTTAACTGGCCTCAGTGTAACGGTGTAACTTAGATCGAGTCTTAATTTGCATTTATTTTGACTTGAGCTAGTGATGTTAAATATTATTTATAAATAGTGCTTAAACTAAACATAAATCGGCCATGTGTTACCGCTGTGACATAGACTTTTAAGTATTTTAGGATATGGCGGAATTTACGATTTAAACCAAAGCTAAAAACCGGTCAAAGTGGACAATAGCAGGCAATGGACGATGAGAATTTACAAAAAGCTTAACTTTTCAGATTCGTTGAGCTATATAAGCTGTTTAAATCGCTCCTGGCAATTACCAATTAAAGCCAGGCTATCTACAAAAGTGTTACTTTACAATCAAATTCTTTAAATATGCCCACTGAAGGAATTATACGTTGATTTACTGTCACGTCCTATGCTTTGTAATGGCATTTTGACGTCCAATCGTTTTGGCGGGAAAGAGCTATGACGTAGCTGCAATCCATCAATATCAGTTATTCAGCTTTTGCCGAATTGGGCATTGGTTACGAAAGTGGTGTCATACACGCAGTGATGGGCACAGCGGCGCTATTCACCAGCGGGCGCTACTAGCGGGGCTACTTTTTCGGTAGCGGTAGCGGCAGCGCCGCTGCTTTTTTTCGTCACCAGCGACAAGCGGCAGCGGCAGCGCTGCAGCGCTGTTTTTTAAGCAAATCTTCTGCCGCTGCCGCTACTGCTAATAAACTTCTTCCAAGACTTTTTCAATTCACATTTTCACACGTTACCGTTTGGAGTCTTTACTCTCCGCTTGTTTTTAATCTGCTCTTGTTACTTTGTTATTTCAGTTTAGTAGAACATACAAGACCTTTGTGACGTTTTGTCGTTGCTCTTATACTGTATGTGTAGGTGAGTTTTATCGCACATGGTCCGATTTTTTCTCAATCGAAGTTGAACAAATAAATGTGGTCTAGTAGTGGGTCAATTTGAACTGATAAAACTGATTTCAATAAATCCGATTTCGAGCAGTATCTGTTTAACGAAAATGCAATAATTAGAGTTCGATAAATTGCTAAAAACTTGCAGATCGCGAAGACGATTTTCCGCGATATTTCCTCAAAATGCTAGCATTTAGTACTACAAATGAAGATGATTTGTTGGCTATCTGGTCACAGACCACAGTATAGATCGTGCACTGCAAATAGAACAGTACAGTACCAGGCACGGAGCGTTTGGGGGTGGGGGTGTAGTGTGTTTGGGGTAGAAAAAGTTTGGGGTAGTAAGAGTAGGGTG
Source organism: Trididemnum nubilum (assembly GCA_963965965.1). Classification (NCBI taxonomy): domain Eukaryota; kingdom Metazoa; phylum Chordata; class Ascidiacea; order Aplousobranchia; family Didemnidae; genus Trididemnum; species Trididemnum nubilum. Next base: position 18,682,490 of record OZ014471.1, on the reverse strand, counting down.
TTTGGGGGAGGGGGCACAAAAACTTGGGTGGGGGGACGCTTACGCAGCCGAGACCAGACGAATTAGGAATGCGGCAGCGATCTGGTGAATATTTTGCTCCAAATCCTGTGTTATCCTTCTTTGGTACGGATTTTTCCCTAAAATTTGGAGGTGAAGACTAAAAAAGTAAAAAAATGGTCTTCATCACAAAATCTAAGGCTACTTGATTACGTTCACGTGATCTGTCTTGCTGTTTCATAGAAAAAAGCGTTTGTGGTTACCTGTTTTTGGGCAAAAGTTTGCTAGTTGTGCTACCACAAAAGTTTACTCTCGCTTGCGAAGCTCAAGCAGTGATTTGGGGGAACACGGCTCAAATGCCATCCCCCGTGGATTGGCGTAGCCAGGATTTTTGATTGGGGGGGGGGGGGGCAAAACAAAAATCGCATGCAATGAAATCATCGAAAATTTTCGAAAGAGGAATTTTTGTGGGACAAAGCTAGATATCGTACAATGGAAGATCAGAGGCCGTGGCCTGGTAGTTTTCTACAGGGAGAGGGCTTAAACCAAAACTTGCAAATGAAAATATAGTTTATTCAAACATATCACAGACGGGGATCTGGGGACAAAACACCAGTCGCCGGGCGATTTTTTGTAATTTTTTTGAAAAAAAAGCGATTTTAGTACCTTTGAATCACATTTCGCGCTTGTTCAGAACCATTTGAAAGAAGTAGATTATCAACATTTGAAAGCCAGTTAAAAAAAATTAAATTGTTTCAATTCTTCTTTTACTTATAATGTGATCGAAAATACGCTTGTAATTTTGCAGTTTGGGTTAAATTTTTATAAGTATTTTAGTTGTAAATAATCCACTCGAAGATTTTCCTTAGAGATTTTTGTTTTGACATGAAAATAACCAGTTGTAGGAGTACTTCTTTCAAATGTACGGTTAATAGGCCCCAGGCCCCTCAATTTAAATTCAATTGTTCAATGAACATTTCTCGTAGATTTTTTTTCAAACGCATTTTTTAGCGTAAAAACTAGCGAGGTGGATGGAGATGAATTGTTACTGAAAACCGTACAATAGATGGTTACGCTTAATTACCTTGTTATTGCCCGGGCAGGATATACATTGCGCGGCGTTCCTGGCACTTTATAGATTTTCGCAACATCTTCCTGCCAAACATAAGTGTAGACCAAAAATAAAGTCTTACCATCTGAGAGCAGGGCTCCTGGCACTGGGCCATATGGTAAGTCCCCCCTTGTTATTGCATTACGTTTTTAAAAAGGTTAGATGAAAGACTGAGGTAGCAACTTTTATGATTAAAAACCCTTAATTTCAGCCAGGTTATACATTTTAATTGATTGGCAAAAATTAAATTTAGAGGGCCCGGGCCCCCTGGTCGTCAATATTGTTGTTAATTACTGTTGTAGGCAAAAAATGCTAAAAGAAACTAAAACTAACAAAGCAATAGTTTTTTTTTTGTCACATTTTTATCATAGGTCGCATTTCAATTGGAGGGGGCCCGGGCCCCCTCTGGCTACGCCTATGCTCCGTGGCGCCGGGCCTGAGTAGTTACGTCAATGCGTAGTAAAATAAATTTTGCTACAACAGTTAACAGTAAAACTAAGAATTGAATTTATAGTGCGCTGAGAATTGAACGAACAAATACAACTAGGTAGTAAATAAGCTTCGAAGACAACTTAGTTATGGAGTTATACACGTAGAAAAAATACTCAGTGTAACATGAATCGCTTTGAGCATCATTTGTTTAACATGTACGTCATTACTACGTATCTCCTTCGACTTCGTAAACACCAATATCTTAAACGCTCGATCTATTTTTGTGTCAAAGTTGGACGAAATCATCGCAGGGACGTGAATCACCTACCATTTCTACAAAACTCCAAGAAATGTTTTGGAACTCGGTCGATTGATAAATTTTCCTTTCGGATCTCTACGCGAAGAATTATTTTAGTGGTTGAGGGCCGAGATTGTGATAAACAAATCGACTACTTCAGAGCTATAAGAGCTGGGACAGAATTGTATAGAAGCTGAATACTGTATGTCATTGTGCTTTAATGGCAAAACCTTAACTTATTTGAGTCGATATTTCTTATTGCCTTTTGTTTGTGTAGAAAATGCGATAAGGAATTTAACTTCCTAGTGTAACTTCCTAAGTAATTTTTAAAGCGCTGGTTTAACCAATCAGCATTTTGAAATGCTTGTTTTTTTTGAAAGGAGCATGCCAACAACTAATTGAATGGTGATTTGCTTACTTGTCTACCATTTAAGCCTGATAGCCTAATGCCGATTGTAACCTGAACCAATATCTAAAAAGCTTGAATAATTAACTTTCGTCAATAAAGTTGAATTCACCATTAGATACCATATTTGAATGCCATCGTTCTTTGCACTATTTATTTTTTTAAAGTAGCGGAAGTGACAAGCGGCAGCGGGACTACTTTTTTATTTGGGTAGTGATAAGCGGCAGCGCCGCTGGCCAAATAGCGGCAGCGGCGGCGCCGCTACTTTTCAAGTAGCGGGTGCCCAGCTCTGCAACACGCAAAACATTTAACAATGAAATTGAAAATTTCTCTTGAATACTAGTGGTAATTAATCCTTATAAGGGGTATTGACGCTATCTTTCATACACTCAATCAACGATTTCAATGTAGGCTATAGTTTTCTGCAATGCAAATAGTGGTAGACTATCAAATTAAAAGTTTGCTGCCAGCTTTTAGTTTTCTAGGCAATTTTGGATGATCTTTACATCATAGGTCGAAATCATACGATTTTTAACAAAAAATTGGGAAGAAATATCAAAAAGTCGTTGTTAAATAGATAGGCGACAAGAATAAACATTTTGTTGATTGTGAAACCAGGTTCGATTCTTCACCAAAACACTACCGGTAGTGAAATACGTTAGAAAGGGCGTCTGGAATTAAAATGCTTTAATGCTCAAAAAAGTCGATAGCGGTGATATTTACATGTTTGAACCATTCGGAAGCTGGTTTTAGTGCAAAAATTAAGCGCTTGAAATGCAAAAATAGAATTTTCAGAAAAATTCTGATTCTATTTGAATAAAACTTACTAATGGTGTACCGCTAGGGAGAAATCGATTTTAGTCAATAAAATACAGTAAATGGTATACAAATTACGATTGATTTCGTATATGTGCCCGATAAGGTTTTGGCTATATTATTTAAATTTTCAGAAAAGGTTGATGAGAAAGAAAGATGACAAAATTTGAAGGCGCTGCGTTAAGTGTAATCTCTTAAATACACTCCTTAATTAAAAATTTTTTAGCCGTTTGAGCTAAACGGAATGAAATTTTTAGGAAAGGCAGATGTGCTACGTACTAAAGGAAAAAAGATGATAAGTAAATGGGTGCCATGTTAAGGAATTCCTCTTGAAATGATCACCTAAATTAAAAAAATTTAAACCGATTGAAGCAGAAATCTCAAATGGTATTTTACAGTACAGTATACAGTAGTTTTAAGATTGCAATTTACGCTACTCGCAAAAGGGTTTCTTCAGTAGACAATTAATCACCGCCATATATACACAAGATGTCGCCATAAAATGTCGCCATATATACAAAAGAATTCCTAACTAGCACAGTTAAATCTAAATTGCCCGTTTTTCTGGCCTAGTTGCTGTATGTTATTTAGACAAAAGCTTTGTTTTGACCTCAGGAAAGCTGTTACTTGAACCGTTCAGCTTTCAGACTATGAGTTTGGCACTTGCGCGTCACTTTTTGTGAGTTAGTAATTCCATGTCTTCTTGCAGATGTAGTTAAAACCAGATTGCAAATGTTTTTCCGTGAAAAAAATTTAGTCAGGTTATTATTTTATTGTGGAAATAATCGGTACTTTATTGGTTCGATCAGAAAAGAAAAAAATGTTAAATTAAGTCAGTTTAGAAAAAAAAAACCTAACAATATTAGAATTACTTGATAGAGTAAAGTAATTGCCGCAAAAAATCATTATGCTGCTGCCACCCGATACCGCTTAGCGATGTTACATTCTAGCTTCAATTAAGAATAGATTGAGATGTCAGTAAACTAGAAACATTTTTTCCTTCTTGTTTTATAAATGCTTGAATAACCGCTTAATTATGCTTAGGGAATTTATTGCAACAGGTTGTGTCAGATGTTCTAGAGATCATTGGGTTGTGTTTATAGCATTCTAAAGTTCAGAAATTTTCATGGCCATGTTGAAAGAAAGGGCATTGGAGGGCAAAAAAGTCCATCTCGTAAAGCTAGGTATACTCCACACCAGTACTTAAACTGTAAAATTTTGCAGGGAGGACGCTTTCGCAGCCTTGACCAAACGCTTTTGAAATGCGGCTGAAATTGAGCGCAAAATTTGCTCCAAGTTTAGATGTTTCCTAATTCGACCAAAGGCCAAAAATAAAGTGGTGTTTTGATTACTGCTGACAGCCACTTTTTGTTCTAATCATCCAGACGCTTGCTCTTAATTGAGAGCGCTAAAACCTCGTTAGGGGGAACGCTAAATCTTGATGGGGGGACGCTAACTCTCGTTAGGGGGAGCGTCCCTCCGCGTTCCCCCTACAATTTAAGTACTGCTTCACACTAAGCATACCGCATTTTTTCAGAAAAAAATTGGAAGAAAAAAAGCAAAAAAGATCTTTAGCATTAGTAACCAACAATTGAGGTCGGAAGTCAATTTACGTTAACTAGTGAGAGGAATGTATGTTTTCACTAATTTCCGCGCCAGCTTCCTACCCATCTTGGCGCCTACCGATCGTAAACCAGCCCTGTAAGTATTCTGGCCAAATGATCCCAAATTGTCCTGACCAAAAAACAGCGATCAAAGCGACTTTCTGGTCTTCGAGTCTAAGCTTCCAACTGACTTATGTTTACCACACATAATGGAGGCTCCAATACTCTACCCTTTTTAGCACGTCAAGTGGGAAAGCTGCAAATACTAACTTTATTGTTTTTGGTTTGACATCAGCAGGAATCAAACCACATCCCACTGTTTCAAAAAAAGACGCTTAATGCACTAGACCAATGATTAGTAGTTCCAAGATGCTGCGGCGAAATAGATCACTAATGTTAGAGCGTCGGGCTAGTGGTGGTCCAGTTTTGGACGGGACTGGTGATCCAGCCTGACAAAACATTGTAAATAGAACCCAAAGAAGAGCGCTCTGCGTTTATGTGATTTGACAGATATAGAGTGCTTGAATCATATGCACAAACGAACGAGTTTTATAGATGGAATATTGTTAGACAGTGTTGGGCATTAACTCGTTGATTCTTTAAATTGTTAATAACGAAGTTAAATTTTTCATTAACGAGTTTAAACGTTAAAAAGCTTTTGTGAGTTAACTTATTAACTATAACTTTTGTTAAACTACTTTAATGTTTACGTTCATCCGTGAAATTTCTTGGCTACACCAGCATGCGTCCTAATGCCAAAAAATAATAATTGTTTGCAAGTATTGTGCCTTGATCATTTTTAAAAACGTCACAATATAATTCAAGCAACGTCACAATACAGCATGTCTTTTTTTGGACAGCAACTGCAGGTTGATTTTGAGTTTTTTTTTCAACTTTTACCTTTAACTTGCGTTAATTTTGTTTTTCAGTTAACTTCATAACTTTAACTGAGTTAAAAATGGTTTGAAAGTTTTTAGCGAATTAACTCTTAACAAAGGTAACGTTTCTTATCAACGTTTCTCATTTAACGATAATTTTTAAAAACGTCACAATATAATTCAAGCAACGTCACAATACAGCATGTCTTTTATTGGGCAGCAACTGCAGGTTGATTTTGAGTTTTTTTTAACTTTTACCTTTAACTTGCGTTACTTTTGTTTTTCAGTTAACTTCATAACTTTAACTGAGTTAAAAATGATTTAAAAGTTCTTAGCGAATCAACTCTTAACGAAGGTAACGTTTCTCATTAACGAGTCCAACACTGTTTTTAGAATTTGTCCATATCGAGATTTTTCACGCTCTTTGTATAATAAAATTATTGATTTTCTTCAAATTTGAATTCCATGGAGAATATTACGGAATGTACTAGTCTGGAATTCAAACTGGAGTATTGGATCAGCAACATTGCCGTTTGTAGCCTTGTTTTTCTGGTATTTTTCTACATTTTGCTTGCTTTACTTTATCACAAAGTAAGGGTGGAAAAACCTCGCCGAATCGAATTTTTACAACTTCCCACTGAAAAAAGATACGGTGTCTTGTCCAAATATATATGCATCTCCATTGCAATTGCTTCTTTAGTTCTCTTTGTTAGCTTAGTTAGTCGCTGGTCGGTAGAAGGCATTGCAATATTCAATGGGTTCAGTCCGACAGCTGCCAAAACCGTGTGCGTTGTTGTTATGCAAATCAGATTTTCGGCGCTTACCCTTGGCAATGGTTTAGTTTATTTGTTTCTGTGGCTCAGACAAAGAGTTATTTACGTTCATCCATCACTGAAAGTCCTTAACAACAAATATGTAGAAGATGCCTTCAGTTTTGTGGTTTTGATTTTGTGGATTTTGTTTTGGATAAGTTTGGCAATCGTCTATTTTATAAAGGTACAATTCCGCTTGGACAGAAAAATTGGCTGTGTCATTGACAAAGATTCTGTGAAGTTTTACAACGAAATAGTGTTTTCTTGGACCGCAGCGTCAATTTTAACGCAAATATCTTTGTTAAGCTTATTCATTTATCCCCTTCTCAAGCAAGCACGGTGGAGAGATCAACAAACTAATCCGAATCTGATGAGAAGAGTCAAGAAAGCAGTTGTATTTACATCAATCTGCCTTGGAACTGACATTGCAACAATTGTAGTTCATTTATTTTCTGCGAATGACTGTGTTGTAAACAGCGCAATATGAATGTACAGTATAAACTTGTTAATCAATCATTTGACAATAATCGGTTGTTTTGATCACTGGAAGAAGTTGCTATTGCCGTGGAATGTAAAATGTTGCGGAGTTGTTCGTGCGGAGTTTGATTTCGATGAGGCTATTCCTGCGTCTTCACTTTCTGTATCTCAGAACCAGATCCAATTAACAACAGTAACTTAAATTGTGCTGTTGAGTGGTTAAGAGGACAAATTATTTATTTTGTAAACGTATTCTGCCTTGAATGCTAAAAACGCCGTAACTGATTTTTTTTCGATTTTAAGATTTTTGCACTTTTGCGGTCCTATCTTAGTATTTCAACACTTGGTGCAAAAAACAATCCCAAAAATATCGTTTTCCATGTTTTTTTTTACCCCTTAAAGGCGGTGAACTATCCAGCCAATTCCATTGGTTTATAAAAGCTAAAATTGAACTATAATTTTTGATATTTTTTTGTGTTAATTTTGAGGCTGCAGTTGCAAAGATTTTCAACAAATGCAAAAAGATATCTCCCAAAAAAAGCTTTTGGAAACTCTGAGTTTTGTTCTTCCCGCCAAAACCACAGTTCTCTTACCTATAGACCAGTTTAGTAACAACGTCATAATGCCCATTGTTTGGTTCTAAACAAACTGCAAGCTAGCCTGTAAGGCTGGCGAAACGCATGCTATTAAAAAGGTGTTGTTCTCACTGAACAGTATTGCGTGTAGTGCTCGTTATTATTATAAATTAAGATGCTTCAATGTTTCTTTTCGACTGTAACCACCAAAGCGAGTTCTCGGATTGCAAATTTTATTGGTTTCCGAAGAACGAAGTGCTTGCATCCAAATGGGAAAAATTGTGCAGGTACGCCTACGAAAGCATGTAAGTTAAACCGGTTGCTATACCTACCTCGAGTCCGAGTCCACCAGTCCAGAAGCAGACGCTCTATTCACTCGGCCATCTGGGGGTATAGGCGTAGCCAGGATTTTTGATTGGGGGGGGCCCAAATCACATGCAATGACTTCATTAGAAACTTCGAAAGGGAAATTTTTTGTGGGGTCAAAGATATCGTAGAATGGAAGATCAGAAGCCTTGGCCTGGTGTTGGCACGTAACTAGGAACTCGTTCTCGGGGAGAGGGCTCAAACCAATAGTTAAAATGAGAAAATGTCTAAATTGGGAGACGTGTTGAATTTGACAGGGGTCTGGGGGCTGAGCCCCCAGCCGCCGGAGGCTCTAGGGGTCTGGGGGCTTTGCCCCTAGCCGCTGGGCGATTTTACGTAATTTTTTGAAAAAAAGCTGTTTTAATACCGTTGGATCACATTTCGCACATATTCAGAGCCGCATTTGAAAGTACTAGATTTTTAACATTTGAAAGCCAATTGAAAAAATTAGGTTTTTCAGTTCTTCTTTTGCTTGCAATTTAAGTCCAAAATACGTTTAAAATCTTGCATTTTGGGGTTAAATTTGGTAAGTGATTTGGTCCAGGTAGGGGAAGGTAAAGTACATTGCCTCCTTCAATTTTTTAGCAGTGAATAACAATCCACTCGAAAATTTTCCTTAGAGATTATTGTTTTGTGATGAAAACAACAATTTTTCTCAATTTTGTCGCATAAAAACCGGCCAGGTGGAGGTGAATTATTATTGAAAAATTTACAATAGATGGTTACGCCTACTAACAATATTATTACGCAGGCCGGATTTACATTGGGGTTGGTCCCCTGGCACTTTGGGGTTTTTGTAATATTTTTCTGCCGAATATAGATAAGATCAAAAAACGTTTTATATGAGCGCAGGGCCCATGGCACTGTGCCATTTGTTAAATCCGTCGCTTGGGATTGCATTACGTTTATAATAAGGTTACATGAGGGCCTGAGTTAGCAATTTTTAGAATAAAAACACTTAATTTCACTCGGGCTATACGCTTAAATTGGTTAAAAAACATTAAATTGAGAGGTCCGCGCCCCTGAATTAATATTATTGTTGAGGGCCCATTTAAATTGGGAGCCATTTAAATATTATTATAGGGGGCCCATTTAAATTGGGGACCATTTAGATATTGTAGTAGGGGGCCCATTTAAATTAGTTCGCAAAAATTAAATTGAAGGGGCCCGGGCCCCCTGGATCAATATTATTTTAGGAGGCCATTTAATTATTATTGTAAAGGGCCCATTTAAATTGATTGGCAAAATTTAAATAGAAGGAGCCCCGGGCCCCTTGGATCAATATTATTGTTGGGGGCCCATTTAAATTGGGGACCATTTAATTAAGTATTGTTGTAGGGGGCCCAATTAAATTGGTTGGTAAACATTTAATTGCAAGGGCCCGGGCCCCTTGGATCAATATTATTGTTGGAGGACCATTTAAATTGGGGACCATTTAATTAAGTATTGTTGTAGGGGGCCCAATTAAATTGGTTGGTAAACATTTAATTGCAAGGGCCCGGGCCCCTTGGATCAATATTATTGTTGGAGGACCATTTAAATTGGGGACCATTTAATTAAGTATTGTTGTAGGGGGCCCAATTAAATTGGTTGGTAAACATTTAATTGCAAGGGCCCGGACCCCTTGGATCAATATTATTGTTGGAGGACCATTTAAATTGGGGGCCATTTAGATATTGTTGGAGTGGGCCCAATTAAATTGGTTGGCAAAAATTAAATTGAAGGGGCCCGGGCCCCCTGGATCAATAGTGTTGTAAATTACTGTTGTATGCGTGTACTGTTGTACGCGAAGATGCAAAAACAAACTAAAACAGAAGAAACAATAGTCTTTTTTGTGACATTTTTATCATTGGTAGCATTTCAAATGGGGTGGGGGGCGGGCCTCCTGAGCCCCCCCACTGGCTACGCCTATGTCTGGGGAGTTACTTGAAATAATGAAAAGTTAATTCTAGGCGGGTTAGGCTTCTTGCTTGTGAGCAAACTTATATTGTATTTAGTGTAATATTGCTTAGTATTTGTGATTTTTTTATACGCCAATTAGCCTATAAATATTGCTGAGGTTTAATGCAAGAAAGTACATACAGCTTTTTTGGTTACCGACATTGCGAGAGCCCATTTTCGATGCAACTATTGAATTGTCCAGTTACTTTTAACTATCCGCAAATGTTGGTTCTGCTGACATTTTCTTTGTTGGTCCTGGTGAAATGTCTCTTGTGTTTGAGTATTGTAATTCGTTTAAATGTAGGTTAATTGTACCGGCTAGTAGGTCGAGCAGTAACGCATTCGTTCCTGGAACGGGTAATCTGAAGTTCAAATCTCGGGCCGGTGAAATCGTACGCATTGCTAACAGCTCGCCACTGCTGCAACATTTCCTCGAAAGGTCAGAGCTGAGTTGCGCGGGCGCAATGACGCGGAGATGTGCCCCACGAACTCGTTACACGCTTCTGCGTAATACAACCAGTGTAATCAAAGATTTGATTTTGTAGGCCAATAGCCTAAATATCTACTCTTAAAGGTGTGTTACAAGTCAATAGAATAAGTTGGGCCTTCACAGACGTAGCGAAAATGAAAAAGCCTGAAATTTAGCAAAATTTTGAAAAATTCTAAGCGTCTTTACCAATGACTAAAAATTTTTTAGTACAAGATTTACTGTGGAAGCAGTAGCAAAATTTAATATCTACTTCTAGGAAAAAAAGACGATCTCCAGCATTGAAGGTGAAATTTGATTACAGAACCTATAGCATATCAGGATGACTTAATAAGTTAACTGCTTCCACATTGATATCAGAAAACTAGCAAAAAAAAAAAACAATGAATGTTTAACGAGTTCTCGCGGTGAAATGAAGTGTTGTAATATGCATACAAAACCTTGGCAATCCCACAGAATTGTTTGAACAAGGAAGATTTTTATGCAAATTTTTCTTACTTTAACAACAATCAATAAACTGGCTCAAAACGCATTTTGACTAGGACTAGGACAAATAAATATTAGTAATGTTTCCCGAGGAGTCAACCACGACAAACATCAAGCTGCGAGTAAAAAATTTTTCCTCGTAAAAATCACTTGGAATAATAACAACGAAGTTCAACTGGTAGAAACAGTTGCTGTTTTTACTCGTTGAACTTCGTTGTTATTATAATCTACCAGGTAGTAACAACATCATATCACTTGGGAAGTTTTCGCTGGGCCAGGAACCCAGGGTTTAAAAAAACCAGGATCGTAGTTTTCAGATTTTTTTTATTTTGCAACATTTTCGTTTCGACATTCTTCTAAATGTTTGAGCTAGAATATGGCTGAGTGATCATGATCAAAGAGCCAAGGTCTCAACTCAAACACAGAATAAAACAAACAGTCCACACAGCTGCGTTGCCAATACCACAGTATAAATATCATACAGTACTATCACTCCATGCAAAAACCATGGTGACGTGTGTCCGCATTTTTTGAGAGGTAAAAGCAGAGCTGGTTTTTTTTTGACGTCATAATAGTGACATGGTGAGCGGATGAGGTTAACGCCAAAAAATAGGAATTGTTTTGAAATATTACGTGTGTTTTCTTGGCTCGACGACGTTACCGTCTTCATCCTTTTTTGCGCTCTAAACGTTAGAGGGCAGCATTTTCACCCTCTACATTACTTCAGATATATCGCGTTCTAGCTCCTTTTGTAGAGTTCGCATGGGATCAAAATTTGTCTCGATGGAACCGTCAAAGCTCGGGCTTCGACTGGCTATAATTTTGACGTCACTTTCTTATGACGTCACAAAGTAGTACATTTAAGAAGAGAAAAAATCGGAAATTTTCTTAGATTAACAACCTTTAGTTACTTGGGGTCTTGCTCGCAGCAGGAGAGCAACATTATAAGTTTGTCCACACTTGGTTCGTATCGCTAACTAACTATCCTGCGAATTTCGTTTTAATAGCTTAACGTTTAACGAAAATGTCCTTGAATGTTTGCTTTGTCGTTGTAAAATTCGTTTTGAATTGCAGGTATGCAGTGATTATGTCGTTGCTTAGGCCTATCACCCAATACACTGTGACATCATTGTGAAAGTTTTTAGTTCGCAACAAGCGATCTAAAAAAAGTTTCATGGACGTAGAGAATTAATTACCGCGTGGTCTAGAGTTGTAAGTCAAGCCAGGCTTTTCAGGTCGGGTTCGGGCCTAAAGTTGACAAAATTTCGGCCTTAATTCGGGTCTGAGACGTGTTTTTTGTCCTAGTGCACAAAAATATAATCAAAATAACTTGATAACATTGCTAAAGTTTTCAGACCAACCTTAACGTTTGGGTTTTTTGGGCATGATTTGGGCTTCAAATTAGCTTTCGGGGTCTAGCCGGGTTTGGGCTTATATTTTCAGGTTTGGGCCGGGTTCTGGCCTGAACTAGTCGGCCCGTTTACAACTTTGTTTGGTTGTTAATTATATCTTCCTTAGCGTGGGTTTTAATTTTTCCCATTGACTTCCAACGGTTATAATAAGCTAGGCTCTCTGATCATGCAGTAATCATTATTAGCTCTGATATCGGTTCAACACTCCATTGTAAATTCTTGACTATGCCTGCTCCTGTTGCTAACTATTGCGTAAAACAGGGCAGGGGCGTATTTAGGAGGAGGCATTGTACCATGGCCCTTCCTTTGGGTCGCCAGTAATGTTTGAATACCTCAAAATAGTTCGCAAAATTGAGCCATGCCCCCCTTTGGAATTTGGGTAGAAACTCTGGGCAGAAAAACAGACTGAATCTGAGTGAAGACCTTTTTCTTTTTTTTTTTTTTGGTCTTCACCTAAATCTGGACAGAAGAACGGACTGAATCTGAGTGAGATTTTTTTTTCTTTTGGTCTTCATCTTTCTCTCCTCTTGTTTTTATCTACCTTTTCAAATTTTCGGCTACGCGCCTGGCCCTCTTTTTCGAAAATCCTGCTTACGCCACTAGAACAGGGGTCAGCAACCCATATCTCTTGGGCCGTATCCGGTCCGCGATTTCAAACATCCATCCATCAAAGATCCCCTATGTGACTTCCGGATGTCGTTGGCCACGCAACCAAATCCTGCTCTGAAACTACCCCAACATTAGACGAAACCTTTTTTTTTTCTTAGGGTCCTCAACTACAAATCGGCCCAAAACTACCATAAAATGTGGTGAATATATTTTTTTTTTATTTGTTTTTCTTTCAAATGATTCCAAAAACATGCAAAATTGTATTCAAATGGCGTTAAAATAGCTATTTTTTGTGAAAAATTACAAACATCGCACAAAATGACCCCATGGCCTCGGGCGGCGGCTGCCTACCCGCAGACCCTTGTACGTGACATGCTTAGTTGCACCAGTTTACTCAGGGCGTCGCCACATTTTCTCCTGAATTTGAGTAAAAAAAAAAAAAAAAATCAGAAAGAACGATGTTTATTTATTTCAGAAAAATTACAATTTTTTTCCGATAAGAGGTAAAGTTAAATAAAAAAATTAAAAAAAGGTCTACGTCTTCATCATAGGTAAAATATAAACCACAGTTTTTTACGGATTTGAGATGAAGACCAACTACTATCACAGCGGGACAAGACTTCAAAAAAGTGACTAATACCAAACCCATTTAAACATGCAATAAATAATTTTGTTCAATACCTCTACAGTTAGAAGAAAAAAACTAGCATTGGGCAAAAATATTGCAGCTAAATTAAAGTTTTATCATGAATTACACTGAACGTCTGTATCAATAAACGATAACTCATACAGTCTATAAAAGCTTTTTTTCGATTAAAAGTTGTACAGTGGTTCACGATTACTACTTCATAATGATGTCACAGTCTATGGGGTGATAGGCCTAAGCAACGATACCATCACTTCATACAACCGCAATTCAAAACAAATTTTACAACGACAAAGCAAACAATCAAGGACATTTTCGTTAAACGTTAAGCTATTCAAACAAAATTCACAGGATAGTTAGTTAGCGATACGAACCAAGTGTGGACAAACTTTTAATGTTGCGCTCCTGCTGCGAGCAAGACCCCAAGTAACTAAAGGTTGTTAATCTAAGAAAATTTCCGATTTTTTCTCTTCTTAAATGTACTACTTTGTGACGTCATAAGAAAGTGGCGTCAAAATTATAGCCAGTCGAAGCCCGAGCTTTGACGGTTCCATCGAGACAAATTTTGATCCCATGCGAACTCTACAAAAGGAGCTAGAACGCGATATATCTGAAGTAATGTAGAGGGTGAAAATGCTGCCCTCTAACGTTTAGAGCGCAAAAAAGGATGAAGACGGTAACGTCGTCGAGCCAAGAAAACACACGTAATATTTCAAAACAATTCCTATTTTTTGGCGTTAACCTCATCCGCTCACCATGTCACTATTATGACGTCAAAAAAAACCAGCTCTGCTTTTACCTCTCAAAAAATGCGGACACACGTCACCATGGTTTTTGCATAGTACTGTATGATATTTATACTGTGCCGATACTCACCCTCCTATTTCCCTTTCTTTTTCCCAATGTTTGTTCAGCCATTTCTCATATTTGTATTCAAACAGTTTCCAATACTTTATGCCCCGGTATAAGCAGTTGATCTGATTAAACGCGTCCTAGATTATTGAGTATAATGCTAGTTGCAAGGTTTTGACGTTATCTTTTATTCATGAATCAAGACCTGGTATACATTTGGCGAAATGTCACTAACGTACCAACATAACCCTTTGTTTACGTAGCCAATTGTAGCTGGTAAGCTGATTTGATAACACGCTTGGCGTGAAGTTGGTTAAGACTATGAAAAAGCACGCTAGTAATTGTAGTAAGACAGAGAAAGACTTTTCGGTCTTCGGGTCAAGCTACCATACCTACCCACGGTGGAGACTTCACACTGTCCCTTTTAATGCTAAACATCAAGCAGTGAAAAGCAATGTTTATAGTCTGTGGTTTGACCCAACTGAGAATCATATCAGAGTCAACCGTTTCAACATCCAACCATTCAATCACTAATTAGCAACTACGCATGAGTAAAACAAGCTTAAAACGCTAAGGTAAAACGCACATACTTGACTGCTTAAAAGACTGAGAATCAACTAACCAACCTAGTTCTGATGCTAGCTTCGCAGTAACGGTCACGCGAGACCTTGCAATCTCAACTCATGCGATAGTACTCAACATATCCATTACACAAGTGTACGCAAGTTTGTCCAAAAGCATTTCAATCTTAATGCGGCACAGCAATATAATAAGGAAGCGCAGTTTCAATCACTGTTGAAAGCATAAAGCAGTTCATTTTTAGTGCTTACAACCATATCAAACGATCCATTTATTGATTATGGTGCATTAAAGTGCTAAACAGTCAATCTAGACCAACGAAGGTTTGTCTAAATCAGGGGCGTCGCCAGCTTAGCAAGATCAGAGGCAAAGCTGAAAACCGGGAGGGCAAAGTTTTGACGGTAAATTATTGCAGTATTTTAAGAGTTAAGTCGATTGTTTGTGTGGCGGGGTTGTAAATTTCGTTTCGTTTTTCAGTAATACAGCTATTTGGCGTCGATTAAGTTCATAGAACCATTTTCAGCTTTTTTTTTACAAACTAATTACTTAAGTTGCAATGAAACGATTACTAAACCGTATGCTTATTTAATGCCTATCTTACGTGCATGATTGCCAGAGGTGGAGTCGAGGACACAAAGCTCGAGGCCAAAGTCACAAAAAAAATCCAAGGCCAAGGACAGCCTTTCCGAGGACAGGCACTCTCGAGGCCAAGGACAGGAATGCTTGAGGCCAAGGCCAAGGACCAAGCGCAAGTGCTCTCCAAAAAAAAAAAGGTCTTCACAAAAATTTTTCAGGCGATCTCCAAAAAAAAAATAGTGTTGTCCTCAAGCCGAGGACAGGCCAATTTTTGAGAACTTGAGGCCTCGAGGCCAAGGCCAAGGACTTGACCTTCGAGGACAAGGACTTCAAAATGTGTCCTCGAGGCCAAGGATGTCCTCAAGGACTCCACCTCCGATGATTGCCTTTGTCTTTTACATAAGAACAGCATGGAATCATATCGGTTATTATACCACATTGTTTAAAGCAAGACACAAACTTGCAACAAAAATTTCAAGCATATTCTATGGCTATCACGTTGGTAAACATATAGAATTAATCTAAATACTAAGAAAAGCCAAAAACTGCGCATGAAAAACTACCTTGAATGATTTTTAAATAAATGCAGAAGGCAGACTGTCTCTGACATTTTGAAATATTGGCAAAGCCGTTAACTCAACAATTGCTAAAAAAATAGCGTAAATCTTTTCATTTAACTAAACATGATTACAGCTAGCATAACGTCTAGAAACGACTGACGACAGGAAACTCCAGAAAAAATATGAGCAAAATTTAATATCGGTACTTCTATGATGAATAGTGTAGCTAATAATATACAATTGTGTATTACAAGCCAAAGTAGAAAAATGAACAGTTTAGCATTTATACTTGAATGCCTATTCTGTTTCTGCATTGCCTATAACTTCATTACGACAAGAAAGTGCCGATCCAGGAGGTGGCATCCCCCAAAAAGATTTCTGCTGCATCCCTCCCAATAGTTCGCATCGGTACGATGAGTAACTTTGGTGTTACAACTTGCAACGTTACTAAACGATGCATTTTATTCTCGAAAAAACGTCGAAAAAGCTAAATATTTCGGACCCCGATGGGGAGCTCACAGCACCCCCCCAGAACCCCCAGCTGGCTTTAAGGCTGTCTCACCATAACTTTTGTGTTTAAAATTCTTAATTGCCACCAGCACTCCTTCCAAACGTTGGTAAACGTTTCTGCGGACTTCCTTGCTGGTATTGGCGAAAATGAGCGTTGAAGTTTGCTCCGAAAATCTCCAGTTTGAGTATCATCCCTCCTCCCAATGTTCAAAATTATCAAAAAATAGACAAACTCCTTAAATCATCTCCCAATGGTCAATATGGATCGGCCCCACTAATTACTGCATTGGTAATGCACCAGAACTGTATTACTGCTCTAAAAAAATCATCACAAATAGCAGCACCAAACAGCCAAAACGGTACTATTGGCTAATAAAGTTTGCTCAAAATCTCAGATATCAATGGCGTTACTAGTGCCGAGAACGCTACTTAGTTTGCTTTGCTACTGGTATTAACCGATCTAATCAAATGAACTATACGGTAATGGACGCTTTTTGCAAATCTGAAAGTCAGAAAATTCCCGTAGTCTAGCTATCGAGGAATTGGTCAAAGGATTCCGATTCGGGGGAGGAATGCAGTCTGTTTCTCTGTTAGCTCAGAGTTTCTGTAGATCGATTACTCATACTGCTGAACAAGATCCCAATCATAATATAGTATGGTTTCAGTTGCTAAGCTAAGGCCTTCCACTTCCACACATGGGCTTGTCAACTCAACTCACTTTTGCTAAGTTTGCTTACCCGTAGCCTAAGTTTGCTACATAGCCTAGAAGTGCAACTGACCAATCAAATTCTTATCTTTTTTTCCGGAGGCATTTGGCGATAGTCTATTTTCCTTTCTGTAACTATTGATTGCACGGTACATTGCGGATGGTTTGTACTATGCGTATACCACTAATCTGTTCACCAACTTACAGCCTACAACAACTTACTGTACATTACCTTTAACAGTCACAACACCTGACTTGTGATAAGGCTTCGCCTATCAGTGCTGCTGTATATGACATCATAATCTATGATGCCACGCCTACTACATACTACACACAAACTGCTGGTAGCTGTATTATTACTATACCGTACAGAATTGATTTGTTGTTGATGTTGTTGAACATGACCCAAGACACGAGATTGTGCTGCGTACCGTACCCTAGATTGTAATATAGATGTCAGGATACTCAGTTGCATGAACGAAACATAGAATCAGCCAAAAAATATGTTTAACTAACGTATATTAACAAAAACTTTCACTAAAATCGTTTTCGACCAGTGGCCATCTTCAGCTTATTCAAATGCAATCAATCTAATAGAATCGATGTCTGAACAATTTTGAGGTGGTGCAGAATTTGAATATGACTTTCAATAAAGTCGATTTCATTTTGCTTTCATAATAAGCTTTTCGAACAGAACTCTGCAGCTGCGATCTCTGTCTGGTTTGGTATGTGGTGAGCAGGATTATTTGAAGGCCAAATGCAGTAAGGAGAAATGCACTCTGCAGTTAGGAGAAATGCGTTTCAAGGAGATTGCACAATGGTAAGGAGAAACGCAATCTATCCAGTGACAGCAGGCTTTGATCTTACCAAAACAGTTGTAGAGTGAATACGAACTGCTTTTGCCAGCAAAAATTTGTTTTTTTTCCGTGAATTATAAACCGCTTCCAACAGGCTCAAGTGACACTGAGAGCGAGCTGTGGTTAGGATTTTGAACCGCGAATCAGAACAGTTGCATGCACGCTGATTGGATTCCAACAAATGTTGGCCAATGGCTGAATCGCTCTCTGGTTCGAATTGAGTCTTACTTTTTGCTTTGCATTTTCTATTTGGCTGGGTTCTGGTTGGTTGAGATCGTTGGGTTCCCTGTTCCTGAGTAGGAGTGGTTTTTTGCCTTATTGCTTGTGGAACATATTGCTTGATGCGTTCCTGAAGCCTTTGAGTAGTGCGACCTACGTACCGACTATCACAGTGGCACACGTATTCATAAATAACCATACTTCTTTGATTGGCAGGTAGCACATCCTTTTTGGCAGCATGCTTTGGCTTGAGAAAATACTCCGTCGCAATTTTGCACAGCACTTATAATTTGATGTTCTAATTGCTGAGAAGCTGAACCTATCCACGGGGCTCTAAGGTACACTGGACACTTTTCTGGTCCAAAAGGTTTGGCTGTAGAAAATTGAGCAATTTTCTTGGATATGTGCTTGAGTACTATGTCTTCAATGTACCCGTTGTCAAGCAAGATCTTTTTGATAAAATCGATCTCTTGCTTAAACTTGTTTTTTGTGCATATCATAAGTGCTCTATGTACCAGCGTGGCGATTAGGCTCGTTTTCCATTTGCGTGGGCTAAAGGATTCCCAGCGGATGTATTGACCAGAAAAAGTGGGCTTTCGGTATACACTGGTCTCAAAACCAAGTTCAATTTTTCCACTAGAATGTCTAGAAATAGAAGTTTGCCATCATGTTCTTTTTCAAACGTGAACTTGAGAGCAGGATGTAAACGATTAAGCGTGATCAGGAAATCGTCAACGTCACTCTCTTGTTTAAAGATGGCAAAGGTGTCGTCCACATATCGAAAATAAACTGTGATCAAAAAATCAGAAAGAGATCGCAACTGAAGAGTTCTGTCCGAAAAGCTTATTGTGAAAGCAAAATAAAATCGATTTATTGAAAGTCATTTTCAAATTCTGCACCACCTCAAAATTGTTCATTTATCTGCGACAGAGGTACGATAAGCAGCAAATTAATGTCCTGAACAATGTGGTAAAAGCAATAGGCCGTATGCGCTCTTGCAAATTTTCAACAGCTTTTCTAAACGCTTGCATACTCAAGAAAATTGTTCCAACTTTCATGGCAAACCGTATTTGAAAAGCAAATGTCAGCCACAGCCCTGACATTGAGCGGTTTTTTCTCAAAGATGAAATCATGAGAAACAACAAACGATTGAAAACACTTCGCTCAGCCTAATGGGCATATTGGACAAAGGCTCGCAAATTTCTCTCTATATTTGACACTATTCGACTGTGCAGATATCTAGCCGAGCTAGATGAACGAACCGAACGGAAAACGAAGTCTAAACATGATCGGTTGATCATGATACTCAGACGCAATCGTTTTGGTACAGCGTTGAGTGACCGGAAAAAGCACATTCAGAACCTCTCAGACTACGTGCTGTCGGACACGTAGGAGTTCGTACTTGTACATGGACTCAATTTTTGCCTACCACCCAAAACTGTGTGTAAAGAGCAATTGTTCGCTGAGTTCGTGTCACTATGGGCGCAATTACAACACCACCAAGCGTGCTCTATTGATACGCGAAACGCTTTGAAAGCCCGACTCACTGACCTGGCACACAGCTACAGTAACAGTCAAATCGAAAAACATGACTTCCTGATGCAGAACGAATGCTACCAGGCCATCAAAAGCTTGCGTAGAAATGAAAATATCCTTATCACTCGGTCCGATAAAGGATCAGGCGTAGTCATTTTGAACAAAAGTGATTACGTAACAAAAATGGGAAACATCCTGAATGACGCATCAAAATTTGAATGTCTTGGCCCAGCCGCTACGGCTGACAAAACCGCTACCATAGAGACTAAACTTCAGAACCGATTACGAGAGTCACTAAACTCAGAGCAGCTACTTAAACAAGTCTATGATGTGGTACGCCCTACGAGTTTGCAAAGACCGCGAATGTACGGATTGCCTAAAACACACAAGGTAGGCACGCCATTAAGGCCAATCCTGTCCATGGTCGGTTCTTCCCACCATGAACTTGCCAAATGGCTAGCAAGCATTTTACAGCCAGTGCTTGAGCAGTTTTCCACCAACCGCATTTAAGACTCATTCACATTCGCACAAACCATGCAAGACTCAGGTTAGAAGGAAAAGATGTCTATTTGTGCTCGTTTGACATCTCAAGCCTATTTACCAATGTACCTCTAAAGAAAACGATAGGCATATTTGCAGAAGCCTTGTACGAAGACCCTTCTTCCACACCCCCCCATTCCCCAAGCGGTATTTATTGAACTTATGGAAAGTGCTACGTCATCTGCAGAGTTCAACTTCAATGACACAATGTACAAACAAACGCACGGAGTAGCGATAGGCTCACCACTGGGCCCAGCGTTAGTGGACATATTTGTGGGATACCACGAGTACAAACTATTTTCCTGCGTTCAAAAACGGACAGTTTATTTTCGATATGTGGACGACACCTTTGTCATCTTTAAACAAGAGAGTGACGTTGACGATTTCCTGATCACGCTTAATCGTTTACATCCTGCTCTCAAGTTCACGTTTGAAAAAGAACATGATGGCAAACTTCCATTTCTAGACATTCTAGTGGAAAAATTGAACTTGGTTTTGAGACCAGTGTATACCGAAAGCCCACTTTTTCTGGTCAATACATCCGCTGGGAATCCTTTAGCCCACGCAAATGGAAAACGAGCCTAATCGCCACGCTAGTACTTAGAGCACTTATGATATGCACAAAAAACAAGTTTAAGCAAGAGATCGATTTTATCAAAAAGATCTTGCTTGACAACGGGTACACTGAAGACATAGTACTCAAGCACATATCCAAGAAAATTGCTCAATTTTCTACAGCCAAACCTTTTGGACCAGAAAAGTGTCCAGTGTACCTTAGAGCCCCGTGGATAGGTTCAGCTTCTCAGCAATTAGAACATCAAATTATAAGTGCTGTGCAAAATTGCGACGGAGTAGTGTCACCACGCTTGATTTTCTCAAGCCAAAGCATGCTGCCAAAAAGGATGTGCTACCTGCCAATCAAAGAAGTATGGTTATTTATGAATACGTGTGCCACTGTGATAGTGGTGGTGGTGGTGGTGGTACTACCAGACTCCTTCCGAGGGATGGGGACGCGGAGGAACTCCTCGGAGACCCAACAGTCGGGCCACACCCCAAGGTCTGGACAATAGATCGAGAATAGAGAGAGAGGAGCCAAAGATAGATTTACGAAGGGGTTCAGAGGCAGGACAGTCAAGGAGGAGATGATTGAGGTCCTGTAGAGGGTTTCCACAGGCACTACAAGCAGAATTCTCCTTCCGACTTATCCTGTGAAGATATGAGGATAAAAGAAGACTGTGGCCATGCAGCGAAGACGGGAAAGCTCACAGCGAATGGAGCGAGAATGAAGAAGTTCTTCCGAAGAGACTTCGGGGACTTGAAAGTTCAGATGGGAGTGGGAGATGTGACGTCTCCAAATACGGTATTGGGAATAACGGACTTTGGCAATGACTGGGGGGAGAGGGCATGGGATCGCATCAGTGGGCAGAGAGGCACCAGTTTTGGCAAGTAAATCCGCTTTTTCATTACTGGGGAGACCTGCGTGACCGGGGACCCATTGGAAGCTCAAAGTGGTATTGTTGGAGAGAGAGGAGGCGAGAGACCAAACATTCCAGAAGGAATCAGGCAGAAGATAAGAGGGGGCTGAAGAAAGGATGGAGAGGGCTAATTGGGAGTCGGTTAGGAAAAGGACTGACTGGAAATTGCAGATCATCAAATGGCTAGCACACCAAATGAGACCTTGCTTGAGGGCAAAGGTTTCAGCTGTGAAGCTGGAGGCAATTGGAACAGAGGAAAAGGACAGGGAATTGGATCTGTTGCATTTGGAGCATGTGACATACACTCCAGCACCATCGGGACCAAAAAGGTAGGGGACAGATCCGTCAGTCCATACTTGGATATCAGAAGGGGGGAGGGAGGATAGTCTGCTTGAAGCAGACTGGAGTCGGGCTGTACTGTTGCCTGTGCAGTCGGGAATGAAGGGGGAAACAGTGAAATGTGTAGTAGTCCATGGGGGAAAGGGGGGCACCTGATCAGAATCTCACGTGGGGAAGGGAGTGGATGTGTTGCCGAAGAACAGAATGATCTCCAGGATATTTCCTCTTTAGTCGACAGGGAACGTTTCTTGTTGCCAGGGCATAAAGGCTGGAGAAGTCTGGGGGGAGGCACAAAGCACGTTCGAAGGAGTAGAGGGTCTGATGTTCTAGAGTTAGCTTTAGAGGAGGGAGTTGGGCCTCAAGGAGGAGTAGTGAGGAGGAGGTGGAAAAGAGGCACCCAGGAATGACCCTGCATGCAGCTCTGTGTAGAACTTCCAAGTGATTGGTTGCGGTGTTGCAAAGGAATGGGAACCATCCAGGAGAGGCATATTTGAGCACCGGAGGTACAAAGGCTTTGTAGAGTAGGTAGAGAGATTCTTTTGTGGGACCCCAGGAGGCAGTGGCTATGGAGCGAAGGGCTTTGTGGCGTGGATAGAATTTGGAACACAGGGATTGGACATGGGCCCCAAAGGATAGAGTCCGATCAAAGGTTACACCAAAGAATTTAGGGGTAGGATTGAACAAAAGAGGGAAGCCCAGGAGGTTCAGCCGGGGCTGTAAAGTGGCTTGATGGGGATCTGTAGAGAAAAAGGAGGACTCGCACTTCTTTGGATTGAGAGGAAGTCTCCATAAGTTGGACCATGTTTTTAGGACAGTGAGGGAGGATTGGACAAGAGAAGAGGCTTTGAGCGGGTCTGGGGAGGAGGACCAGATGCCAAATCGTCAGCATACAGGGAGGCATGGGCACCCCAAGGAAAATCCTTGGTGACGTCATCAACAAACAGGATGAAGAGGACTGGACCAAGTATCGAGCCCTGGGGGACCCCTCGTCTGATGCGGAAGGAACGGCTGTGGGAACCACCAACCTGGACTTTAGCTCTACGATCAGAAAGGAAAGAACGTACCCAAAGAACAAAGCAAAGGGGGAGTTTGAGCGAGAGGAGTTTGTGAAACAGAGCAGAGTGCCAGACCGAGTCGAAAGCCTTGGAGAAGTCAACGGATGCAAAATGGTTCGGTCTGGACGTTTTTTCTTTTGAAAGCTGTCCCAGATTGATTGAGACAGAGTAAGAATTTGGTCAAGGGACGACTTACTAAGACAAAAGCCGGCCTGGCAAGTGGAGAGGAGATGATTCGATTCGAGGTGAAAAGTTAGGCGAGAAAGAATCAAGTGCTCAAAAAGCTTGGAAATGCAAGAGGTGAGAGAAATGGGGCGAAAGAGGACGATGAGAAAGTGGGTTTTCCAGGTTTATGAATGGGGATGATAGTGATAGGTTTCCAGCAAGAGGGGAAGATGTGAGAGTACCAGGACCTGTTAAAAAGAGAAAGAAGGAGGAGTTGTGCTGGCTCAGACAAATGCTTTAGTAAAGGATAGGCAATCTGGTCAGGGCCAGACACAGTGGAAGAGAAGAAATTGCAGATGGCTGTGGAGAGTTCAGTCAAAGGAGAAGGGGGAGCAGAAAGAATTGTGGAGGGAAGAAGCTTCCTCACACCTAGCTTTGCGGAGTTCATTCATGAACTGTCGTTCGGCTCTGCGCGAGGTACGGGGTGTTGCTTGAGATAGCGAAAAGCGAGAGCGGACTATGAATCTGAAGGATGGGACCCAGGATGTGACGTAATAAATCTGCAAAACCATGGTAGAAAAAAATTTTTTCGCGACCGGGAACCGTATCACGTGATTTTACCAGAAACTCTTGCGGGATGAAAGCCAACAACTTTACGGATTCATCATTCAAGTTCCTCCTAAGTCAGGTGTCGGTAATCTTTTGGTGCTGCTGGGCCGAAATCAAGCTCAATAATTGGCCATTGGCCATAAACAAGGTTTCCACTAAATCTGGACGAAAAAATACCCAAGAATGTTTATGTTGTCACGTCAAGTCAACGAGGCTGTTGATGTTGTGTTTGGTATTGAAAGTTTAGCTAAGGTAAGAAGTCAAACACATAACTTTAACTACTTGTGAAGAAATGAAAATGCACATGAACATTCATTTACTGTTACTGTCATAACTTTAATAAGATGTTGAGCTGAAAGTTTATTAAGGTCACGGAAGATAAAAACTTAAAAACAAACTCGTAAAGAAATTAAAAAGCACTCTTTATTGAGAGCAATAGATTCTGTTAAAATTAAACAAGTCGGTCTTCCAAGGTGATTTACAAAAACGAAATTGTTTTCGCACTCTAGTTTAAAAGCTCTAAATTCTTTATCAACTTTTCTACGTTTTGATAACATTTTAAGATTTCTAAAATGAATTACAAAGGCTTTGTTTTCTGACTATTAACTAAAAACAAAACTGAAATTCAGTTATTATTAAAGCAAGCTGCTCAGTGGCAAACAAATACATTAAAAAGCATGTAACTGCAATTCCTGCAAAAACGCTTGCTCTCCGTGTTGTTTTCATTGGTCAAGTTGCGAACTGCGACGCACTTGATGAGTGACTAAAATTCTTTTTTCTTTTTCTACCGGTTTTCAACAGAATAAAACACAGAAATGCTTCCAGTCAAATCTATAGCGTCATGCAATTGCTTAGAAGCGTGGTTTCAGCTCAAGTTAGTGATCACCAAACGTCTGTTTGCTACACTAATTGTCATATTTACGTAAAGAGGTCGTGAGCCAGATAAAAACACAATTTCGAAAAGAAGCCGCGGGCCGGATAAAATGTGTCGGCAGACCGAAATTGGCCCGCGGGCCATCGGTTGCCAACCCCTGTCCTAAGTCAATGGTTTGTTTGAGTAAACTTGCTCATTCAACAAATTCCATCAAAAAAGTCAAAGGCTGTTAAGCCACGACATTTGCTCGAACCACGAGGAAAAGGCGCGTTACCAGAATTTTGCTTGGGGCGGGGGAGGGGTATAAGCTCATGGCTAAAATTTTCTCAGCGTTTTACAGTTTAGTCACTGAGCAATTTTTGTAATTTTTGGAAAAAAGTACATTGCAGCAATGATTTTGCGGATAATTTCATTTTTACACTAAGCTTGTTCTTTTTTCCCTCAGAAACTTAAAAATAATTTTGACCCAACTATTATCAGCAAAGCACCACGCCACGATAAACAACGATAAATTGCTTTTTTTTCTCCGAGCGGCAATTTTGAATATCTACTCCATTGAAAACCAATGTAAACTTATTTGAAAATTCAATAGAGTACGTCACAGAGCAAATAATTTTCGCATTTTTCTTTAATAGTAAATAAAAACTGTTTTTTTCTGTTAACTTGAAATATTTTTTGCAATTTTTCATATAGCTTGACCGGAGTTCGGCTTTAAAACATTGATGCAAATTTTATTCTTTTCTGTAAGCTGCATAATTGTTTTATTCGATAGCACTGTCTTTTCAGTAAGCGCTTTTTACTTTGTGCAATTTTTGTTTGCTGCGTCGTAAAGTCTTAGAAAGCAAGCTTTTTCAACTTAAACAACTGCCAAAGAATCCCTAAATGTTTAAGAATAAAGAGCTTATGGTCCGAGTAGCACTAAGTAAGTTGCAATTTTGAGTGCATGACAACTGGACAACCAGTAAAATTTTGTCATTTGTTGCACAAAAAATAGTTTTTAATCAAAATACTTAGCAGTCTCTACCGTCCAGTTAGTCGAGATGTAACGCGTACGTCTCTGGAACGGGAGGTCTGAGGTTCAAACCTCGGGCCGATCCAATTGAACACAGAATTGCTAACAGCTCGCCACCGCTGCGACATTTCTTCGTAGAGAGCTGTGTTGCCCGGGCGCAAGGACACAGGGATGGACCCAGCAAACTCGTTAATTAGGGGCTTCGGCGAAATACAGCGATTATAATGAAAGATTTGATTTGAATAACAATCAGTCTTTTTTTTACTTGTTTTCAAATAATGTTTAATCTTCGCCTGGCTTTGCTTTTAATTTAATTTTAAGTTTTGAGTAAAAAGGAGTCTCGTATTTTTATAAAATTGTTCTTCTGCTGTAAATTAAGTAACTCTTTTGTTACATATGAATGATTACGTTTTGTGTTAAGACCAGAAGCTGTTCTTAGTTTTTCACAAATTAAAAACAATGTCAGTCTCAGCATGACCAAACTAATTAAGAGCATGGGCCAGTTCAATGCATTTGTACGAACTCAGCAGAATTTCGTGACTGGCTTTTTCTGCATTTCCATTGCTGATTCGTCCAGGGGCGGCTCGAATAAAAATTGAAAAAACTGCAGGATACGCTGCATCTGTTCGTTTTTTTTATTTTATTTACATCTTTTATTTTTGATTTTTGGAGAAAATTTTTTAACCCTAAAAACCCAAAGAGTCAGTTGACCTTTTTAGCTTAGTTTTCTTTTTTTCTAAAATAACCAAAACATGCTTAACATAGCAGGTTGAGATTTTTTAACTTTTATTTATTTTGGATATCACACGCCCCAAATATGTAGCTATTAATTTGATAAAAAATTCGTGTAATTTTTCCCGTTATATGCCAAAGCCCAAAGGGGTCGATTGACTCCATAGCTACTTGTTTGTATAAAGCTTCCAAAACATTCAGCAGTTTTGTTCCATTTTGACGCATTCTTTGCTAGTTGATGCTGAATATATGCCACAAACATTGTGACAGCAATTTCTCACTTTGTGCGTGTTTTATTGGATCTGCAAATTCTGCACTTAGTTTTGTTGTTTGGAGGCAACTCTTCATCTTCTGCATCGCAAACTCGTTTCAATCGAAGCAAATGGAGCATTACATTTCGACGACTCCGTTGTGGTGCGCAAAGCTCTTCACCCAACTTAATTGAAAATTTACGTCGATTTTGGCCAGACGAAACAAGTATTCTTGTGCATGATGTATGTATCGAACGCCACCGTATCCGATAGATTGAAAAAGGTTGCCAACGACCATCTTCTAGAAGTAGCTTTAGTCTAGTATAACCGGAGCATTTTATCTGCGGCGTCAGCTCCACGTTTGTTGTTGTTGTAATCCAGAATTGTTTTTAACTTTCTCGTCTTCCTCTCATGAACCCCAGTTTTGTATTCAGATGAAAGCAAAAACATACTCTTGTTTTTTCAGCTTTATAACTCATCAACATGATCCACTCCGGTGCCAATGTGAAGAGAAACTTTGACAAATAAAGAGCAGCATTTTTTTCAAAGCGGATTTTGTTTGGAATTTCTCTTCTATAGCCGCGGATGTTACCCACTAATGTTATATTTTGTTGCAAAAGTTTTTTTTTGCAAGACTCAAGGTTGTAAAAATTTGTCACAGGTCACATTCAAACCCGCTTTTTAATAAGGCTCTAACAACGACAATGTTTTAAATTCACTTAGCCCAGTTGAGACTAGGTCTTCTTCTTTGCTGTAGTAGGGAAAATCTCGCAAAATGTAGCACGCTGTGGCATCACAGAGCATTCAAAAATTTATTGCAAATTTTGCTGGTATTGGGGGCATATATTGAATAATCGGATACCTAAATATCAAAAAAAGCATTAAAAACCATTTTTTTCAAACACAGTAAAAACAATCATTTGCAAATGATTAAGATTAAAGCTAATTATTTCAAGTAAATTTTGTAAAAAATAATTGACAAACTGACGTGCAAGAATAAATCATTTAAACGTAAATGTATACTCGTACAAATAACCTCGATCGACATGGAAAAGTTGCTCATCGAATGTTGCATCCGCATGACGAAAATAAGGCTTCTGGCAATTATCCATTACTGTGTTCCATAATTGTCGAATTGTGGCAAACTTATCCTTTCTTCGGCGAGTCGCTCAAGAACTTTTATTGTCAAATCGAAAATGTCTTAGAATTGGCTTAAATGTGTTTCTTGACATTGTTTCAATAAAGATGGTTCGCTTAAGGTTTGATTCCCAAAGGCTTGGCATTGGCCGTATCTTCCTTTGAATACTCCAAGAAGATGACAAAGCCCCAAATTTGAATGTCATTTTTTTTTGGTGATTATTTTCTTGCTTAATAACTTCAGCTTATGTGAACTTTAAAATAAATTCGAAGTTTTAATGACCCCACAGTTTTTTAAAAACATCCAATGTCGTAACTACTTGAGCAAGAATAAAATGTTTTGTTCCTGGTCTCGTTCGAATGATGTTACGTCTGCTTGGTTTTCCACTGAAATTTGGCGTTTAAGTTTCGCAAACAGTTGTGTCTCTGCTCATTATGTTTTCAGTGCTACTGTTAGGTGGGTGATGACTTTTGTCTTTGAGAGATTCATCTTTATCATACTCATCCTCATCATCGCTCGTGAGAATCGTTCTCCTGTTTGATTATAATAGGATTGTTTTCATCAAAGTGATCTTCTTCAGAACATGGGTCCTAATTGTAGGATCCATGGTCAGAATCAACATCTGCTGCAAGCAACGTCAAAACTTCACTAGGATCAAACGCTTTGTCTGCTTGAAATATATTTGACATTTTGAGCTAGGTTGTGCTACAACAGTCTCTAAAACTCAAAAGAAAATCAACGTATATTCAAATTACACTATTGTACTGTAGGTTCCGATGATGGTAATAACAATTGTTACAAAAGCTGTGATTTGGCTTCTAAATCTACCTCCAGCAGCATGGTCTACCCTAAAGTTATTGAAAACTGCTCCAACAATATGCT
Source organism: Trididemnum nubilum (assembly GCA_963965965.1). Lineage (NCBI taxonomy): Eukaryota > Metazoa > Chordata > Ascidiacea > Aplousobranchia > Didemnidae > Trididemnum > Trididemnum nubilum. The sequence continues at coordinate 18,653,670 of OZ014471.1, read as the reverse complement.
AACAACAGCTACTGATTTGCTCAATGCAAGTTTATTACTATTTGTCACCCCCTCACCCCCAAGTGCTGTTCTTCCTGTTATACCTTAAAAATATTCTTCCAGACTAATGACCAATACAAACGACAGCCATAAACGTTTTCTAAATCCCATACCATCGGTGTTTTTTGAGATGGCTTTTAAACCACTTTGCAAAAAGTGTTTTCAGTACGCTATCACACAGCAGCTCTGAATTATTATGCACTAAAGACTGCAATTTCTTGCTCCCTGCTACGTCGTATTATTTTGACAAAAATTTGTTAATCTGTTTGAAATGAGCTTTTGGTGTCATTTCCAAAAGCCAATTACAAAATCCATTGTTCAGCAAACATTGTTTACTTTATGGTAAAAGCAATGTAAACAAAATTAAACACCGGTTGTTTTAACAAGTCGAGTCGAGTAAGGGTTATATGTTAGTCTATGCCTAACTTGTCGACTATGCTTACTTTGCTAGCTTGCCATATCTACTAAGCCGACTACGTTTACCATGTCTAGGGCAGGGGCAGGTTAGTTGATACAAAGGGTTAGTTGATACACACCGCAAACCAAGAAAAATAAATGACCTTTTGGCGAAAAACCGCCACCAGTTGGTGAATTGTGGCAAAAAAATTATCGCATGATGGTTTGGAAGAATTTGGTTGCTTAGTTTAGAAATGAAAAACTAAAGTTTAAAATATAGGGCTTGAAGCAATTTTTAGCAGAATTACAATTTTATTTATTTCGAAAATTTGAAATGAAGTAAAATATTAACTAATGCGCTAGAGTTACTACCTTGAGTAAAGCCAGCAATCGGTAACTCAAAAAGTTTTCCCTGGTGCTGTGCTGGCACAAAGGCAAGCATGTTTTCTGAAAATTAAAGAAAAGGTTAGTTGATACGCTCACCTGTGGGTTAGTTGAGACACTGTATCAACTAACCTGCATTAGCAAGATTATTGTTTTGGGTCTTTGTATTGGATTGTTTTTACAGTTTGCAAACTACCGTTTCGTAGATGAACTGTGTTGGGAAAGCAAACCCATCAGGCTGGACCAGAGCCGCAATTTTTGTGGAATATTTGCACCACTTTTTCCAAAACCTGGAAAAAGTCCCCCAAAAAGCTAGAAGATTGCAAGAGTCAGAGTTTTATAATTAATAATGAATCTACGTATTCTTTTACTGCAGCAGACATTTTGCTGATGTTGCCATGCCCCATTGCTTTAAAAAGGTCTTGTTGAAGGAGCAATTATCTCAAATTCTCATTTGATTTTAGCAAGTGGTATTTGGCTTACTAGGCTGTTCATATCAACAATATTGTAAAATACACGATGGAACTTTGGATGCAAAATTTTTTTGCGTTGCTGAATGAAACAGTGCGTAGAGGTTAATGGTTTAATGTTTTGTTATGTGCTACTAACAATATTACACTAATTTTACAGAACGAATACAGTCATGATGCTTACAAGTGCAATATGCAAAGAATAGGCTATAAAGATGCTGGTATTAACATTTTTTATCAAAGTCTATTATGTTCACCTTGTTAGCTTGTAGAAGTTAAAAATGTTGCCATTGCAAGGATATATCTGGCAACTTTGACTAAAATCAATAGAAATCTTATATGTATCAACTAACCTCATGGTTGTATCAACTAACCTTTTCGAAACGTTAGTTGATACAATTTGGAAAGGTTTACTTAGAGAAGTATAAATCGAAGTCTTTTAAAACAAGAAACCCAGAACTTTTATGAAAAGTTAGCCCTATAAATTAGCTTTTATATGCATATAAATTTATGCTTCTTTGCCAAGTAGTTTACGAAAAATCGCTTTTTCTCTAAAATATGTATCAACTAACCTGCCCTTGCCCTACTAAGCCGACTATGATTACTATGTCTACTGTACTTACTAAGCCTACTATGCCCACTATAAGCCTACTAAGTCTGCTCAGCCTAATAAGCTTACTGTGTCTACTAAGCCAACCTCGCCTGCTTTGCATGCTATACCTACTTATGCCTTCAGACTGTACCTGCTTTGCCTATACAACAAACAAACCTTAACTTACAGCTTAGTTGCGAGACTAACGGCACACTGAACATGCAAAAGAGTCTAAATTAAATAATGTTTGAATTTGCTTGTTGCCAACCGATTTTAGAAAAAAATTTAAACTAGGATTATTTCAACAGCAATGTCCAGGAAACGCAATATTACATGCTAGTGGTCAATTAACCGTTTGGACTTTCTTAAAGAAAAAAACTCGGGCTTTTTAGGGTTAAATTGCTATGCTAATCCAGTATAATTAAAAACAAACCAAGAACAAAATAATAAAGCTCAAAACTCGTGAAAATTTAAAAGCAGACTGCCTCAACCCAAAAATTTACTGCTTCTTATAAAAAAAGTGCGTTTAGATTCTAAACAAATGAGCAAATGCTTATATACATATGTATTTTTTTTTGCAAATTGCTTTTCCGCTTTTTTGCTAAAACCTCAAGTTTTGCAAAGTCAAAATGGCTGCTACATTGTGCAAGTTTATCTTATTTGAATCTTGTGTGTGCACGTGAATTGCTTGCACGCTTGCGTTTTACTAAAACTAGAACGTAAAAAAAGTGCAATATTTATGACAATTTAGTCAAAGCTGCCAGAACAAAACTGCACAGAAGGATGGAACGCAAAAATTTTTAGTTTAAATTTGTCCATAATAGTGAGCAAAATTTGTGTTAAAAGTAAACTAGTAGCTGCGCGAAAGTTCATGAAGATTGAAAAAGATTTTCAGGTCTCTCGCCGGTTTGAAAAGTAACTACATTTAGGCAACGCTTTATATACAAGTAACCACTACTCACAATGTTCCATTTCTTTGTAGTAAACAAAACCGCTTGAAAAACTTATCAATAGTTTATTTTGCTTTTGATGTTCTTTAATTGGCATCCTAAAGTTGCTTGGATAGCATTTACTCATCTAGGAGTTGTTACAAAACCAAATATTGATTGACAAGCTGAGTGTATGATTAGTATTCAGAAGCTTTGTGTAATTTGAAATGCTTGCGTAAGGTAATCAAGAATACGCTGATAAATCAGCTTTAGTTATGTTAAATTGCTTTAGTGAAAATACAGGTTAGCTTAATTGAAAAAAAAAATTAGACATGATACAGCAATATAAAACCATTAGCGTAGATCAAGAGAGTGGTGCCAACAGCATCAACATGAAGTAAAATATAACGTTATTTTTGGTTCTCTGTCGGAATTACTTGCAAACGTTGCTTCGACTTTTAAAAATACCATAAAATGTTACAATTTGATAAAGACCCAATTAAAAAAAAAACTGAACGAAAGAGATCCTTCTCATTTCGATTTATCTTCCCAAATTTTGTAGAAATTGAATCATTATGGGACATCGCTGTCAGCAGTATTCGTGATCGAGTTTGAGCAGTGTCCAAAAATTTTCATCAATAGTACTAATACCTTTTGACATTGTATCAAACTCGTGAAAGCACAGAGAGCTATAAAACCAAGTTATTGCTTTTCAAGCAAGATGCCAAAAGTATATTTGAGACCTGCATTTTGCACCTGAAAATGCCGAGAAAATGGTTTTATTAAGCGCGTGCAAGTGCCTAGGAAAAGGTAGCGTAAGTGCGAGAAGTGGATTCGTCGAGGACGTTCTTCGCCTCGAGGACACATTTTCAAGTCCTTGGTCTTGGCCTCGAAGCTCAAGTTCTTGGCTTCGAAGACTTGAAGTTCTCGAAAATGTCCTATCCTCGGCAGGAGAACAGCATTATTTTTTGATTGGTTAAAAAGGAAAATAACCAAACGAAAGACAACAGAAACTTCGAGTCTGCCAGTTCGTTTCTTTTCTTTATTTGCAAAACAATACAATGTGATCGGCAACAAACCCAAGTCATATTGAAACATGTTTTAAATGGCATTGTGAGAATGCTTTAATCGGAGAATGTGAGGGAATAAAACCCTTGTAGAAAACTGATGTTTCTGCTAATACTTTCGGTGCAGGCGATACAAACTGCAAAGTACTAAAACCATCCAGAGCCGTAACAAAGAATCTGAGGTTCCAAACAAACAATGTTAAATATTGCTAATGCTGAAACAAGACTGAGCCTATTCTGCGTGTAAACTTGGACAATAGCATATGTGTGATAATGACATGTAATACAATACATTGTAACCATAGATGGCATATTGATATGATACTCAGTGCCGTCGCTATGAGAATAGGGGGAAGGGGAGTCACGCACTCCCCCCCCCCCCCCCTTTAGGCTGCTTGTATCTCTCAATTTCGGTTTACTCAAAATACTGTAATGTTTTTGTTTTTTTCGGAACATCAAGAAACGACAAGATTACAGACAATAATAAAACAAGGAGTAACAACGTTTAAACATAATTCTCGTTTGCCGTTTTCTCGATTGTTTGCAAAATTGCTGGTCACCATGCAACTTCTGTACAGTAACATAAATGTGACGCAGTAATCCATCTTATTAACACGCCTGTATGGATGCGTCGCAAAATAGAGATATAAGCCTACAAAATCGTTACCAATAGTACGTTGATGATTATGACCAGAAACAATGCTTGAAAGCATTTTTTATTAACCATTTGTTTTTGTTGTTATAGAGCTTACTCAAATTTTGTTTTAGGTCACAGTCAGTTGCGCAACCAGGAAGTAACTGGCTAAGGAGCTTTTTCAGCCCCCCTTAGCAAAGTTATTTAGAAAATTTAACCTTAAATACCAGCATTTAAATGTGTTTTGGACTTAAACTGTTGGAAGAAGAGCTGAAAAGGCAAGGCAATAGGCAATTCAGTTCTTTCAATGACTTCTGAATTTTATCAATTTACTGTAGTTATTAATATTGATTCAAAAACGGGCAAAACGTGATTAATTTAACGTAAAATCGCTATTTTTTGCCGCAAAATTACAAAAACCGCCCAGTGGCTGGGGGGCTCGATCTGCCCCGCGCACCCGTCTGTGACACGCTTGAGTTGCATCAGTTTGTTCAGCACGGAACCTAAATTAAACAATTTTTGGCCAAAAAAGAAAACAAACTTTTTGTTTCAAGCCCTCTTTCTCTTACTAAAATCGTGATTGTGCTTCTGATCGCATTCAATGCTGCAAATAGATTTTTCGAGCAATTATATCGGCCGCAGATGAAACAAATTTAAAAATGCTGCCCGCCTAATGTCTCTTTTTTCACTCATAAATACAAATTTTTTTAAATAGTGCATAATTTGTAGCCGTAAAATATTAGGTTTTGTGTGCAAAAGTTCAGTCTAGTTTAGTGCCCACCCACTTTCGGCTAGTGCTTCCTCACTTCGTTTGCTTCGGTGACGGCACTGATTATGCTACAGTAAATATGTTACTATATCTTGATATAACTAACAAAACGTATCTGAAGATCGACTACTTGTTTTGAAAATACGCTAGCTTGAAGTATTTGTTTTGAGATAAAAAAGAAGACAACTCGAATCACTGGCAAGTGATCTAGAGGGCAAATCACATCCACTAAACACTTTGTGAGTTGGAAATCGCCGCTAATAATCCCAAATAACAAACTATTGAATCGTAAAAGTGTTGCATGAAGAATTATTAAGAAAGTAAGCGCGAATTCAAACATAACTACAGTATAATAATTGTTTGAATGCCAGCAGAGATGCGCGCTGCACTTAATAAGTTTTTTACACCACGTCATTATGAGATCAAAAGGCAAAGATCCCGCGAAAAATTTGGGCATTTTTGGAAAAAAAATTAATGGTTTGTTATTTTTCCGTTTCCATAATTGGACCCTTTAAAGAGATAGGCCCTGGGGCAAACGTCTCCAATATCATTCTTCTTAATGTGACCCTGCTGGGATCCCTAGGGTATTTTTAAAATTATATACCTTATGTTAAATTTAACAAAGTGTCTTTTGGCGGCCTATAAACGTTCGCGCTTATTTATTGATCAGCGTTAGATGTGAAAAAGATATCATATTCAATGAAATGTAAAGAAATGATTGGCTTAAAATTAGACTTGGGGAATTGTGGGAAAACCAAAAGTTTTTTTAACTTAGCATTTATAGTATTTTCTTTTCAAATTGTTTTGAAAATCTAAGTATGTAATCTTCTTTAAAGACACAAAAATTGCTGTTTTTCTAAAAAAAAAATCAGTATTAAATTATTGTTTAACATGGAGCATTGGGACTTTGCCCTCGCCCCAGAATCTCGTTTTTTAATGCCAAAATCTTGAGCTTACAAATATATCCGGTGCGGTACCTCAATTCAGACAGAGTCTATGGTCTGACCTGTGACGCAAGAGTTGCCAGCCGAAAAAGAAGCAAAAGACATATAACTTAACTAAATTAAACAATTGCTGGTGGAAAAGTCAATCATGCTGACGAATTTGTTCAAATTTAAAATTATAGCACTTTCTACTTTTCTGAATCAAAATACTACTTAAGTAGCGTTACTTCAGTCTAAAAGTACTCAAGTAAAAGTAAAAGTAGCCACAAAAAAAACTACTCAAA